>CM038003.1:13079909-13679909 GCA_021234005.1 Nephelium lappaceum
CTGAAACATTTGCCTAAATTGATTGTATTCTTGAAATGTTGTGTATTATCAGGTATATGCAGTGGATGCAAGTGATATAGCAGTGCAGGTACTTGTTACTGAAATGTCTATTATTTTGGCCTATGTACTGCTATTATTCTCAGCTTGAATCTAGAAGGCCTATTTGTAGTGTTATCTTCTTAATTATTCTTGTTTTAATTTGTATCTATTTCTCACAATTGTAATAGAACGTTATTTCTTCTTTGACTAGTACCCAGCATACTAACAAATATCTAGTGATTGGATTGGTTCTGATTGATATACTACTTCCTTTAAATTTAGACAAACCAAGGGGACTCTAGTTTTAACCAATCAAATTGTCTCATTCCGTTTAATTGTTATTCACTCTTAATTGATTAGGATTTTCCTTTTCCATGATAGATTTCTGATCCAGTGCTTACAATGTAAATTCAGAAATTTTGAGTCACAGTAATTTTTTTACCGGGGCCTAAGAGGATGGGTCAGTTGCTGCATGGTGTGCTATTTTTTTTTTTTTTTTTGAAAGACAGTTGGTGCTGCATCAGCATGGTGTGCTGTTGTAAGCTTTTTCATATATTATAAATATATATTTTAAGGATTGATATTACTAGATCAATGCACAAACCAAAAGCTAGCATATTAGGTTGCAAGTTCTATTGCTAAATTATTGATTCTTTTGTTTACCTTTTCAATGTAACATTCTCATATCACGCATGATTTCTGTTGAAACAGGAAATATTGTGTTTAGTAACTTCAGTAGGAAACAAAAAATGGAGAACTTGTAGGTGTTGTGTTATGTTTCTCTTCTTGACTTAGGGTTTTAGCCCTATCTCTATGTGTGTAAACATGACTGTTTTTGTTTTTTGAGATATAATATGGAATTAATTATCAATTTCTTACACTTCTCTCATGTAAGATGGGTTTGCTTTGACCAGCTTAATTGCTTCTTCTTTTTCTACATTCTCTGAGTTGCCTTTTTGACAGAATTGTCTTCTCATACTACGTCAATGCTTTTTGGGATATATGTCTCTTTGTGGATCAGAGATAATGTTTCTATTGATTTAAAACAGAGTCATGGATAAGAGGTCAGCCTTTTGAAGGAGTCTATTTTTTTGGCCTCTAGACCTTAGTTGCGTCTTTTGTGATGTTTCTTTTCTTTCCATATTGAACAATCGTGATGTTGTAATCTGATTTTAGGCTGTGTAAGAGATACAATTTCTGGTGGTATATTTTGTTTGGCAGCTACATATATAAAGTGAATTATGGTTTTTCTTGTGGGGGCTGTTTTGCATTTCTTTCTGTGCTCATTCAGCTTTAGTGGATTCCTGATCCCTTGTATTTATTTTTCTAACTAATAAATTCATTACAGTCACCTTGATGAATCTTCTCCTCCATTCTATTTTTTTAGTTATTATTAATAGCATTTCTAGACTTCTAGTAAAGTTTCCCTAAGATTTATGCATCTGAGTTTGTTAGTTATAAGTCTATATAACTTGATCTTTTTGGTCTATAGTAAGATCATGTATCAACCACATTATCCGTGCTTTAAAAATCATAATAAATATTCGTTGTGCTTATTGATTATCAAAGCTTGCTGATCTGGAATGTCTTTTTATCTTTATGTGCTATGATGCTCAAGGGACTGAGTGGATATTCTTTCTTTGTATCGTAAGACATGATCCATGATACGTATCAGTTTCTGTTTTTACTTCTTTTAACTTAATTCTCATCATGATATGTATCAGTTCTCATAAGACTATAGCTGGTATAGGAAGCGGAGCCTAAGATCTGGGTTTGAATTGATCTTTTTATATTGCAAACAGGCAAATGAAGTTGTGAAGGCAAATAATTTATCTGATAAGGTCATTGTATTGCATGGACGGGTTGAGGTAAGCTTCTCTGGACAGGCTATTATGATGCCTATGTTTTCCGTTGCCTTTAAATCTGTAGTGTTAGGTTTACTGTCTTAATTTAATTTGTATACTTAAAATTGTTTTCTCTGGAATAATTGAAGAAAGTTGCATATTTGCATCGGTTTAGTTATTTTGAGGTAAGTGGTAACAAGCATCGTTGAAATTTGTATGTTGTGATCTCTGCAGGATGTTGAAATTGATGAGGAGGTTGACGTTATAATTTCTGAGTGGATGGGGTACATGCTTCTATATGAGGTAAATGTGCAAATATTGCATGCCTGATTGTATATTGAAGTGCTGTTCCATATGCAGGGAATTGCAACTGGAATGCCTAGAGTTTTGGGCATAACACTAAAATTATAAGCACTTTAGTGATCGAGGCTTATGGAATTTTTTGTTTTCTTTTTTTTTTTTTTAATATATATATATATATATATTTCATTTAAATTTTTGTAGAGCATGTTGGGAAGTGTTATTACTGCTAGAGATCGCTGGCTAAGACGTGGAGGTCTTATACTTCCTTCAACTGCAACGGTATACATTTTCTTCCATTTTCAATATGTTTTCTCTTTCTTGTTATGTAATTTGTTTTGTATATGCCACATTGACAAGGATACAATTGCTATGGTTCTGTATTGATTTTACTTGATGTAATGTTCAGTATGGTTTCTCTACTAACTCTGTTTTGAAAGTTTTTTTTTTCTTTGTCATCAATTAATAGTTTTTTATAAAAATATTTAAGAAGGTTTTTTTTTTTAATGTCTACTGGGAAATTTGAGCTTCTCTGAAATGCTCTTTTGAATTTTTATAAAGAAAAAAATTGTGCCAAATGCCGTTATTATGACATTTTAGATATTCCACCGCTACATTCTTCATTACAAAAAATCCTATTTTATTTATTCTTTTGTATTTCATCAGTACCAAAGCTCTTATATAGATATAGGGATATTATGAAAAACCCCCCTGAAAGGCAAAATAATCGAAAATTACACTCGATTTTTATTTTATTAAGTAAACTGCCCCTTGTTGTTTAAAAAAAACAACCGGTGTTAACATTCAAGGGTAAAATGGTAATTTAATAAAATAATAAAAATTTTAAAATGAAAAAAATTATAAAAAACTTTTAAAAAAAATTAAAAAAATAATAATAATTATAAAAAACTTTTAAAAAAATTAAAATTAAAAAAAAAAAAATTCTTGTCATCATCCTAATTTACTAATTCAACCCATTAATCCAAAATTAATCCAAAATCCTAAACATAAAAACACATTACATACATCACCCAAACTGATGGAACCAACATCACAAACAGCAATCCCAAAATACCAACTGGGTTCGAATTGAAACCCAGATCTGGGTTCCTTTGAACCTAGTTCTGGATTCGAATGGAACCTAGATCTGAGTTCGATTCGAACCCAGAGAAGTAGAAGAGCAGAAGAAGAAGAAGAAAAAAACGAGCAGAAGAAGAAAAAGAGCAAAAGAAGAAGAATCGAACCTTGAGAAGAACAAGAGCAAAAGAAGAAGAAGAAGAAGATGAGCAAAAGAAGAAGAAAAAGAAGAAGAAAAGCAGAAGTAGAAGAAGAAGCGCAGAAGCAGAAGAAGAAGAAGAGAGAGTGGAGAGAGAGACGGATTTTGTGTGAAGAAGAATTTTTTTTTTTAAATATATTATTTTTTTATTTAATATTTTAATTAATTAATAATTTAAAGGATATTTTAGTCATTTCATAAGTTTGAAGGGTATAAGAAGAATTTTATAGGATATGGTAAGGGTATTTTGGTCATTTCACTATTTCGGATGGAAAATGTTAACATTTTGGATGGAAAGTTAAAGGCAGTGGACGGTTTATCTAATAAAATGAAAACCGGGTGTAATTTTCGATTATTTTGCTTTTTAGGGGGGTTTTTCATAATATCCCTATAGATATATGATTGAACAATCTGCTTATGTAAAAATACTATTTTAATTAAGTACCAAAGAACATATAGTTTTTAGTTAAAGTCTCAACTCGCTAAAGCTCTACCATCAAAAGATCTACTACTATAAGCTCTGTTTAAAAACACCCTTATTGTGCCATAACTTGTTTTTTCTTCTTCCTTTTTTTTCTTTTTTACCTAATTGTGTTGTAAACCTGTTTGGCTCAAATGCATTTGTGTTTGATTGCAGAGCCTAGCAGTCTGGGAGATAAAATTAATTATATAGTTGATTCTTGATATTTATTGTGTGCAGTTGTACATGGCACCAGTTACACACCCAGACAGATACAGTGAAAGCATTGATTTCTGGCGTAATGTTTATGGAATTGATAGTAAGTATTAACTGCTTTTCCATGTATAGATGTGTACTGAGAACACTAACAATATGCCTGGGAGTTGAATTTGAATTATGTTGCCAAATGCAAAGATAAGTTTTCTTAATTGCTTCTGTCCTGTTCAATTAACCTTGTTTAATTTTGTATTGAATGGAAATTTCATATTCTTTGAATGTTCTAAGGGGATGATTTGTTATGTAGAGGTGACTTAAAAAACCAAAGAATAATTTAATGATTTTTAACAATTTGACCTTTCTGAGCTCACAAATGAATTATGTCACAGCATGAAGTTATGAATATTAAGTTGGAATTGTCATTAACACTTAATATGGAAGAAAAATTCGGTGGGAGTGAAATGTTTAGAAATAGTATTAGCAGCCCCAATTACTTCAGAAGTTGATGTCTGTGCATAGTGTATTCTATGTGTTGTTCAGAGTTTTTTTTTTGGTTGTTTGTTGTTTTCTTTATCTTTTTGCCTTATGAGTTGTTTAAAGAAAGGAGACTGTTCACCCAAGATATGAGTTTAGCGGATTTTTTGCACTTATAGGTTCTCGGCTTCTAGTTTTCTACTTTTGAAGCTTAAGACTTGTTACCTTACTGCTGAGAGAAATTTAGGTTCTGAACTTTGAAGAATTTTAAAGCTCATAGCTTTAATATACTTTTGTTTCTGATAAAATATTACCATAAAAAAATAAAGCTCAATAGCTTAGGAGTTGTTTGGTCTTCCATTGAAACCTAAAGATGTTGCTGGGCAGGTAGACACATTCTTGTTTGCTGGTATTTTATCATTGAGATGAATGAATGATTGATAATTGTTGTGTTGTGGCTTCTGGACCTGTGTTATAAATGGGTTATTCTATTTTTATGTCTCTCTCTCTCTCTCTCTCTCTCTATATATATATATATATATGAAGCAGAGAGAATTGATATCCTATCAATTACGGCTGTGGTTATATGAGGTTCTTTTTGGGGTTGATGATGGAGACAGGTTCTGAGTTTGTTTTTATGAATGACGATATTTCTTGCTTTCGAGTTTGCTGTGGGGTAGCAATGGTACAATTTTTATTTCTAATGTATCTACCATACCAAGTTCTGGAAGTAAAATATGTAAAGTTTAAATGGTGGATTTTGAGTTCAATTATAATAACGACATCCATGTGCTTTTTTGCTTTAGTTTTTTTTTTAGGTTTGAGTGCTTGATTATTTGAATGCTTTCCTGCAGCTTGAAAGTGTGTTTCTTTTTTAATCTCTTTTTGCGACTGTTACCCATAATCTAGCAATATTTAATCAACTTCAATTTCATTCTATTCAGTGTCAGCTATGATGCCATTGGCAAAACAGTGTGCATTTGAAGAGCCATGCGTGGAGACAATAACGGGTGAGAGTATTTTGACGTGGCCACATGTGGTGAGTTTTCTGGGTTTAATTATAAATCATTTCGTATCTAGTTTATGAAAATTCACTGATATTATTTTAAGACCATTTTGTTTTTCTTTTAAATCTGTTTGCTATGGCTATGGGTAAAGACTCTGAATACTTTTTCATAATTTAATATCACAAAATACCTTGATCAGTACACTATCAAACAATCCGTCAAAGCACTTTATAACTGATAATTAGATACTCTGTTTTTGCAACAGCTTTACTTGTCAGTTGTAAAAGCTGTACTTAAAAATGTACCTTTGTTTTGGTACAAGTTCTTTATATTAAGATGCAACAAAGACTATTTTAGCATCGACATAAAGTGGACCAAATGAAGGGTTCATAGTAAGTACCTAGTCATTGAGAATAAATTTTACTTTGTATAGATGTCTAAAGGACTAATGATATTGGTCTGTTTATTCTGTGACAGTGTGACTATTTGAGCTGATAGACCAGAGTTTCAAATGTTAGTGATTGGTAATAGCTTGTTGACACAAAGGGGACTTATGTATGGTATAAATGAAAAATGGATTTGCATATGTTGACTTCCATATATTGACCAAAGGTCATGCCTTTGGCCTCTAGGTCATCCTCTGTAATTTTTTGTTTATTTTTTTTGGGAAACAAAATTATTTCACAAAGAAATTAAGTACAAGGAGAGGTGGACAATAAATCCACAAAAGCAAGAACAAGGAGGAGCATAAGGATCAGAAATCTCTAGAGCTGCATTACGAGAACAAAAACAGTCAAAATACAAGAACTGCCTTAGCTCACTATACAAAAAGAACAAACACCATGCTCTGCTCTATAAATGATATATACTTCTTTTTGTGTGTGTATTTTGTACAAATTGTAACAGCTTTTTATATAAAGCTGAACGTGATATGTGGTTGCAGGTTAAGCATGTGGACTGCTATAGCATTCAAATTGAGGAGCTAGAATCTGTCTCAACATCATTCAACTTCAAGTCAATGATGCGTGGTACTTTTACTCACTTCCTCCTATACATATACACACACACACACACACACACACGTGTATGTTGTTCACACAATTGTGCATGTGCATAGACACACATATATAGAGCATGCATGCTTGTGCTTGTACGTGTGCATACTTCTGCCTAAGTGTGCTTGTATGTGTGCACACTTCTGCCTGCTGTGTACACAAGCACACACAGAGATGCAAGATCAAAGTACACCAAGTGTAAAACTTTCTTAATTTACACCACTTAAGTGACCTTTTGTAGGATATTTTTTTTTTGTCCATCCTAACAGTTACTGAAAAATGCGTTAGATATTGCAGTTTATATTTGGGTCTTTGGAGCTCTCTAGTTCATATACTCACATTTACAGACATAATAAAACTCCATTTTCAACTCAACCTTGAATAAATAGTACTAAATTTTCAATAAACATAGGTGAATGCAATTAGTATGCCGGGTGTATGAATCCAAGGTTGGTTCTGTGAATTGTAATCTTATAATAAGTTATTGAGTGGTATAAATTAAGGAAGTTTCATTTGCTGTAATCTGATCTTGCCTATAAGCACACACATGGATTCACCTAAACATTTTATAATTTTTTTTTGATTCACATATTTCTTGTTTCATCATTTTAAGTATATTTCTAAGAAGTTTAACTTATTTCAGCTCCCCTGCATGGGTTTGCATTTTGGTTTGATGTTGAATTCATTGGCCCTACAATATCTCCTAGCAATAACCAACCATCAGTTGTGGCATCATTTAACAATCAACCTATGGATGGTTGCCAAAAGAAAAAGCGTGCGAATCCTAATGAAGCACTTGTTCTGTCCACTGCACCTGAGGACCCTCCAACACATTGGCAACAGGTACTTCATATTCACTTGTTTAGTGCAAATTTTTGGCTGCTCTAGGTTTATATGGTTGAATGCTCATTGGAAAAGACCAGTTTCACGTGGTTTTTTTAAAAATAATAATAATAATAAATAAATAAAATTGTAAGCAGCCATTGAAACCATTTGGGTCTAACTACCATCTGTTATTCTTTCTCTTTTTAAGTCAGCAACGAAGGGTCTGAATTACCTGTAACAAAAGTTGGGTTTCACTGAAAAATAATACTTAGAAAATGTGGTTGTTTATTATGTTGATTAGATAATTGCCACAAGGTAGTCTGTGATACTTGTAAGTGTGTGTTGTGGGTGGGTAAAATTGATGGGCTGAATTTCAAGGTAGAAATGGGTTAAAGAAGTTGGGTATAGAAGATTTGGTTTGTTGAAGGGTTATGTTCATCATGTATAATCTGTATATACATTCATATATGTACACACATGCGTTAATAAAAGACAGTTGTGCACACTTATAAAGTTGTGCAGTATGAATATTTAATTAAACAGACAAACTCTTACCTTTCCGCCAGTGGTGTCTACTGTGCACAGTCGTTGAACAGTTGAAATGGATTCAATTAGCATGATTACTCATAGATGTTTACATTATTGTTTGTGCTGGTTATTAGATAATTTTTCAACCATGATTGTTCGGTAGCCTGCATTATGACTGATTGTATGTTGTGATTTGACGGAGTGGATCGGACTTTTCTTTTGTATAATGATTTTGAACTTTGAAGTACTATGTACTGCTAATAGTCATCAGTGAAATAAAATGATACATTAAGAAATCTCAGATGATGATACTGGTAGCAAGTTGTGTGTAGAAGAAATATGGTTATTAAAATTTAAAGGGGGTTGATTATAACATTAGTGAAATAATGACATTGGTTTTATTTCTATTTGGGCTGATCCTGGCAGTTTTATTCAAGCTGGGATTCATCTGTTCTCTCTCTCTTTGTAAATGATTTATTGATCAATGATGGTTTTTTGTTAAATATAAATATATATATATTGAAATAAAAGAATACATCAATAAATCCTTGATAATAAGATTGCACTTAAATTGTTACTTCAAAGAAATCTGTTCACATTCCTTCCCAATTTTTTATCCCTAATTAGCATGCCAAAAAATTGTGAATTGTATTTGTAGCTCAAGGTATACTGGCTTGACATCTTTGCAGACATTGATATACTTTTATGACCCAATAGAAGTAGAGCAAGATCAACAGATTGAAGGTTCTGTGATACTATCACAAAGCAAAGAAAATCCTCGGTTCATGAATATTCACCTTAAATATGCGTAAGTTGCCAGACATAATTCTCAAACCTATTACACTTATCTAATGTTCAAATTAGATTTGTCTTTATAAATATGTCTACTATTGATCACTATGATGGATACTTGTTCTTGCAGTTCAGGTGGCAGATCCTTTGTAAAAGAGTCAGTGATGCGGTGATCCTTCTAGTGATTCGACGTGTAATCTTCTGTATTGGCTTCTTTTATTGAAGCTTTAGTGGTTGTTACAAAGCTCAACATGTGGATTTATTTCTTGCAATTCTCAGTCCAGCTTTGCACTTTGAATGGACCTTGTCGGTTGACAATATGGGCATGGCAGGTTTCACTAACTTTACATTACAAAACCTGAAGAAATTGAAACCATGTATTTTACAAACAACTGAATTTAATGTAGGTGGACCATTTTAGGGAATTTTCACATTAACTGTGTTTGTAATAAGAAGTTTTGGTATGAGTTTGTGTTTCATAATTCATAGGTGTAAGTTGTATGGGTTCCTAGCTTCTGAGTTATAAGTATGTTAGTTGTGATGCCATCTTAGAAGGGCAGTAGGTTTAAATGGTGTAGTAAGTATATACTGGCCAGAAATTTGTTCGAATGCTGTCAGAATGTCATACACGTTCATGATTTCAATATATTTGGCTATATTTGCCATATTTGGTAATACATGGCCCTTCGTCTTTATCCTTTTTCTCCTTGTTTGGTATGTGGTTTCTATTACTATTTGTGTCCTCGTATATTACCAAACTAAACTAAAGTATTTTACCGGAGCCTATGGTGACTTTGAACTCTTATTTACTCAAAGGAAGTTGGCACATGGGTGGATATGCAATCCTACTGACTAAAGGGGAACTGCTTCTTTCTGGTGAGTTGTTCAAATTATTGTTTTAGCTCTGGTTAAGAGTAGGAAAACTTATTGAAGATTATCGCTGCTATATGGTACTCTTTGCTTTGCCATCTTATGGCATACAGGGTAAAGCTCGGTGGAAGTTTGGGTGCTGACGTTCTGTCGTCTGAAAAAATGGTGGATTTGTATACGAGCTCCTTGAAATGCTTCCAAATGTTGATTTCATCAATGAAGCTTTTCGCCAAAGCAAAGTTGAAAAGTTTGGCAGAAACCTTTTCCTCAAATCCTAAAGTAAAAGCTTTTGACAGTGATACTGATTCTTGTATGGAGAAGCAAGCAAACTCTGTTTTGGCTTCAAGCTTTTACAATTTCTACTCAAGCTTTTTGTTGTACTTTTTGCTCTGATATAAATATTTGTGCTATGTATGAAATCAAAATCAAGGCACAGCCCATAGGAAGAAGAAAACAGTAGTTTCAATTCCTTATTTTAATTGCATTATGCTATCTGACATGACTAGTTGTACATTGGACCACACAATCGTATTACGCCATTGCTCCTTGGACTTGGTTGAATATTTGATTACCATGATCAGGTCGCCATCCATTACAGCGAGGCTTATTATTGAGACTTCCCTTTACCTTTTAGTTCAAATCGTGTGGATGCTTATGGTAGTCAAAATTCATCAAAAATCTCTTCTAGATTTCGTCAAATTATTGTTATCGTTATTATTTTGTGCAAATCTTGGGACTACCTGAACTTGGTCTGTAATTAACTTGAAGAGCCAAGTTTGTCTCACAATATATAATGTAGAAATACAGCTTTCCACCATATTGATGGAACCTTTAACATAATATAAAGAGCTTCTCCACTGAAGACAATGAGCCAATGACCAATAAAAATGAAATAGTAGTGCTGACCTTCTGAACGTGATTAACTCCGTGTGGAATATACAATAAAGTCACCCAGTTAATCAAAATTATATAAAATCGTTTAAGCGAATATATGGCATAAGTGATACTTCCAAAGTCACAAAGTAGTGACACTTCGAGTTTAATTTTATGAGAAGTTGATTCTTTTGGCTTCATGATATATGTAGTCTTCTTTGAAAAGGCTTACGTTGGTAATCAGTAATGACCGGAGAAAAGAGACACCTTTTGTTGGTAATATCTGGAGGCACGATGATCATGATCTCCATCTGATTTGATTTTACTTTTATAAATGACGCGCTTTTGAAAGTTTTAACTGTCCCATCTAGGTCCCTGTATAATGAATGATATGGAATTTTTTTACTTTGAAGTTGGTAACAATTGAATCCAGTAACTTAAGCTCATAGCTAAAACCTAACAATGATATCTAATATAAAAGTAGATGACATTTATGATACCTCTAAGAGTGAAACACTGTAACGTGCAGCAGTAATATATATATTGAAGGGATAAATGTCACAATAATGTAATGATATATGACGAGAATATGAATAAGATGATATATATATATGTATATTGAAGGGATGCATGTCACAATAATTATATATTCAAGGGACACATATCATAATAATGTCATGATATATGACAAGAATATGAATAAGATGATAGCTATAAAAACGATTTTGTTTTTCAAAACCTAAAGAAAATAATTTCGTAGTATATGTACACATTATCTTATGATTTTTTTTTTTAAAAAAAAAAAAATAGGTAGTCTTACGACCCTCTCTCACCAATTATAAGAGATTCCGGTAATCCATTTTAATCTTTGTGCTTATTGAATCCTTGATCCCGGGTGTGGATAGTCAAAAAATGAGTAATTGTTCTATTTTTAATTTGTCAAGAAAACCAAGAAATGTCATGGAAGAAATTAACCATAATATAAAGCTTTATAGAATCCTTAAATTATTGGAAGAATAGACACCATAAAACACAATTAGAAAACCCATTTAATTTGCTTTTCTAGTTGTCAACAGCTAGAGTTGGTTCCACATATAATATGAGCTTGGATTCTACTTTATCAATTATTAATTAACTTGTAATAGTACTTGTACAATTATAAACTTTGTTAATTATTTCCATGGAAATTTGTCGGAGCTTGACTCACGTTCCTTCTAAACTAAGCCAGAAATACCGCACTAATCATCTACTATATAAACATGATTAGTAGGCAGCTACTCGCTAGGTATAGAGGAAGAGTAGTATTGTTTTGGACGCAATTAAAATGGAGATTCATTATAGACAAAGAATTTAAAGGATTCTTTTAAGATTCTGGATAGAGATGATCTGATCTCCATCGATCCCCACTAGCTAATAAAGCTCGTCATCTTCTCCTAATCACAGCCAAAATTTAATATAGACAAAACATTATCTTGTTTAAAATGATGTCCCAAAATGTTAGGAATTATCATAGCTAGATCATGATCATCGACTCTTGGGAGGCATATCAGCGTGCATGCTCATTATCAGACTATATAACCCCAAAATAAACTTGTTAATATTAATGCTCGATTGACCATTATTGAATTGTTTAATACCTAAAATTCTCTAACGTTATTAATCACTTAAATCAATGTTAGAAATAACAATTTTGTTATATTAATAAAAGTGTTTGATTACCTTGCTAGTTGAGTAAAAATACTATCAATAACAACTTTTAAATTAGTTGTAAAGGTGGTCATTAAAGAATATTCAAGGATTGTTAGGGTTGGTTGATGGGTACTCTTATATATGTTGATCATTAGTTTCTGAATTAATGCATGCATGTGCATGTGTTATGCATATATTGGTTAGAGAGGGATTCGGACATGGAGAGAAAGAGAGACAGAGATAGGTTATCAATTAATTAAAATAACAAAAGTGGTAGACTAAAATAAAGGGCAACTTTTAGGTGGTAATAATGGTTCAATTATTGGAAGAGTGTGCATTATCTTACGTATTGGCAACTCTAATTTTGTACTAATTGTTTTTGTGACATTGCCACTCATAATTTTCTAATTTATCATATCTCTGGTTGGCCTTGTCGTATTTATCGCCATTACCAATTGAATATACTTGCTATGATCTTTTTAATCTCTTTATCATGCCCACTCATTTTTCATTCTTTATTCCCAATATCTATCATCAATCAAACCGGCCATTTCATTCAATTCTTGACAAGAATTTAGGCCTTAGTGGGCAAACTTGTTTTCAAAAAAAGAAAAAAAAAAAAAGAAATGATAATATGGTTATTCATTGATTTCTAATAAATTATCTATATATTATTACTTTGAGAGATTCTAATTTTCATTAAAAACCTTCTGATCAAAGATTAAAATTAAAATATAATTAATATGTATATATACGTAAAGTAGGAATCCTCATGAATATCAGTGTTGAAATTCTAATGGGGAGGAATCAATAATATTTAAGTTTCTGGGATATTGCTGCTGGCAGCAGATTTGATATATGTTGCATTATAAATTGATAGAAAATCTTTCAGTTGATATTATTGTAGTAGAAGTGTGCCAAAAGAATGAGCTCAGCCGCCCTGATAAGTGTTAAAATATCAGATTAGAATTGCAATATCTGCTTTTAAACTAACCTTCCACTCAATATCAATAAAGAGCAAAAGTTGACGTTACTGGTGTCTTATTTTATTTTATTTTATTTTTTTGATAGGAACTGTTGTCTTATTTTATTCAGCAAAGAACGTTTGATTTAACAACAAAAGAGACCTAACTTTCCATGCTTAATTGGGGTATGCTGTATGCAGAGAACATAAAAGCCACCCCTACGTGCTTTGTTGGCTTGATTGATTATAAGTGGATGCATGTCAAACTCCAACAAGAATATTAAACTGACTCAATTTCCTTTTTTTTTTTTTTAAGCTATAATTTCCAATCTTTTTTTAATAGTATATTATATCAAACCTCAATAATTGAATTGGGACTTCCCATTGATGGTGAAGGATCAAAATTCAGGTGTAATTTGAGTATAAATTTGACATGTTTGAGTATTGTAACACATTATTATTTTTATAAAACTGTAATATTGCATTATATTGGATTATAATCAGTAGGTTTCTACTTATTTGTTGAAGTATCTAGTAATCGAGCAAACAAATTACATTTGGAGTGGTTATATATAATTATAATCCAAGGTTGCAATATTAGAAAGTAATATATAATTTTCTCAAAGGAGAACCTTTAAATTATTATGCATGCACTAGCTCATAGTCATTCACTTACATAGCTAGTTTGTAATTTCCTTTGGATATATAGTGTTGTGTTTTGGTTAAAGTATGAAGGGTGGTTATGAAAACTGGAAGAGAACATGATAGTGGCATCCAAAAGCAACGTATCGAAGAGAGCATGTGTAGCGCAATAATTATATTGGGAGAGAGCATATGTTTTGGAGAAACATATGCATGCATGGACGGTTGCTAGCTGGGGGTGTGGCCAACTTTCTTCATCACATCATGCATGTCTGGACTCTGTACGCGTGAACCTTGCTGCAGTCATCATTAGGTGAAGCTCGGTTCCCACGCACATATAGCACATGGTTCCTGGAGTAGAGGATGGGTTGAGGAGCTAGGGACACTGAAGATACAGGTGTTTTGGACCCTTTTTAGTAGTGGCGACCGCCCCAATTTTGAAAAGGACATTTGGAAATTCCTACTTCAATTCTTGTTGCGTGCATTACATGATAGAATATTATATAGGATAACTATTGTTTATTATATAAGATGTGTTTCTTTAGTCTATAATTAAAATTCATATTTCTTAACATAATCAATTACCTTTTTACGATATATATATATATATTTAAAATAATACTACAAAATACGTGGTTTTCGGAGCAAGAGCCAAAAAAATTAAAATTATTTTTATACCACTATCAATATCCGGGGATAACAACAATGGTTCATAAACAAAGGATCACAAAAACACTATAGTTTATGATTTTTATTCAAACTATTACTTTTATTAACGAATTATATAGTTTGTGAATATTAATGATTAAAAAAATCATTTTATTTTTTCAATTTTAATTTGAAAACTTATATTATTTTTAGTGTTATTTTAAGAAATTTTTTTTTTCTCTCTCAATGATAACATAACCAATATTTAAATACATAATTAGATTAATTTTAACGAATAATCCTATATCGTCTAAATATTTAATCTTAATTACGTGGCATCAAGAATCGACATGGTACAAATATCATATCATATGTAATTTGAATTACTAGTAGTTAGAATCATGTAATAATTAAATCTTTGTGTAAAGTAAACATTGCAGTACAACATCATGACGATTGCGATTAGTGGACATAGTGAGATAATTAATTAATTAATCTCCAAAACCAAGATTGCACGCACGCCACGTTAATTTATTTGAAACAAACATGAAGGTGTATGCACTTTGTAAAAAGGCTATGATGCTCTCTCTCTACGTTAAAAGTTATACAGGTGTCTTTATTTGTTTGGGTTTTCAATAAAACACATAAGAAAAGAAAAGAAAAAGAAAAACAAATTACTAGTGGACTTTAGTTAACGTCTCATATGGATGATGGATTATTAACATCCCTTGTTTAATATCATCATTTTTTTCAAATAGTATCCTCAATTAATGTTCATTAAAAATCAGAAAAAATAATTTTAAAAAACCATTAAAATGAAAAACAAATATCACCGACTCTCATTTTTTAAATATAAGAAAAGAGATGATTTAAGATTAGATTTATTTTCAGAATATTCGGATAATATCCCAAAATAATCAATCTACGAACTTCATCAGTATTTTATTTCATCATTATATTTCAGTAGCATCCTCTCCACTTTTGAAGCTCCACTAAGAGCAAATAAGATAACGTAGATGGAGGACAAATTAAAGCAAGTTAGTAGTCTTTGTCTTTACCTAGGAAACACACCCACAAAGTTGTCACGCACACATACAAACATCTACTTAAATCAATTTACAAACATTCAATTACAATTGATTTTAGTGTCCTACAACGCCATATATAGTATTCCCATATTCTATTAGACTTTGACCACAGACAGCAATCAGTACAGCAACATACAGTATATGAGTATAACTATAATCATTGGATTATACGACTGTGGGTTCTAAAGATACTTCCCAAAAATTATAAGAAGTAATCAAAACTACGATTATAATTGTATTTTTCTTCTATTTGAAAGATAAAAAATAAACTTATCATAGATATCTTTTTTTTTTTTCAACTTTGAAATAAATGTAAATATCTTTCTTAATATGTGATGTAGACACAATTTGCTTCTACTTTAGATAGTAGAGAACTAAACATGTGTTTAGTAATAAATTAAATACAATTTTTGATTAATTACGAATAGAAGGAAATTAAATGACGAAGTCGATATAAATGTGAACAAATCAGTCGTTAGTAATTCATATCTTGCTCTAAGAGTAAAAGGATAAAGATTACCAAACCCTATATAAAATAACCTTCTAATAATTAAGATGGTAATAAAAACTTATCACTCAAATTTGACTTTCTTCTTATTTTCTTCGAAAGTTGAAGTTCTTTCAACTCCAATTATTAAAGCATAGCTGTATTGTACATTATTTGAAAGGACTGATTATCAATATTTCACTTCATGACCTGTCTCCTTTCAACGCAATTCACTTGCTTAAAACCGGGTCCCTTCATGAGAACCATGACTCTATAATATACCCTTTTACAGTAATTTGCTAGGAAAGTATAGGAGCAAATATTTTTTACAATTAACTTGAACAATGATCACTAAATTTCATTCACCAATCTCAATGTTTGACCTAATTGCAAGCTGTATAAAAGGTTTTTGACATTTTAAAGGGGGTTATATTAACAAATTTGGCACAACAAATCTTATATGGTGACTGAGTGTGCCAAAATTAAAATGGCATATATATTAACAGTTTCAATGTTGTTACAATCTTCTTTAAAAATAAATTCTCCTTTGCCACCATCTGGTCAACATATCACCACTCCAAAAAGTGGAAAAAGAAACGCAAAGTTAAACAGGAAACACAACCTCTCAAAGACTTTAAAATGAAATGAATCCAACAAAATATCAACAGAAGCCCCATTGCCTCAATTATTACAACTACCCCACAACCTTGTTTTTCCACATCCCCTAAACCCCTCCCCAATAAATCCTCACCTCCAACTCCAACCACCTCTCAAACCCACAACACCACCTCCAAACCAAGCCAAACCATGTCTCCCTCACAATCACTACTACTTCTACTTCTCACTCTCCAACTTGTATGCACCCACCTCACCGCCATTTCCTACCCCGATTTCCAACTCTTCAACGTCAAACACACCCAATCAAAAACATCCCAGCTAGATGAACCCTTCCAAAACCACAACCAAACTGATGCAAAATGGACGTTGAAACTTGTCCATAGAGACAAGTTGAAGACTCCATCATCCACCACCAAGTACCATGACGACCATCACCACCGTTTTCATGCACGCATGCAAAGGGACGTCAAAAGGGTGGCGGCTCTCACCAGCCGCCTCTCCGCCGCCGCTAAAAGCTATGAGGTGGCGGACTTTGATGCTGAGGTGGTGTCGGGTATGGACCAGGGAAGTGGGGAGTATTTTGTAAGAATAGGAGTTGGGAGCCCGGCAAGAAGTCAATACATGGTCATTGACTCCGGTAGTGATATCGTTTGGGTCCAGTGTCAGCCTTGTAACCAATGTTACAAGCAGTCCGACCCGGTTTTCGACCCTGCAGCTTCTAACTCTTTCACCGGAGTTTCTTGTAGCTCCTCCGTCTGTAGCCGCCTCGACAACGGCGGCTGCCATGCTGGTAAGTGCCGTTATGAGGTCATGTACGGTGATGGATCGTACACGAAAGGGACTCTGGCGATGGAGACGCTGACTATAGGGAGGACGGTGGTCCGGAACATAGCCATCGGGTGCGGGCACAGGAACCAAGGCATGTTCGTCGGAGCCGCCGGATTGTTGGGTCTTGGAGGTGGATCCATGTCTTTTGTGGGCCAATTGGGTGGCCAAACCGGAGGCGCATTTAGTTATTGTTTAGTGAGTCGGGGCAGCGGGTCGTCCGGGTCATTGGTTTTCGGGCGGGAGGCATTGCCCGTGGGCGCTGCATGGGTACCATTGGTCCGTAACCCACGGGCCCCGAGCTTTTACTATGTCGGGCTTTCGGGCCTCGGAGTTGGGGGTGTTCAGGTACCCATTTCGGAAGATGCTTTCCAGCTAACCCAATTGGGTTATGGAGGGGTTGTTATGGACACGGGGACTGCGGTGACTAGGCTGCCCACCACGGCTTATGAAGCGTTTCGTGATTCTTTTATTGCACAGACCGGAAACCTACCTCGGGCTTCTGGAGTATCCATATTCGATACTTGTTATAATTTATTCGGGTTTGTCACGGTTCGGGTTCCAACCGTATCATTTTACTTCTCGGGCGGGCCAATCTTGACACTTCCAGCAAATAACTTTCTAATTCCGGTAGATGATGCAGGAACTTTCTGCTTTGCATTTGCTCCATCAGCTTCAGGACTTTCTATAATTGGAAACATTCAACAAGAGGGGATTCAGATTTCTTTTGATGGAGCAAATGGGTTTGTGGGATTTGGCCCCAATGTTTGCTAAGTAAATAGCATCAACTTTGGTTACTTAATTTTGCTAGTCTTTAGGTTATATATATAATATCTTCTATTTTATATACGTAAGTACGATTATTGTCATCCTAGTTAATGTATTAGAGTTGTGCTTTTTTTTTTCCTGCCCTTTTTTAATGAAGAAGTTTGCTTGTAGAAAAGGAATATGTGATTCTATAAAGCTTATGCAAAGTAACATTTATTAATCAAACGTAGGGCACATAAAGTGAGAGATTAAAACTATGTAAATCTACATTTTAATTAATGTGTCCTTAAAATACATTTAGGAGGACCCTAAAGTGATGGAAGGGCAAAAGACAATAAAGAGAAAAATGGGCAAGGAAAATCCAAAAACAGTCAAAAGACGAAGAGTCATTTACTTTGGTATTAGAGTACCCTTTTGTGTGACAAGAGAGGATCCTAGAGAGTCTTTTTTACCACTAGACACAGTAGAAAGTACATAATAAAAGAATTTATATGATAACACATAATTCAGTCTACAATGATGGATGGAAAATGGAAATGACCCTGTCACTGCTGCATACATATCTCATTTCACATTACTTTTATATCTTTTTTATCTTCCACACACACACACAGACAGAGATTCCTCTCTTTCTCACAAGAGTTATAGTGTAAAATGATGATGAGGAGGGGAGCCACCACCTTGGGTGGACATGTGAAGCCATCACAAGGGATATTTTGGTCTGCCTTTGGTGTAACCTAAGTTGGAGAGCATTCAAGCGATGACTTTTACAAAGGCATCTACTTTTCCTTATTTTGAGAGAGAGATGATTGCTTTTGGGCCCTTTTCAAATGCAACAACTTACTACCCTATTCCCATTTCTCGTCCATTTTAACCCACCTAGGGCTCCGTTCTCTATAAGCACTTTTGAGGCCCACAAAAGTTCAATTTTGTTGGGTGAAATTGGTGAAAGGAGAAGAATCACTAAAGGCAATTGGTAGCTTTGGTCGGAAACTGGGATCATTCAGGATATACAGTTGCTTGTTCCTTTTTCTTTTGGATTTATGGGGAATAATTTCACTCATTTCATGTCAATCCACTTTTATTCACGTGTCAGTCTGTGTCTCCACCGAAACCGGGTTCATCTCTAAACTGTTTCAATAAAAAAAAATTTCTGCTCAACCACATTTTCCATACCATTTTTTTTCAAAAAGTTAATGTGTATATGTTTACTTGGAATCACAAATGCAATGATTCTTTTGACTTTTGTTATCTTTTGTTAACCGACGTGTCCATTTGAACAGTAACAAGAGATTCCTCGTGAATTGGTGATTAATCCAAGAAAAAGATAGTGTAAAGCAATTAAAACCATTTATAGGAAAACGCTTAAAAAGATAGTTTTCAAATTGACTGGTTACTTGCACAGTGCTTTCTAAATGAACAATTGATCAAACATCTTTTTTAAAATATAAATCAATTACTTTCTTATTTATTTCAAGATAGCCTTTTTATCCAATGCCATCAAATTGCAAAGCCAGAAACAAAAACACTTCTAGGCAAGAATAAGATAAATAGATAATGAGAGAGCATGCGGTTTCACTACATGTTAAAGTAACGATATCAATTACAAACAGTCTCCTCTGTTCTCTCCCTTTCAAGTACAATCAGTCGCCTCTATTCTCTCTCTTTCAAGAAAAATTGAAGCCTCTCATTCTCATGCAACATGAGAAATTAGGAACTCATGATGATCTCATCTTTTCTTTTTTTTATCTTTTCTAATTTTATTTTTGAAACCCAAAAACATGTGATGTTGTCCATTATTATTATTATTATTATTATTTTGAAAAATAATAATAATAATAATAATAATAATAATAATAATGTACAACATCACATGTTTTTGAGTTTCAAAAATAAAATTAGAAAAGATGTCCATTATTTGTTCACCTTATTCTAAGCTGAAAAACACTACCTGACCCAATAACTTCAATAGTCACGAAATTCATTTAATTAATATCTCCAGAATGACTGCAAGGGATTTGACTTCATGGTTAAGAGCCGCAAGGGATTTGCTGATGAGTAATGTTAGACTACCTAAATTGATCAACTAATCAATGCCAATTGTATATACTTGCTCAAGAATATGGTTGAATTTATTGATATGTTCTTTGCATGTGATATAAAAAAATCTTAATTTATGTAGGAAAAAGAACAAAATTATCAAAATAAGGCCAGCAGCATGTGTGTACATTTCTTCCCCGAACTACTAACATATGATGAATTTGTTTAGACGCCAATATTAACAAAAAAATGGTAGGGAAACAATAAGTTAAATAGGATGCTGATCATAATTTTTTTAGCATGCTAAATCTAGTGCTGCTCAAAGAAAATCATGAATCCATTAAACACAAAAAAAAAAAAAAAAAAAGAGAGAGAGAGTGCTTGTAAAGCTACGGATACTAGACCCTACAACTAAAGTTGAAATTCATTTTAGTTATTTGATCAGGATCCAGAAAAGGTCTACTTTACATTGTATGTCCTGGCTTGCTTGCTCTCTTCTCCTTTCCACCCAAACAGTGGGTAGATCATCTAAAACACAGAGCAAAAGTTGGGACATTGAAATTGTACCTTTGATTGACTACCCTTTGTGCAGCATCAACCATGAACAGGTCCGAGCATAGATATCTTTCTTCTCCCTCTATTTCAAGCAAAACATTCATCAAATTAAATCAGATCTAATAGAAAGAAGCCACCAAGACCTTGTTTAATAATGCTGTCACACATTAAAATTATAACTACTTCCTTTTTTCTAATATAATGCTAAACATATACGTTGAAGAACAAGAAATGCCAACTACCAATCTAAATATCGATATACATTAAGAAATAATTCAGAATATTTACAGGGGGCTTTGGGTTGCTGTTACTGCACTTGATGGGGAACAAAAATGCCTTTGTGGGGACTTCAAACCTTAAAATAGTAATTATCCAAAAAAAATATACCAACACCCATCGTCCCTAGTTAAGCTGCATCATTGGCAGGAGATACAAGTGCAGCCATACATTACCTCCCGGTGTCTCCTTAGCTGATCAAAATTCATGTTTCGACACTAAAAACTTCCTAGACAAACTAAGATTCGAGAAGAAATATGCAAGGATAAAATATAGTAAGTTAAAAAGCAGGCTTCTCCTAGACCATAAATAGAAATTTAAGATCTTCCACAGTTAGACGAGATGCCGTGCCTCCACCCTGATCTTCCCCAAAAGCAGATGCAACCATTTTTCTTTTGTCATCCTGCAAAACACCGTTAATGACAAAGTCAACATATCAAAGGATGAACATTCATCTACCCAAGTAAAAATATATCTTCCAACTTCTATCAATCCTTAAACTACTTCTCCAACCTCAAGTCTTTCCACTAAACTAAATCTTAAAAAACTATGAAGATGGCTGCACGTGTAAATGCAGAAAATTCACCTCAGTTGCCAAAAACTAACAATTTGAATTCACCGCAAATGCAAGAGTAATGAATTCGACACAGAATTATGAGGATAAGTCGATAAGAGAACTTATCAACATGAGTTGGTTCACCCTCAAAAGACAAAATGTTGGGTGAAAGCTCTCATACCACTCAAAATTTAAATCAAAGCCTCCTAAACCCAAAGACTCACCTGGGACTTACCAATGCCAATCCACAGAGAAAGAGAATAATCAGTTGAAAGAACATACACTAATGCATCGAAGTCTTTATTTTGACACAAACACAACTCTAAATCACAAGCATTTGAGAAATTGGATCAATTCCATCTGTATTTATTTTGTTGGAAAATTTTTATTTCTCAATATTAAAATTACCATTCAGTATTCCAAGTTCTCTCAGTTTAGACATTGTAGATCCATCAAGCTAACTTAAATATCAGGGTAAAACGAAACAAGTAAAAAGTAAATGATACCTGCAGTCTTAATATTTTATCTTCTACAGTATCTTTAATAGTGATCCGAGATACAGTAACAGGACGAGTCTGCCCAATTCTGTGTGCTCGATCAACAGCTTGATCTTCCGTAGTTGGATTCCACCAAAGATCCAAAAGGATAACATGACATGCAGCGACCATATTCAAACCCAGATTTCCCGCTTTTAACGACATCAACATCACTTTTATCTGCAATGTATTTCCGATTCAAATGACAGAAATGAATCCCAATTAGGTTAAGAACAGATGGTATAATTACTAAGCCCAATTTATCAACATAAGTTCCAAAGTATGACATCAAAACAGACTGCTATTGCAGTTCTTATTTTTGACTATGAATAAAGGTCAAACCTCGGGATCATTATTAAAATCTTTCACAGCTCTATCTCGTGAAGCTAGAGACATTGTACCATCAAGTCTCCTGTATTCTATAGAATGCTGATTCAGTGAAAACTCAACCAAATCCAACATTCCAGTCCACTGAGAAAAGATGATTGATTTTATCGGACCTTCAGTCAGTGAGTTCGAATGGACTGTTGTGTGCCTAGTGGCAATAAAACCTTCTTCCGATGTTCCATTGCTATCAGAGAAACCCTGTAATTCTGAGACTGAACTATTATGTACACATTGTGATTGCAGAATCTCAAGAACAGCTCTGATTTTTGCTGAAACAAACTCAGTCTTAAGAACCATTGATGTATCAGTTAATTGAGAATGCATGGGACTGCCACCAAGATCATCAGAAATACAACTTCTTAGAGTAATTTTAGAGAAGACAACATCATCACCAAGTTGTTCTTTACAATTATGTGCTGGGCACATATTGTCATCTCCTTTAACATATTCCGATACACACTGGTAGCAGAAAACGTGGCCACACATGGTAACAACAGGGTCCTCTGGTGGATCCTATGAAACAAACAAACACGGAAAATATTAGATAGTTCTTCCATGAGTAGTAGACAGGTCACAAAAGGAAGCCAGAAACACAGGTAAGTTTAGTATTATTACTATTAGAAAATTGATACCAAGACCTCATATGCAACAATAAAAGGCCTCGCCAACTAAACAGGCTTGAGACCCACGAGTATAATCAAATTATTAGAGGAACATAAAAATTGTCAATATGAGTTCATTGCAGTTTGCGCGATATGATTTTGATTCATTTGTAAACAAGTCATTACAAGTATCACATAACACCCTTCCCTCGCATCCATGTTGATATGACAAACAAAAACACTTTCGATACTTTTTTGCTTAAAACAAACACAACAGGTATTAACAATGAAAGGGAAGGTTACAGGGAAATAAATGAATCAACAAGCAGTCCACAAATTAGAAAAATCCATGCAGAGAAGTCAAATAATGCAATCCACCTAGCTAACCTGTAGAAGTGTTAGGTCAGGAAAACAGAAATATTGGTCACAAAAGAGACTTAGAAGAGGAAGAAATCAAAATAGAAAGAGGAAAAACTCAGAAGAACGGGAGATGATGAATCAAATCATCAAAGACTAACAGCACAAAGAGGCCAATCTATGGTGAACTAAATTTAAATGTTCTTCATACAAGAGAACGAAAACCTAAACCGACTCAAATAAGAAATTCCCAACCAACACAATTAGGAAATCCTAAACCAAACAAATTTAAATTTCTATAAGTTTCAAATTGAAAAGAAATTTCCAAATAAATCCTATTCCTGTAAAGATAATAAAATCTCTAAAATATATCATTTTCTTGTCCCGCATCATTCTCCTATACTGACAAAGACTCGACCCCCAGTGAGTGAAACAGGTCAACTCCATCAAACAAGACCATGTCAAAACTTGTTTGCCTAGACCTTCTTTATTTTAATGGAATTGTCTCTGCAATGTCTCTAAAACAGAAGAAAAAAAAATTCATCAATCCAAATTCTGTCATTTATATTGTAGGAGACTGATTAACCCAAAACACAGTCATATGACTTGTGTAATAGTTTTGACAAAAAGCAATGAATTATTTATTTATTATTTATTTTTTTTGAAATTTAAAGCAATGAAGATTTGGTGCAACTCTAAGATATGAACAATGTAGCTGCCACAAAAAGAAACAATTAGAGGATCATACTTATCATCTCTATCCTTGACATGGATTTCCTCCGTAGAATCTTGTAGAAAGATCATGTCAAAAACTTATAAAGGTTTTACAATAATAATTGGTGATTCTTCTACACTCACAAAAGTATTTTAAAAACATATGGTGATGGATGGGCAACTTCGACAACTTGATGCACATATACACTATCATGCATCTCAATAATTGGTGGGATGAAAACTTCTTCATCTAGAATACCTGGTGCTTTAGGTATTGACAACATGCTTAAGGGCCAATGTATGTATCTTTTTCAGAAAGAAACAAATTCATTAAAGACAGAGGGAATATGAGAATTGGGTGAACAAGCTGTCCTCAAAGAAAACCAAAACATCAACAAGAATCAGGGAACAACCCCAAAAATGAAAGGAGGCCAATGTATAAGCTACAGTGATTGTTTCTTCTCTGGTTCTTCTGGGGGAAGATAAGGTCTCACATGTGGCAGCTGAGAGAGCAGAGTATGAGGTGGTTAATGGAATAGTATGTTGAAGAATGAAGATTTCAATTTGCATAATAAATTTTTTATGTCTGGTCATAAAAAATATATATATACATGATATTTGGTTTTACTGTGAGATGTTTTGCAAAAGCTTTCTACCTTGATACCAATTGATGTAGGACAGGGAGAATAAAAAATAGAGTTAGAACTACATGGGGGAAAAATAAAAAATAGAAATGAGAGAAATGAGTTAAAATCAGCAGAAAATATAAGAAAAGAGGACTAGGAGAGAAAGAAAAGGGGAAAGCAACAAAAGAAAGAGGGAATATAATTTCTGAAACTTCAATTTATAAGCAAATCCTCAAGCAAAATAATAAAAAAACTAAAGAGGTCTTTAGGCAACTAAAATTGATTTTCTTCAAACAAGAAAAGGACACTTAAACCAACTAAAATAAGAATATACTCCTAAACCAAACATAAATCTTTAAACATCTACAAACATAAATGTTAATTTCCCATACTACTGATATTTTTATCTGTTCATACTTAGTGGTATTTATACTGGTGGATGACATTACCACCTAAAAGACTAGTCTATTAGGTTGGGTTGTTTATCGAACATCTAACAGTAAGGAAACTTTCAAACAAATCCTAACCATATAAAGCTAATAAATTCCCTTAAATATATCATTTTGTTGATCTGCATCAGATGTTTCTATAAACAACCAAAGAAACACTTCTCATTACTTAAAAACTTTATCATAGCTAGAGACAAAAGGCAAATTCAAACGGTAGATACAGATTATGAACATATAACTTCATGTAATAACTATCTGACAACTGCTATAACAATTTTTTAAACACCAAACGAGGTATTACAGCACTTTGTACTGTTTCTCCTAGAATGCCTTTGAAGCAGAAACAAAATTGTTATTAGAGATATGCTAACCAGAGAGAACGAAATCAAATATAAAAAGAACTGTGCTAGAATTTTTGGATAGTGTAGCATTACTTTTTTCTTTAGAATAATGCTACACTTCTTAAAAATTTATCCAAAAACTCAGAGACAACCCATCACACGAATCAGTTTGCCACATCATTAATCAATCTCTTACAGAAAACAAATCACTCAAAAGGGAAATAGAAGTATCAAGTTTAAGTAAAAACTCACAGTGCAGACACAGCAGATAGCTGACGAAGTTTCCAGACGACCCAGCAGATCATATAGCATATCCTTGGGAAGGTTCCTCGCCATTTCCACAGAAAATTTCCCAACAGATTCAGAATTATATTCCTTGACTAGAAGTGGGTGGTCACAAGCTTGACGAAGGCGCAGAAGCATTAAGAGAATATTTGCATAGTTTTGGCTCACTGTCCCAGCATCAGCATAAGCCTACAAGACACAAATACATACATTTGATGAGACATTAGCATATAGGATATCCAATAAGGTCCATTTCAATATCAAACAACCCTTGAAACTTGATGCAAGTTCTTTGTATGGATTGGGGTGAGGAGCATTCCTTGAAAAATCTGAGCTTACAGAATGTAATAGTGTCATTGCGAGCAAGGAACAAACAACCAGTGTTAGCTTGACTACTCTCATGGAATGAAATTAAGTCCAATGGCATCTACTATAAAATTAAAGTAACATAGCAGAGCATAATATTATTAACAGCTTATATAAGATATGTCAAAAAAGTTGTCTTATCTTTCCACTTTTGATTGTGCATGTTCATAACACTAGAGAAATCAACTGACAATAATAACAATCAGTGGAAAACAAAAATAATAAATGCTACCTTAGAGATATATATAATACAAATTTTTCTTGGAAAAACACATTTTGCAGGGCAAATCATGTAATGCCCACGCAGCCCAACAACACAATGGTTGTGCAAACCCAAACCATCTCCACTATTTTCCAGCTATGCCCAAAAGTTCGCTCGTATTTTAAGGCACAGAATCCTAGATTTTCTTTGTATATGGGATCAATTATTAGCAAATAAATAAGCTAAAGGACAAAATCCAAAAAATTCAGGATCCTGAGTCTTGTAAAACTTTTATATATATATATAGAGTGATTTTACCATCAATGTCTTCTGACTTTAAAAAATTAGGACGAACCAATCAAATTCATCAATTGCATTCTCTTTCCTAAAACAAGTTTTTTCTTTTATTTAATTCAAATGCAATTGATGAATTTAATTGGTTTATCCTAAATTTTAAAGTTAGAATATACTGATAATAAAATCACTACACACGTGTGTAAATATTATAAATATGTTTTTAAACCTCTATTTTTGTTATATTTTTGTTATATTTTTATATTTTTTATATTGGGTTTATATATTTATAGATAACCTTACATCCCAAACCCAAGAGACTAACTTATGTGCATTGTGGCTTCCAATGCTAAATGAAAACCCTTCTCTTTCTTTCTTTCTTTTTTTTTTTTTTTAATAAGAAAAACCCTTCTCTTTCTTTCATCTTTCCAATGTGCTATTTAATCTCAAAACATTAGCTCACCTATGGGTTATCTCTAATCTCCCCCTCACTTGTGCACCCAAGTTAGCCATTGATGTTTGTCAAATTATCCACCCCTCCATTTTTCAACTGTTAGTTTTTTAAATTGTAAGCAGTCATTTAGCAAGGCTCATCGTTTAGCCATTGACCTTTGTCAAAAGCTCTAATGTCATGTCAAATAGTTATACTTACTTTATTTTTATATTCTGAAAATAGTTCATATATTAGTGGATTGTCTTACAACCCTAAAAGACCAGCCTATTTGGGTTGTGGCTTCCATTGTCACATACACCTTTGCTTTTCTTTTATCTTTCCAATATGCTATTTAGTCTAACGTCTCTAGCTCATATATGAGTTATCGCAAACATATGTTAATGTAAGTATGCATGTTCAAACATTACAATATTATCATTTCCCAAAAACAAGTAAGGATATTAATCCTATAACTTACAAAATCACAGCTTTGTCCTGACATCCTTTACCATGATTCAGATATGTAATTTTTTACATGGATTGTTGGCTCACCCTCATTTCTAACCCACTTATGACAGCCTTGTAAAATTTGTCCTTGTCATCTATCCAACTAGACTAATTGCTATTAACCACTAACCTAAAAGTTCGAGTTGCTAAAAATGAGTTCAACAATAGTATTTAAACACTCAAACACACCCTCTCATTTGCAAGACCAACTGGCTCAAGCTCAAACACAAACAAAAACACATAAAAAATTCATACTACTATACCAATAATCACGTGGGGGTCCTCAAACCCATGCATTTTCAGTAAAACTAGGCTCTAATACCATGTTATTACTTAGTTGTTAGGAAATAACTCAACAACAGTATATAATCACTTTGACACTAATAAAATGGTAACTATAGTAATTCCAATAGTTAGTCTAACAATTGTAATTTAGAGTTGGACACAAAAGTGTGATGCCACTTTTGGGATTTGTAGCCCCTAGGTGCTTAAGTTCTCTCTAACCTCTCTTCTTTTTTTTTTTTTAATTTTAATTTTTAGTCCACCGTCTTTTTTAGCCTTTTAAACCATTGCTTAAGTTAAATAAATTTAATCAAAGCATCCCAATATTGCTATATAAACCAGAACAAACAAATTAGGCTTCGGAAGAGATGTGGTCTTTCAATACATTTTTCTCAGCTCCGTTCGGTAACCATTGGATCACAAGGATTACTTCTGTCTACTCAGTTTTCATAAGCATATATACAACGCTATAGCATTTGTGCCCCTTAATCAAATGTGCCACTGTATGCACAAGAACTAGAAAAATAGGAAATCACTGTGATTGACTCCAGAGCCAAAAAAAATTGGAATGCAGTGACCATTGTAATTGCAAGCTTTTAGTTTACATGTCAGAACACTCAAAACTAAGATGAAAAATAGATCACCAACTTAACTCCTCAATTACGAATGGATAATGTATGACAGAAAAAGCACCTTGAATTTCTTGAATGAATCAGATTCTATTTTCTTATAGAACACCCGCTCTTCAATTGAGAAGTCCACCTTCGTCATGCAGACTGATTTTGGAGGCAAATTAATGATAGGCTGACCATCGATCAGTGTTCCTAGACCATAAAATGTAATTAAGATCAGCATCAAACAAACAAACAAAACAAAGTTCAAATCTATTGCAGCAATTCAATACCACAGCATCAAAAAAGTCAATTTTTTTTTTTTTTTAATTTTAAGCATCAGTAGTTCATCATCATCAATTTTAAGAAGATCAATAACTTAATTTCCTTTTTGCAGATCATAGCTAATAAAAGCACGGAGAAACAATTTAACAGATGGTAATATTAATACCTGCACTTACAGCATCTTAAAACTGAATTAAATTTTATTAAACCACATATCCCTAAACAAAAATTTACTCGCAATGGAGCAAGTAGACAACGGATCAATATTTAATTTGTCCTAGATCATTGTATAACTCAAAAACATCATCATGACAAATCTTACAAATTGATGCCTAAACATGACACCAAGAGGTTTTTTAAGAGAACATGAGAACCAAAAAAAAGTGACCATGCCTGATGCATCAGATAACTAAAGTCCTTAGAGAAACAAGTAGCCATACCCTTAACAGCAAACAATTCAAAGTTGCTCTTCGATTTCAATTCAAGGCCACCAATAACTGTGCAGTTAGTCTCTCATTTTTTCATGATAGAACTTTATATGTGAAGAAACAAAATTCTAAGACTTGGTATGCAAGCACACATAAATATAACATGAATGTAAGCATAATAATAAAAAATCATATAGCTAGTCTTAATTTCTATTTATTGCTTCAATGACATCCAAATGTGTTTCCTAATTCTTGTCACTAATTAATGGGGTTAACGTCTTCTTTACTTTGTCTAAAACTTTTCTTATTTCAGCAAAGAGATCCTATTTCAAAACCAATAACCGCCAAGAATTACCACCTAGATTGGGCAACATATTGTAAACAAACCAAGTGCTTGAAAGTCAACCACCAGAAACTCATTAAAATATACACAACAGTACGAATCACTATATGGCACATGAATTGTGGCAATGCATGGCATAAACAATGCAATTATTCTCAACTCTGAATCCCTCTAAATCTATATAACTATGCACAAACACATGTAAGCACTGACTAGTACACCCCACGTACATGTACACATGCACACAAACATTGACATGCATGCACATTCATACACATGACAGCAAAATCACCTTTTGTACGACGCAACATTATAGCCCTCAACACAGCTTGAAGCTTCTTGTATCCATGAAGTGAATTTCTTGAAATTGGAATTTTAATTGTGTTGTAGAATGATTTATACACAGCATAGGGGTCATATTTCAGAAACCTGAAGTAGCTGTACAAATCATCAATTGCATTTTGTATAGGTGTTCCAGATAAGCACCATCTTCGTTTGGCTCGAAGGCTGCAGCATGCTCTAGCCACTTGAGTTCGGTGATTCTTAATAGTTTGAGCTTCATCAAGTACCACACGAAACCAACCTACTTTGGCAAGTGGACCACATCCAGAATCAATACAGGAACGACCATTTCCTTTTCTACCCTTCTTTCCCCTCTTGCTTACATTAGATATCTTTTTCTTCTTATTATTAATTGAAAACGAAGCAGATAATCCATAAATTTCATTGTTTTTTTCATCAGCCTCATCATCATCAACTAAAGGTTGTTTCGGAACTTCATTAGTTACAATAGAATATGTCGTCAGAACCACATCATATTTTGCTAGTTCAACAGGATCCTTCGTCCTACTGCCTCCGTGGTACACTAGAACAGAAAGTTTAGCCTCATCTGAAACTTTTTCATCCAGCTCCCAGGCCCACTGACGGAGAACACTTGCTGGGCACACAACCAATGTACCCGCAGCTGGCCTCTTCTGACTAAATGCACGTGTAGAAGTACTCACTTCTGGAACTGGTTTCAAATCATCAGATTCTCCCATCTGATTGGCTTGATCCACATTAGCACCTCCATTGTCATCATCATCATCCAAATTCAATGCCTCGGTTTTGTGATTGCATATGTCTTCTGTTTTTCTTTCTAATTGCAAAGACCTCTGCATTTGTACAAGGGCAATCACTGAGACAGTTTTACCGAGTCCCTGTAAAGCAAAGGCACAATAAGTCTGGGTGCAGTTTAGATTGATACATCAGACCATTATCACTATGAAGACGGATCAAAAATCAACTAAGCTTAAATGGGATAACCTGGTCATCTGCTAAAATTCCACCTAAACAATGTAGACTTCTTGTTTCCTTCTGAAGCATCCATGCCAATGCAATCTTCTGTAGACTAAAAAGATTTAGACAAACTGATGTGGGTCAAAACTAAGAAGCTGATTACAGTAGTTAAATGAAGGGATTAAACCTGATGTCTTAGAAGAGGTACAGACAAAAGACCATCAGGTACAGTAGCTTCAAGTTTTGGTTGATAAAGATCCTGAAAAAAACCAATAAGCACCAAATTTTAACCTTTTAGCACTTCAAATATCAATTCATATCTTGAGTAGCTAAAGATATGGAAGAGATACAAATTTAACTGCGGCTTATACTTGAAATTAAAAAATAATAATAATAATTAAAAAGAAAAAAGAAGAAAAACAGATAATAATAAAGAAGAAGGTGACTCTTCCACTGATCTGTAGCAACATAGAAACCAGTAGGAGTATAATGAATCAATTTTGCTGTCAGTACAACAAATTTTAAACTGAAGAGCAAAATTGAAAAACATCCCAACATTAGGCTTTTCAAAGCCCTAGGAAGAGATGAGATAACTGGTTTGATATAACATATTCAAAATTCAGGACCAGCTAAATAGCATGATACAATTGTCGTACCCTTAAAAATTCACCACTTTCAAACATACAAGTTAAATATTTAGACTATCATAAATTAAGGAATCAAAACAATGCAACAAAAGTTCTTCAGGGCATGCAGAAAATATAACAAGAGAAGAATAAAACAACACCAAAGACCAAAATTTGGTCCAAGAATGAAAACTAAAATAGTGAAGCCAAACACTTCATAAATCAATCAAAGGTGAGAAATCTATCATGTATTGATTAAAGACGATGAACTTATGTTGCAATCATTTGCCATAAAGGTTTCTTAAGCAAAAAAGACAGCTACTTTATTAAGGTGGGTGGCAATATTGATGCACACTTAACATCTGACTGATAAACCTTTGTCTCTCAACCTAGAAACAAAACCACCCTCTCTGGCTTTTTTACATATATCATATGTGATGAACAAAGATTGAAACTTAAGAACTTAAACTCAGTGCATGAAAAGTGCACCGGAAAGGCAATAATAAAGATTTCCAATAAAGAAAAATCTATCCAATTAACTAACAAAGTTAACCCAACTCCAACAACGTGCGATCTCTTGTGCGATGATTTCCAATTGAGAGAACAATGCCTCATTTGTATGGGTATAGAGATAAAGGTGCTTTGTAATTATAGCCAATTCCAATGGACAGTTTAGGAATTTATATATATTTTTTAACATGGTGTGCTTAAATCATTTATGCAGATAAAGGTTTTATGTCTGATAAGGCTTAAATTCCTTAGTTTCCCACCTGCAATTTATTCTTACAAGGAACAAGAGATCATAAAAAGACTATATCACCCACCGACCCTCCAAAAATAAGCCATGCAAAAGAATATTGAACACGTGTTCTAAAATATATAAAAACTGTTAAATGGTGGAAAATTGCTAACCAAATAAATAATACAGATTATAATAAACCATTTGCAAGCAAAAGATTTTGCCAACTGCCATCACCAAATATTGTCATTACCATACTATTCCTAAAGTTCTTCCGATCATAAATTCCCAAAAATATTGACATCTATAATCAAAGATAGGCCAAGCACTTCATAAAGAAAGATAATATTTTTCATAATGCACAAAACAAAAAGATTGAACTCATATCGAAAGGAGTAGAAGCTCTGCACTACCTCCAATGCTGCTTGATAAATCAACCTCTCATCAGTGTCAGCAGCCCTTTCTTCAGCAACTCCAGAACGGTAGACTGAATCACTTGGAGTACCAAATTGTGATGAGGAAATAGACTTGCCATGCATCAAAGAAGGAGGTAGGACCCTATTCCTACTATTCTCATACATCATAATATCATCATCATTGCCCTTCATATTATAATCTCTCATATAGCCCTTGCCATTGCTTGTACTTGGCCCAGCCAAGTGATAAGAATTTCCATAGGTATCATGAATCTGACTGCTGCTCCCATTTTCCACTATATTGTTTGATTTTGTACTTGGTGCATATGGCTCTAGAGACAAAGGAAGAGTCCTCTTCAAAGCTTGTTGAGAAGAAATTTTTTCATAATCCGAAGAAACAACATTAGCAATTCGAGAATTAACAGTCCGAGGCTGACCTACATTCCCATTCCCTAAAAAATACTTATCATCAGGGCTAGTGTACCGACTTGACGCTCCATTGTTGTCACTAGAACTGGAAAGCATCTGTCGTTTTGTTTGTGAATGATTATTTACATATGAAGGGTTTCCATTGGAAGCTTGAGAATGGCCACCATAACCTGCAAATTAATTCATGTCTATGCCATCAATATTACATAGATCTTTTAATTTCATCTGGGCTAATTCTTAAGTTGTGAAAACCAACAGAACCTGTATTCCTCAAATTTGTGCCAGGCTTATTTGCCCATGGTGGAAGAGTCCTAAGATTGCCAGATTCCCTTGTATGTGACATATCTGATTCTCTAGTGACTTCAATCTCCACGTCACTATCAGATGAACTGATATCTATAGGTTCCATTTTCACAATCAAAGTTGTATAGCAATTTTCTGTTCCTCCAACCAAATTAGAAAGAGAACTCCAAAAAGGTGAGTCAACCTGCAATCAAAGATCATTACAGATAACTCAAGCAGCAGACTAACCTACAAGCACTAGTTTTATCAAGCGAACAGCCACTAAGTGCCGTATCCTTACCGGTTCAAAACTTATTTTTCATTTTTAAACTCCAAACACACACATAAAATGCACTCAATTGGTTAAATTTGAAAAACATTTCTCAGAAACACCAATTCATTACTATGATTTTACACATGAAAATAACACATTTTGCAAAATGCAAGTGCAAAGTTTCAAAAGAACACAGATAACGGATTGTTTATGCAGAAACTCAAAGGGATCGGACTTTCACAGAGACGAACCATAAAATGGTAATCCATAAAAGGAAAACTAAAAGATTAAAGGTGAATCCGGGCTCGCCTCCTTGATGCAGAACGTAAATCCAAAGTACTTCAAAGATCAACTACCATTAAAGGCCAACAACTTCATGTTGAATCTATGATCTCCAGCCCCTTCTGTTTCTTCAACTCTTCCAACAACTTGGCTGGCTACTCACCTATTTCCTTCGTCACTTTTTACAGTCGCCTAGAGATACAAGATAGATAGTCGAAAGAGATAGGAAAAGGTTGAGAAGTCAGAGACAGAGTGGCAAAGGGGAGGTCAATAGGGGGAAAAAAGGAAAAATGACAATTAACTGGATTTCGATACAATCGAAGAGATTTAGTTCAAATGACTATGAGTTAACAGGTTGGGTAATTTAAATCAATTAAATTATATACTTTTATCATGCATTGCCACTTATGTCTGATATTTGATTCTTAAAAGGGATGCTAAGCCAACTAGATTCGTTGATTCACTTACTTAATTAGTTAAGTAAATAAAGAACAAAAATGTAAAGAAAAAAAAATGAATCTTAACTCTGCACAATTCTATACAGCATGATACCATTTATTAATTGCAAATTTTTAAATTATTTATTTATGCAATTACTTATTAATTTTGAAATAGAAATTAGGGATTTAGGGGAGGGGGCTGCAACTTGAACCCACAACCTCAATGCGTAAGTATGAAGGGTTTGCCGCTGAGCCGCTTCAACTTGCATCTTCAAATTATTTTTACAAGGTGCATTTTCTTGTTTTTCCATCTTCGAATGATAATAGACACCTTTTACTGCTTTTGTGTCTAAAACTATTTTAAAAAAGCTAATCCTGCTCATTTATTAGTATTTTCCTCTCAGTTGTAAATTTTCAAGGGAATTTCGGTAATATCAAATTATGTGAAAATACCGTTTTACACCTCCGCAGAGGTTTAGCTTTGTGGGCAAACTTAATTCTCATATTGGCCTTTAACATGTAGCCTTAGTTACCCAACTAACTGTTCATCCATTTAAATATTTTAATTTCAAATGAAATGAGCCAAATGTCCTACCGAATTAATGTGTTCCTTCAATCTAAGAATACATTAGTTGACACTTTATATAAAACCTTCTCACCTGTTTTTGATACACTGCACTGATATAATTAGTCCAAAAGCAGCCCTTACTGCCTTTTTAATTCCAAATCTATACTGCACCGTTATAAGAATAAAAACTCTTTCAACGTCTAGCCACCCCCAATATACTCAACATTTACAAACGGCCAAAGACTGGACAATCCAGCAGTGCAAAACTAAATTGCTCTAGAAACTATTATTAAAATCTCAACCAAATTTTATTTTACAAACAAAGCTTAGCCAAAATCTAACCAACAAAATCGGTGATATTCAAAAGCTTTCCAAATTTTTCAAGCAACACACTTGCTCTTGGGTGTGAGGTAAACACGAGAACAATGTCCCACTTCTAAATAAAAACTCAAACTCGCTAAACAACAAATTCAAAGATTTTCAACATCAACAATAAAACACATTTTGAATTCCTATTAAACGGAGTAAGAAAAAAAATCTAATGATTAACAGTCTAAAAGAAAATATACCATAATATGAAAGGACACACAAAATGAGCGATTTCATTCAATTCATTGCAACACTACTTGATACATAACTTGCAACCCCAAAGACCACAAAATAAAAGTGATATCCAAAAACAAAAACAATACCAATCAAGACCAAAACAACATATAAGAATGAATGACAACTACAATAACAAAATAGAACAAGCAACATGGCGCTCACAGATTCCAAGCACAAAAAAGAACAAACTTCCGCATACAAAACTATAAAATCAACAATTAATAATATCCAAAATTCCAGTGTTGTGATTCTCTTGCATCTTCAAAGCAATACACCAAGAGCACGAACCTAATGGCCATAATCAAACATAATTCTCCCAAATTTGACTACAATCGAGACGGCTGACCTTCATTGGATCACAATCTCAAATAACCCAAAATTCAAGAAGAAAACAACCAATTCATATAATGCAAGAATAAAGCATGCGAAACATTGAAAAGGTCAACCATTCCGCTTCGAGTTCCCAGTAAATATAAGCAAAAACTTATTTCAAAATACAAATAAAAACAAAAACTAATAAAACGGAAAAAAATAAAAGCAGTAGAGATAGAGAAAAATGAGAGAAGGAAAAAGAAAAGGGAAAAAGCATACCCCTTATAAATGGCGGATCCTCATTGAGGTGGAGTGGCGACCATAGGGTTTTGGAGAGAGAAGGGCAACAATCTGACTCCCGACTGCACAGGCCTAGTTACAACACACGAGAGCGCGAGACACTGCCCCTCCTACGTCACCGTTTTGAAGTAGAGAGAGAAAAGTGATTTATCTCACCCCCCAACTCTTTACCGTGACAACACTAATAGGGACCCCCAGCGCAATTTTTTTTTAAGTGATAATTAGTTGGTTAAATATACCAACCCAATCAGGGCTGTCCACCTCAGCACTTTTGAGTTTCAATTTCCAAAATGTGATGTCTTCCATCCCCCGTCCCTTACTGCTGCAATTTGGTCGGATGGTATTCAATCTTGATTTTATTTGGAGTTCTTACCATTTACCACGTAATAACTTATTTCATAATAAAATATCAATATATTTTTATTTTAATTTCGTTTTAGTTTCATAATATTTTTTTTTTTCATGAAAAAGGCATGACATTCTCCTTGATGAAAAAGAAGGCACAACCTCCTCCGTTGTGGAGGAAGCTAATGCCTTCTCCGTGGAGAGACTCTAGTCTCTTCTAACCGATTTACAAACTCAAATGGTGGAGACATCAGAGATTGATCAGATGAGAAAATTAATTATTTAAATTATGTTTAAAATTAAAATATGTTTATAGATATCAAATTCAAATAAAATGTTATTTTAGTCGATCCTAGTTTCTTACTATTTGATATAAAACACAATTCAATACTACATTTAATCCAGGAGTGTCCAATGCAATATAATACTATAAAATCAGTCAGTGTTATATTGTCCAGAGTGCCAAACTTATTCTTAATTCCTTCTTTGATAGCCTTTTACTATTAATGAAAAATGGAAAATTACAAACAATGCCACATTTTAAATAAGATATTTGTTTTTAACCCAAAATTAATATGAAATATTTTTTTATCTACAAACAACAGATGTCCCTAAATTACTAAAAACCCCTTCCAATTTAATTTTCAGTAAACACGACTAAGTAATTTAGGATATAATTAGTTTTATTTGTGGGCAAAAAATGATTCCAAATAAATTTTTAAACAAATTTAATGTTTGAATTTTTGTTTGTTTTGAATTTGTCCTATGAATTTTCAAGTTACAACTTTGTTTTTGTTTATCACATCTCTCTTTTAAAAACATTTCATTTTGAAAATATATACAAATAATTTTACATATTTTCTAGAAACATATTATTTTGTTTTAAATAAAATATCCATTTCACTACTCAAATTTTGTGATGCATTGGCCCAACACACCCTCGTAAGCCTTTATCACAAAGCATGCCCGGAGGTTCGCATTTGGTGGACAATTTGTACCAAGCCCTTCAATGAGGGGACTAATTACCAATAGATCCCTCTAATTGGAGGGCCTGGTTTCCTCGGTCAGTGTAAAGTCTAATATCTAGTATAGTCCAAATCATTTCTAAGAGTCGATATACAGAGAGTTTGATAGTTATAAATATATTTATAAAATAAAAAAGAAAAAAAATACCCATTTTACTTCCATACCAAGGGCAAGTTTGCAACTAAATAAAAATTCCTGCCAGAAAATACTAAAAAATGATTTCGTAATAGGAAGATAACAAATATCTAGGGCTTGCTCCACCCCATTTTACCTTAGGCTGTTTAACCTTATTGGGTTACTTCGTAGCTTTGAACTGCTTGGTGGGCCTGTCATACCATTGGGGTGTTCCAGCAACCCAAAATATAAAATTTAATAACTCAAAACTAACCTTCCTTATTTATTTAAAATGTGATTGTTGATCTCAAAACCCTTGTTAAGGATTTGAACCCCATCGAATATGTATATTAAAATAAATTAATTATTGAAATCTTTAGAGGCAGGCATCTCGTTATCCTCTTCTGAGATTTTTGTAACATTCCAAATTTTCTAATCTCAGTGGCAACAATTAGATACACAATTAAAAAGCATTGCAAATAACAGTTTAAGATAAAGATTGGACTTCAAACTAGTACGTGCATGGTTCAAAAATAATTATCCAAATAGAGAGAGGGTTGATTCTTAAGGAGGAAGCCACACCCTTTGTTTCTTGTTATTATTCGTTTTTTGTCCTCACTACTTATTTTATTTGAAAATTGAGAAATACTTGCAGAAGTTAAACATTCCCACATCAATGATCTGTTTACAAATTGGTTTTCCAAAAACCTATTCTTTTGCCATTCATGCTCTAATCTCATTGAATTTAGATGATACAAACAAGGAAAGTCAATTACATTTTCAACAAAGGAAAACCAGAAAATTTTGTTGGCGCCAATATTGCTTTAGGTTTTTAGGCTGAGCCCATTTTCTTGCGGAGAAACGAGAATTGGGCTGCTGTTGTGAACTCATCAAAGCATCTCCTCATAAAACCTTGAAGAGTCGTTTTTACGTCCCTCTAAACTTTATATGCACCTTTTGCTAACTACACCCCATTAATTTAAAAATATAAATATTAAAAAATATTTGTAATGAGATTTATTTACAGAATTCCTATTAAAAAATGTCAAAAAATAATACTGTTCATACTAAATGGGTTAAAACTCTATATTAGGAAATTTTAAAACAAAATCTAATGGGTGTATTTACAAAGGAGGTGCACGTCCAATTTTAGTGGGGTGTAAATACAAGAATTCCAACTTGAGACGAAAACCATTTGCCGGGGCCCATTTGGTGCACCGACGATCTAGCGAGATGGGACAAAAATTGTCCATCCTGCCGTCCACCATTTGGGCCCGGGAAGGGAAGGGGGATTTCCTTTTTCGGGCTTTCTTTTTAATATTTTATTTTTTATAATTTTTAATAAATAAAATATATTAATTTATTATAATATTAAATATATTTAAAAATTATAAATTTATTGTAAATAGCTTTATGAAGTAAAAAGAATTAATATAAAAAAATTATTTTATATTTAATTAATTTTTCTGCTTTTGTTTGTTATTTATATTTATTATATTTAAAAACATTTCATATATTTGTGTTCAAAAATCAATTCAAATCCACTCCAATTAAATCATATCCCTTCCAAGTTCCAACCCACACACCAAACAGGGCGTGAGAGGTTGTTTATTTTACCACTTAACACTTAAAAAATCCAAATTAGATTTTTTAAATTATTTTATTTGTCTTTTTTAAGTGGCCAAGCAACTCTCTCTCTGTTTATATAATTATATATGTAAAGTAAGAAATACTAAATTTTCAATTAATTTCAAGTCAATGATTTCCATTTAAATATTTTTTTTTTCAAAATTTTATTATTCCAAAGATAATATATTTCTAATTTTATCACAGTATTATACTATACAATTTTTTTCATAATAACCTAATACTTATAATTAACAAAAAGCTAATTAGCTTGCCTTTATTTTATAGAAAATAATTTAAAAATTGCTTTTAATTATTAATATTTCAATATAATTATTGAACATTCATTTTATTTGTTAAGAAATACACATTCTACATTACTTTTTTTTTATTATTACTTTTTTTTTATTATATCTTTAATAATTAATGAAATCTTATTGATATTTATATAAAAAGATTTAAGACATGTTGAATCATTTACTTTTAGTTATTTACATCATATAAAATAAAAATAAATAACAATTAATTGTAAAAAATAGTATAAATGTCAAATTAATTTCACTCAATTAAGAATAAACAAGTTGATAGTATAGTGAGCAAAAACAAATATATCATTCAGGTTTAAAGGATTGTTTGTTTTTCTGTCCGAATACTGAACAGTATTGTTGAAGACCGAAGACTAAATAGTGACTAAAACCTGAAATCTAAATGATATAGTTTTTTTTTTTTTCTCTTACCTCTGAATGTATAGTAATCTTATTTGTTTTTTAAAGTTAAAATTATCTAAAAACAATTAATTTGATATTTATATTTTTTTACTATTAGTTGTTATTCATTTAAAATAATACAAATCATTATAATAAATTATTTAGTAAACACTAAACCACTTTTATATATATATATTAATAATATTTTTGTTCATAATTAAAATATGATTAGGTATTATACTAAAGTAATTTTTTTTTGAAAATTATGTATACATAAATAAATTATTATAGTAAAGTAAATTAAATTTATATATTTAAATTTAAAAAAAAAAAACTGGTCTTGAGTTTAATTGCTTTTATTATATATTTAAATAAAAATAACATAAAAAGAATAACATTAAAAGAAATATGTATAATATAAAATTACAATAAATTTGAAAATATGTTATTTTAGGAATGATAAATTTGAAATGATACATTTAAAAAACCATTTTTTCAGTTAAAAATAAGAAATTTTGGCTTTTTATTAAGAAATTTTAGTTTTTTATTTTTAGTAATTTTTAAGTGGTTTGACCGCTTAATAAAATAAATAAAAATCACTTAATAGATGTAATTTAGACTCATTAAATGAAAAGTTATAAAAATAAAATACTCTTTTTTAATTACTATTTAATTTTCTTTAAAAAGAAAGAAAGAAAGAAAGAAAGAAAGAAATTAATCGTTTTCTAACTCATTACACTGAAGAAGTGAAACTGAAACCACATTCCAACACGGAACAAGACTCTGGTGACTGGTGATAAATGGAGTTAAATCACGTGAAATGAAAATAAATAAACAATAAAATTCAAATTTCTAGTGTATTTTTGTTGAACGATCAAAGGTAGAGGCATGGGAAACTCTGAAAAATTAGCTTCTTTTCTAGAAGAAACACAAAAATAATAATAATAATAAGCGTCCTCTTCTTGCTCTCTTCAGGTGAGGGGTCAAGATAGAGGTAGTTGTCCGTGAGGTAGAGTATCTCGTTCGAGGAGTTGTGTGAGGAGCTGTCTCTTGACTGTAGCGGTCTTAGGAACGACTTTATTTAGAGTTCGAGTGGTAGGGTAGCGCCCTACTATAGGTCACGCAAAGGTATGGAGGAGGAAGAGATAGCAAAGTTATGTAAATCCCTAAAGTTATCTGAGGAGGAAGGACTAGTTTGTAAGATTGACGGAAATGCGCTCGATGAAGGGTTTGAAGAAGTTAGACATTGTTTGGTGGGTAAGGTTTTAGGAGCAAAGAGGGTAAACAGAGATGGTTTTCGAACAGTGATTGAACAGATCTGGGGATTGTATGGCGAAGTGAAAGTGGAATCTATCGGGACCAACATCTTTATGTTCTACTTTGATAATAAGGAGACTAGAGAGCTGATTTGGAAATGCAGTCCATGGCATTTTGAGAATAACCTCATAGTGTTAGAGAAACCGGACGGAGTGGGGGATGTATCCAAACTAGGCTTTAACCGGTTACCAATATGGGTCCAAATCCATAACCTCCCGCTGGTGTGTATGAACCCTAAGGTGGCCAGAGTTCTGGCGGGACAAATAGGCGATATTGTTTGGGTCCCGGACGAACCGAGAGATTGTAGAGGGAAGTTTCTGAGGGTGAAAGTATGCATTGACATAAGTAAGCCGTTGAAGAGAGTCCTAACGCTGAATCTAGGGGGGCTAGAGGAAATGAGGGTGGTGGCATTAACATATGAAAACCTACCGGAGTTCTGCTATGTTTGTGGACGTGTGGGGCATGGGGGTAGTGATTGTAGGGACGGCGGGACGATGGAGGAGGGTAGATGGTTGGATAAAAAATAGTATGGCCCTTGGTTAAGAGCTAGCTAAGGGGCGTGGGGTAGGAAGAAAAATGAGATATCTGTCCCGATGGCGGGCAGGGGCGGGAGAAGGAGTAAGAACGGAACGGGGGGGGGGGGGGGGCTTCAGGAGTAAGGGGGGATGAGAGGTTGAGGGCCTCTGACAATAAGCTGATGACAAATATAGGGGCAGACCCAAGCTATGTTAGACAGGAGTGTATAGAAAATGCGACTCCCAAGAGGAAAGAGATGGAAGGCGAATCTACCACACAAATGGGGGTAATGGCCCCGCAACTACTCAACATTGGTACTTGTGGTGGGGAGCAGGGTGAGATGGTAAGTGCCAGCTCAATGGAAGCGGCGTTAGTGCCCACTAAGTGTGATGTTACAAAAAAGTGCTTAGATAAACAGGGAGAAGCTTCAGTGGTACCACATTCGGCAGGGGAATCAATCGAGGGAAGTGAGGGGGTGGGGCCATCAGTGACCTCTAAAGCGGACAGGTTAGATAGGAGCCCATGCAAACTGCATCAACGTAAGTAGAAGCGAGCCGCTAGAGCCGGAGGAATCTTAGAGAAGGGATCCAGCCCGTTTAAAAGAATGCTGGCAGTACGAAGGAGCCACAGTGTATCCCCAAGACAGAGACCAAAAACCACAGGAAATGGAGAGGCCGTTTCCACTAGATCCACGGGGAGGGGAACAAAGAGGGAGGATGCGGCAGGGGGTGGTCATAAAAGGAAGAAACTGGTTTTCACAGAGGAGATGTGTGGGGGTAGGAAGAAAGCTAAGCATGCAGCTATGGGGGACTTGGAGATGTTGGTGGTATCGGCGGAGCCTGAGACTCAAGCCCGCCGGGAGCAATGAATATCCTATGCTGGAACGTACGGGGGATGGGGAATCCTCGTACGTTCACGGCCCTGAAAAGGGTCATTAGACAACATTCCCCGAGTTTAGTCTTCCTGTGTGAGACTAAACTCCATGGCGAGAAGATATGTAGATTTAAGGAATTGTTGGGGTTCCAAGGGGCTATAGTGGTGGAAAGTGAAGGCAAGAGTGGGGGATTAGCTCTGCTATGGAAGGAAAAAGAGATGGTCAATCTACTGTCCTACTCTAGAGGTCATATTGATGTGAGGGTGAGCATGGAGAATGGCTGTAAGTGGCGTTTTACCGGTTTCTATGGGAACCCGAAACCGCGGAACAGGCAAGAATCTTAGGAACTTCTGAGGAGGTTGAGAGACGTGGACAACCTCTCTTGGGTGGTTGGCGGGGACTTCAATGAGATCCTGAAGTCGTCGGAGAAAAGTGGAGGCTCGGAAAAGGGGGTAAGTGGAATGGTGAGGTTTCAACAGGCGCTGTGTGATTGCGACTTAGGGGACATAAGACCGTCTAACTCGGTTTTTACGTGGAACAATAGAAGGTGTGGGGGTGCGAATGTGCAGGAACGGCTGGACTGGTTTGTAGGCGATCAACATTGGAGGGAGGCGTTCCCTAGCTCGAAGGTGGATCACTTGGGGTTTAATGGTTCCGACCACAGGCCGATCCTGCTAGCTGTGATAAGCCAAAGTAGGCAAGGATGTCCACGAAGACGGAGTTTCAAGTTTGAACCTTTTTGGCTCAAGGAGGAGGAGTGTAAGAATGTGGTCGCGGAGGCGTGGGGAAGTTTGAGGATATCACAAGACTCAAGGGGGCTGCAAGACAAACTGTTCCGCTGTACAGAACGGTTGGCAAGGTGGAGTAAGGCTAGGTTTGGTTCTCTAAGGAGGCTGATTGATAGGAAGAAGCAGCGGATAGAACAGCTGTACACGGTGTGTAGCAAGCGGGGGGTAATTGAGGCAATTAAGGTAGCTGAAGCTGAACTAGAGGACCTCCTAGCTAAGGAGGAGATGTACTGGAAGCAGAGGGCTCGAACGGACTGGTTGGCAGCAGGAGATCGCAACACAAAGTTTTTCCATGCGCGAGCGACTGCACGTAAACGGAAGAATGAGATTCAGAGGCTGGTGGATGTAGATAGGAAGATAGAGGTATCCAAGGACGGTATGGCGAGAATGATTAAGGCTTTCTTTTCAAATATGTTCCAGTCGGCAACGCCATCAAGGGAGGAAATTCTAAAGGCGTGCGAACTGATCCAATCACAGCTGTCGTCGGAGGACATCGACGAGCTGCTCGAATCGTTTAAGGAGGAGGAAGTAAAATCTGCAGTCTTTGACATCGGCCCCTCTAAGGCCCCTGGCCCAGACAGTTTTCATATCGTTTTCTTTCAGAAATACTGGGACGTGGTGGGCCAGGATTTTATGAAAATCTGTCTCAAGATTCTGGGGGGAGGGTGCTCGATCCAAGATTTCAATCACACCGACGTGGTCCTTTTACCAAATAAGAAGAATACGAACCTGTTGAGGGACTTCAGGTCAATCAGCCTGAGCAGTGTGGTGTATAAGACGGTAACAAAAGTCATCGCAGGTAGAATCAAGAAGGTCCTGCCGAAACTGATCTCGTCAAACCAATCCGCGTTCGTCCCCGATAGATAAATTTTCGATAACGTGGTTACCTCCTTTGAGCTGCTCCACTCAATTAGCAAGAAGAATAAAGGGAAGCACGGTTGGATGGCCCTGAAACTGGATATGTCTAAAGCGTACGATCGAGTGGAGTAGAAGTTTCTTGAGATGGTGCTCCTAAAGATGGGTTTTCCTCGTAGGTTGATCGTACTGATGATGAGTTGTGTGACGACCTCCAATCTGAATGTTTGCCTTAATGGGGAGTTGGTGGCAGCAATTCAGCCATCCAGGGGTATTAGACAGGGATGTCCCTTGTCGCATTACCTCTTCCTTTTGTGCGCGGAGGCGTTTTCGAGTGGGCTGCGACGGACTGAGCGTAATGACAGGGGCCTTAGCATCAGGTGTGCTCGGTCAAGCCCCCTGGTAAGTCATCTATTTTTTGCGAACGACGGCGTCCTCTTCGGTAAGGCGACGGTGCAGAATTGTAGTTTGATTGAAGAAGTGATTCGGATTTACGAGAGAGGCTCGGGACAGAGTGTAAACCTGGAGAAGTCCTCACTGGCTGTGAGCCCAAACGTAGACGTGCGGTTGCGGAAGGACTTGCAGTTGAGATTAAAGGTAGGGAATGAAAATGTGTATGACAGATACTTGGGGCTGCCGACGTTGGTGGGTAAACAGAAGAGGCGCATCTTCAACTCCATCAAAGAGAGAGTATGGGGAAAGTTTCAATGATGGAAGAGTTGCCTTTTCTCATTTGGCGGAAAGAATATTCTAATTAAAGCGGTGGCCCAAGCGATTCCCGCGTACGTAATGAGTTTGTTTCGTCTCCCCAGTAGCCTGTGCAAGGAGATTGGTTCGTTAACGTCAAAATTCTGGTGGGGGGCCAAGGGTGAGAGGCGGAAGATAAGTTGGGTGGCGTGGGAGTTGATGTGTATGCCGAAGGTATCGGGAGGGCTGGGGTTCCGGGACTTGACGTCTTTCAACGAAGCACTGCTAGCCAAGCAGGCTTGGAGGGTTCTAAGGGAACCGGATTCTTTGATGGCGAGCATCTTGAAAGCGAAATATTTCCCTAAGAGTGATTTCTTGCAGGCGGGTCAGAGGAAAGGTGGATCACACGTTTGGAATAGCATCTTATGGGGCAAGGAGTTATTGAGTAAGGGGCTAAGATGGCAAGTTGGGGATGAGAGATCAATCCGTGTTTTCAGGGATCCATAGATTCCGAGGCCATCGACCTTCCGGCCAGTCTCTAGGTGTGTTGATCCTGAGATCAGAATGGCGGACCTGGTGGATAGCGTAAACCACTGCTGGAATCTGAGGTCTCTGTATCAGTGCTTGCTGCCAGTGGATGTGGACGCGATTCTGGGCATTCCCCTTAGTGTGAGGCAGGTCAGTGATAGGTTGAAATGGCACTATGACAAATCGGGTTCTTATTCGGTTAAGAGTGGCTACCAGTTAGCTCGTAATTGCTCAGCGGATCGTTCATCTTCAAGCAACCAGGAGGGTGGAAAATGGTGGAAGCTGATGTGGGCTCTGAAGATCCCTCCAAAGGTAAAGATTTTTATATGGAGAGCATGTCAGAACGCTCTACCAGTCAGGATGAATCTGGCTAAAATGAGGATTTTAACCGAGGGCGTCTGTCAGCTGTGTGAGGAGGAGATGGAATTGGTCGAGCATGCGCTTTTCTGTTGCAGCTCGGTGAAGCCTGCATGGGGTGTATTTCTGCAGGCGCTGGGGGGGAACGTCGCCATGCAGGGGTCATGCATCGATGTGCTGGGAGCGGTTTGGAAGGTGGGGGGCAGAGAGGCGTTGGAGCTGACGTGTATGATTGGTTGGAGCTTGTGGAATAACAGAAACGCGAGGGCCTAAGGTCTTAGAGGGAGGCATGCGGGTGATACGGCAGAGTGGGCTGTTGGTGCACTTAAGGAGTTCCAATCCTGTGCAGGAGCTTATGTTTCTTCCCCTGTGTTCACGGGGCGTAGCTCGATTCCTGTTTGGTGTCCTCCTCCTGGCGGGTGTCTGAAACTGAACTCCGATGCGGCGGTGCACACTGATAAAAGATGGTGTGGGGTGGGGGTGGCTATTCACAATCACGAAGGCCTGGTCGTGCACGCAGAGTCTAAGTCGCTGCTGGGGCGGGTATCGCCTGAGGCTGGTGAACTTTTGGCGCTGCGAGAAGGGCTGGTTTTGGCAAGCAGGATGGGGTTGCGGATCCATACCGTGGAGGTGGATGCCACAAATGTGATAAGGGAGATAAACTCTGGGGGTGGGCCGTTAGGTGACAATGGGGTCATCTCTAGTGATATTAGGGCATTGTGTATTGAGATGGGAGTGGTGGTGCGTCAAGCAATGTCTAGGTTAGGCAACCGTTTGGCGCATAAACTCGCATCGTTGGCCTTGTCCTCGAATGAGGTCCGTAGGTAGCAAGGCGTCACCGAAATGTGTATTTTGTCGGTTCGTGGTTAATATACTTTTGTTCTATTTCAAAAAAAAAAAAAAAAAAAAAAAAAAGAGGCAGAGGCATGTCAACCTTCTTTTTTTTTTTTTTTTGGCATGTCATCCTTCATTATTAATCTACAAATGCATGCCATTATTAGTTAAAAAATAATATTAGACTTCTCAAATATTTTTTTAAAATTCATACTCATATGATGCAGCATATTAATTATTAAGATTATATTAAAATCATAAGATGATATGATAATTAATAAAGTCTTAATAATTCACATATCATATCATTTTGGCATAAATTTGAATAAAATTTTTAAAAAGTCTAACATTACTTTTAGTTGAGTTATGGGCAATTTTTCCCACCCTATGTGGGTTGACCCCTCCTGTCTTCTCAAAAGTGACCTCCGGCTATACGCTTCAAAGTTTTATCTAAACTGGTCCCGATGGAATCTTGGGCATGGTATTGGTACTTAAAAATAATAATAATAATAATAATCAAAGGCAAAGGCATGTCAACCTTCATTAGTAACCTATAAATGCATGTCATTATTAAAAAATAAATTTTGTGACAATTATTAGAAATAACCCAAGAAATAGTAAATTTCATTTTCAATAAAAAAAACAAAGGCTATTTGTTTAAACCCAAACGTAATTTTAATTGTTTTAAACCCCTTTTCAACCCTCCAAACATTTCGTTAGCAACAATGGATGTGAAATTGTTTCTCTTAACATTACATTTGTATGTGAAATATTTCAAAGGTTAAAAATGACTCAAAATTATTAAAGTTACAGTTGGATATAAACAATTAACCTTTACATTTTTTTTTTTTACTAAAAAATAAATTTTCAGTTTTAATTTTGGCCACTTTTGAATAGCCACTTAAAATTTAATTTTCAATATCCAAAAGGAAGCAAATCTCCATCAATAGGCCTCTCATTGGAGATTGATCTCCATTGATGGTTATCTAGTCGATCTTTAGTCGAAGATTGACTAGGCACCCATCTCCAATTCATAGGAGATGGAAGATTGATCTTCTAAGAGGCCAATGTGTGTTGATATCCTTGTGGATCAATATGTGATGTAGTCGTTGATTTCAAGTGGTGATAATTGCTAATATCCATCGAAAATCAATCTATCTCGAGGAGATCCACAATAGATAGAGGTGGCATCTCTTAGGATATTTTGAATATTCTAATTTGAATTATATAAAGTTTAAATATATCCTCCATGAAAGTTTTAAATTTAACTGGCATGTAATCGCTTGAAGAGTAAATTGATGTATTTTGATTAAATTTTTCTAACATTTGACTAACTGAAAGAGTAGCCCGATGTATGTTGAAAAATTTAAGGACCAAACAATGGAAAAAAAAAAAGCAAAAATATCAAAATATTATAGAATAAAAAATAGTGATAAAATGACAAGTGCCCAAGCAAAAACAAAACTCATGGGGCGTGACAGAGAAATTTCATTGACAATTAGTACCGATAGCCAGCTTTGGAGGAAAGGTACTTTTAGAGCAATGCGAAAATGTCAACAAGTTGCCTGGCGAGAAGAAAAGCGTTTTTATTTGAATAGTCCTGTACTGTAGTCTTTCTCAAAAATAAGTGAAGATAGGTTTGTTTTACCATTTGTATGAAAAGCTCGAAATTGACAAAAAGCACTTTTCTTCACAAAATACAGCCCTAAAGCGACGGGTCCTCCTCATGTCCATGCCCATGCCAGTTGCAGCGACCTTTCTGGGTTACATTTCAACATTCCCAAAATGCCCTTGCATTAAATTGATGAAAACTACTTGACCTTCTTCTTGATGCTTGAAATCACATTCTGTCCGAGCAATAAAACAAGTAGGGAATTTATGTGTATATATATATATATATATAAGAACAAATAGGGAATTTACTTGCCCACTTCCTTCTTCATCATGCTATACATATGTATATATAATAAAAAAAATAACCACCCAATAATGTTTTCTTTAAATAACTATATTTCAATTTTTAAAATACAAATGTTAAACAACATCCAAATTTTATATTAAATAATTAATTTTTGGCTTGTAATTCTACAAACTTATTTAACAAATTTACTAAAAGAGCTTGGTTCAAGACATATATAGTGTTTGGTATATGAGATTGAGAGTGGATTTGAGATTTAGAAATCTCAAACTACTTAAATATCATGTTTGGAGGGCAATTAAAATACAATGGGATTAGATTATTTGAATCCCAAACTATTCTCAATTTTCATTCTTTTAGGATTTCTCAATCCCAACCAAAATCATGTCTTTTACATGGGATGAGATTTATCATTTCTCATATTCTTTATCTTCTTTGTATATATCTCTCTTTCTCTTACATTCTTTAATTCTCTCATCACCCTCTATTCTTCTTCTTCTTTTTCTTATTTTTCTTCTTTTTTTCTGCTGAGTTGGGATGAACCAGAATCTAGTTCTAGGTTCGATGAGATTTATCATTTCTCATTTTCTTTCTCTTCTTTATATACATCTCTCTTTCTTTAACCTTTCTTCATTCTCTCATCACCTTCTATTCTTTTTCTTCTTTTTTTTCTTCTTTTTTTTTTTTTCCTTTAAGTTGGGATAACCCATCTGAAATATTTTATTTTAAATCTAAATTGAACCATCTAAACAAATGGTTGGGATATTTTATTTTTTTTTCTTATGAGTTGAGATGGTTCTATTTGAACTAAAAAATTTAAATTAATTTTATTTCAATTTAATATCAACATCCGCTAAACATGAAATAGTATAATTTTTAATTCAATGTCAAGTTCTACCAAACATGGAATGATGATTTTCTTTTTCAATCAAATCGAATCCAATACAATCGATTTCATTCCAATTCAATTCAATCCCACGTGCGAAATGAAACCTTAAAGTTATATGAACCCCAAATATTAAATTCCTATTGAAAAAGTAAACTCAATTTTCTCAATTTATCTAAGAAATAGAGCATTTTATTATTTTTCTTGTTAAATTTAATTTGATTCCCTTTTATTTTTATTCTCAATAAGCAAACACAGTCGATATTTACAGATCTAATTAATATCCGTAGCATGCTAGCCTAGGAAATTTTTTGCCAAAAAGTTACAGCTTAGTTGAGACTTGAAAGAGAGAAGAGGCCATGAACAATTAATCAAAGTACATGATGAGTGAAAAGGACGCGGTACTTTCACCTCGTCTGAATTCTTATTGGCGTGGTCACAGAGGTTATAAAAGCATAACGGAAACGGCCAACAAATTGCAGGAAATCGCAGCTTTATATATGTGCACGTTTAATAAAGTCATTAATAAATTGCAGCACAAATTAACAAAAATCCAAAACAATTTTGTCAGACAAATTTAATGCACAACAAATTAATGTTGACCTCGCTTGTTATTATTGGGGAATTATTAGTTACTGCCTGTGTTTTTGAGACTTCAAGTGTGCCCCACAAGGCATTAGACTTTGTTTACAATTTTACATTTTGAGTGTTGTTATACATGAAAAGAATCAATGATAATGTTTATAAACTTATAGTTAGCATTTTTTTGTTGGAGTTTTTGGTCGCGTACAAAAGCACAATTTGATACAACACAAATTTTATGAACTAATTTAAATTGATATAATTCATTACATTAAGAATAAGAATAAAATTTATATTATCCAAATTTCACACTAGTTATATAGCCTATGAACTTTAATTATCATATAAATTGTAAAATAGTGAGATCGACTATGTATTATCACAATTCACAAGTCTAATATTAATAAAAGTTGATAGAAAAATTAGACATATGAAAAAGGTTATTTATTTATTTGTTTGAAATGGAAAATGGTTATTTAATAATAATAAGTTCATAGAAAAAATGGAGATGGAAAAGGGTATAAAAGTAAAAGTAGGAGAATAAGAAGAAGGGAGAAGTTGGGGTGGTGGGCTCGTGGATCAAGGTCCAACATGTCCCTGCCTTTCCCGAAAGCTTTCGGCTCGTCTGACGTATGGAGAAAATTTTGTATGAAAAATGGAGTCGATGTGTTATGTTTATGGTGGCGTCATCAATCAATACCAATGTAATACATGATATAATTTTTTAAGTAAAAATTAACATTCACTTTTTCTTTTTCTTCCAAAAAAAATAATCCCTTTTTCCAAGAAAATTTTTTCATTTAATTATTAAAAAATTATATTATATATTATTTTATTATTAAAAAATTATACCAATATCAATATACCACATTAATCCACCGTTTTAGACAAAATTTCTCCTATGTATCACTTCTCTCTCTCTCTCTCTCTCTCTATTTAAAACCTAGGAATTTTAGCTAGTGTTTGGCATTGTTTTTTTAAACTATTTTTTATTTTTAAAAACAAAAAAGGCTCAAAAATATGTTTGTAAATCGTTTTCTAAACAATGTTTTTGAAAATATACAGTAAAACTTAAGGTAAAAATAAAAAATGACTTTTTTTCTGTTTTCTATCATTTTCAAAAACCATATTTTTTTAAAATAAAATAAAAAAAGTAAAAACACTCATCCTTAACAATTATATCATCATTTTTAAAAATAATTTTTATCTAAATACATTTTCAGTTTTTATCTATTTTTAAAATGATACTGAGTAATTTTTTTTCATTTTTCCCTTTTAAGATATATTTTTAAAAATGCTACTAAACTTATTATTATTTTTCAAACAATCATATTTAAAATATATTTTTTGTTTTTAAAATGTTTTTTAAAAATATTATTTTAAAAATGTACCAAAGACACTCTTAGCTGTCCTATAAGAAACACAACATTCATCCACCTCGCCGATTATTTCCCATTTCCTCGCCCTTTCTCTGTGGTTGCTCGTTCTTCCGGTGAAAACCATACATCTGATTTGACGCATGTGATATTGTCCTCACCGTTGATCTATTTTATTATATTTTTCAAAATGCAATACCAAGCCAAAGTGGTAATAGTTCACGTTGATTATTGGTAAACTTATTATTTCCTTTTCAAAATAAAAATACAAAATCTAACAAATTAATAGAGTGAGACTACAGAGAGATAAAAGGTATATATTTGTTTTTGTAGACTAATTTCAAAATATTTACAAGACAATGTACTTGATTATAAACTCCAATTATTAGCTAATTTTCCTCACCTCTGAAGAATAAAAGAATTAAGTCAACCTCTTATATATAATCTATTAAGATTTATATATTTAACAGTTTCTACGAATTTGATCGTGATTAACCTCTTTGAAGTTATTTAAATTTTTGAAAGCTACTAATGATTTAAGAGTTTCATTGTCGAGTTTACTTAAATATGTTTAAAACATATAAAGATACGATCATTTTCTCTCTAGGTTTTTTAAAATCAATAATATATCAGTGTAAATTGAGATTTGCTTCCACGTAAATGTGCTTTAAACCAATTATAATTAGAAAATTTTTATATATACTATATGTTCATGTTTGTCTTCTCAAAAATAATTTTGTTATTTAGATAAAATCCTAAAAAGCCACCGGAAATATGAAAACATTGTCCATTTGTCACCCAACATTTCATTTTTATCTAAAATCCCATAAAAGTCACAATTTAACAGAAAAAATTGGAAAAAGTTAAAAGGCCGTTTTAATCTTGAGATTTTTATTAAAAAATATAATTAAAAGAACTTAATAAAAATTTGAATCATATTAAAAAACAAAAATTTATTAAAAGTAAAAAACAAAAAGTGGAGATCCAGATCCATCCATTTTGGATGGCTTGGATCTCCACCAGCAAACTCCATCATAAAATGGATGACAAACACCACCGACAAACATGATCTCCACAACCCACAATCACCATCAACCTTCAACCTTTTTATCAATCTCCCACAATCATCCCACAATCATCAATCTCTGTTAGAATCCTTATTGGGAACATAAGAAATCAATAACCCCAAAAAACCAATAAAAAAAAAGAGTCCCAGATTAGGTCTCCACTGTGGAGACCTAGTTTAGGACTTCATCGTGGAGACCCAGATGCTCTCCACCATTGGAGATCCATCTGGGGCCTCCAATGGTGGAAACGAGATCGTCGAACATGGAGAAAGTCAAGATGTCGTTACCGAAGATGGAGAAAAAGAGAGAAGGGATCGTTGGAGATAAAGGAATCCCAACCACAACGTTGTCGCTGCTGCCGTTGAGATCCTTACCACCACTATCATCGAATGAAGACAAAGAACAAAAGAGAAAGGGGTTGCTCGGAGAAAAGGAAAAGAGGAGAGAGAGAGTTGAGAGATTTAACGAAAATTATATATATCTATTTTTTTTATTTAATATTTAATATTATTTATTTTTATATTTTTATATTTTAATTTATATTATTTTAATTAATTTCTATTGTTTTTTCTCTTTTATCTTTAAAATCAAACGGTCAACTATGTCAACATAACGAATTCTATGACCATCAGAAGCATTATCATCTTTTCGTATGCTTCCATAGAGGATTTTAGATACGTATATTAATGTCAAATTATATTTAAGATAAATATAAAATGATGGATTATAAAATACATTCCCATACCTCAAGTTGTTTTTTTGATATTTGCTACTATTTATTATGGGCACTGAAGTATTAAACTATTAATATAAAACTTCGTTAAAGACAAGCGGTCTTAAATTTAACAATTTAAGTAACTGAAAAAAAAAAACAATTAAAAAGTAAGTGATAATAGTCCACAATAGAAATGATGATGTAGTACATGATACGAAATATGTAGACATCTAATCATCCGTCCATCAAAGCTCAAAAAGCTCACAAGCCAGTTCGGTCCAATGAGTAGATAGTGGGCAATGCGACGAAAAATAGTGCAAAATCTCAAATGTACACGTTGTTATGTTATGTCTAGTTTCGAAGCCTTTTTTAAATTTAAAACAGAAACTTTGTCAAGTAGTCTCATTTCAAAGTCATCTCAACCCCATGTGAACTGTAAAGCCCCATGCCCTCCCTTCCTTTCCTGGTCCTGCCTCTTCACACCCAGTAGACTTTTTGCTACCACTGACAACCTCATATCTATCAATATATTTAGACTGAGAGGTTTGCCTCGGTTACTGCTACCCGGCCCAGACTCAGCTTTGAGCAGCATCATCATCTAGAAACTACAAAACCTCAAAAACCACAAACCCCTTTAGTCTTGCACTCCAAGCTTTAATTTTCCTTTTTTTTCTCTTTTTTCAACATATATACATGCCCACTAAAATGCCTTATTCTATTTAAATCTTGGCAACCCACCAACCTGTTTTCCTAGGTTCTTCTATCTTCTCTATACCTGTCTTTCTTTCTCAATATTATTCTGAAATGGGTGTTTTAGGGTTTTGTTTTGATCAGAACATGGTGGTTCTGAGTGGGAAGAGAAGGTTCAGGAGCTTGTTTTGGAGGGTCAGAGCTGAGATAAAGAGACAAATGAAGAGCAAGTCATCCAAGCAAAGGTTCAGCTTTCACTATGATCCCTTCAGCTATGCTCTCAACTTTGATAATGGAAACTTTGGCTTCTTCTGCTGATCATCACTTTCTGGACAAGTAAAGTGGCCATCTAGCTTGAACATTATTGTAGTAGTAGTCGATGTTTTTTTGTTCTCCTTTCACTTCCGTTTTCCTTTCTCTTTTTTCATGGTCTACTTGGATCTTATGTGATTAGAACCCAGCTGCTAAATGGGAAAAAAAAATCCATATATTCTTAGTTGATTATTATCTTTGCCCTTTTAGAACTGCATAAATGCTGAGTTTGGTTTTGGTTAATATGGTATTTATCACCATATATTTTCTAATTTCTGCCATATTTTGTTCTGGTCTACACATACGGACAACTTTTGACTATTCTCTATTGATAGCGGTCAAAAAAATATGTGCTAGCTAGTTCAGAGAGGCTTTTTTTTTTTTTTTTTTAAATGGTTTAGAGAGACTCTGTTGTTTTTTCAACTTTGGCTGCTTGTTTTCTCGATGATATATGTAACTGTCTGATACGTTGAAACTTCGGTTTGCTGTTTCTTTCTTCTGAATTGTAATGTCGCTATAGAAGTGGTCCACACCACACAAGAAGAACAAACCGTCCGATGATCGATCAAGGTTTTTCTTCGAACGCCTATTCTGTTGCATTTAGCAGGGGTAAAGGGCCTGTGTTTGCCTGGGGTTCATTTGTCAACATCGATCTGTCCTCAAGATGATATCCCCATTAAATTTGCATTCCGATGGACAGTGGATCCAGACAACATACTGCCAACTAACCCACCCATTATCAGCTCATTGCTACATTTCAGAATTATGTCAATTTCTGGGGCTGTCTATCTATATCATACATATTTTGTATTCTGTGAAGCCACCACAATTTTGTTCATGCTATACTCCATTTGATTGGTCATTGGCTTGTATTTTTGTTTTACCATTCTATGCTAGGGTAACTTGCGCAAACTCTCCCTAAGTTTTAAGTTTAATTGCAGACAAGCCTCAACCTTTCTGGGTAAAACGTTCAAAATACCCTTAATTACTTTATCATATATTTTTAGTTTGATTGCCCTTTATATATATATATATATGTTCAAAATTATCTTTAAATAACTTTAAAATAAAAACATTAAGAGTAATTTTAGGTTAAAGAATTTTGTCTGAATTATATGATATGTAAATTATAACATCACATGAATTCTTAAGTTTATGATTTAGATAGAATTGACAACTCACATGCAATGTACTTTAGTAAAATTTTTTAACAATCTAGCATCATTTTACTTTAAATAAAGAAAAGCAAACTCTTGGCATCCATTAATTGTAACCTTAATTGTTTTTGGTAAACCTTTAACATAATAAAAATTCTTAATTTAAGTTCAATTTTTAATAAACAATTGTACTGTTGTTCAAGGTTAGGTTAAATGACAATTATTGGATCTCATCACTTATGGATGTGGTTATTGCCAACCAAAAAACTAATCTCCGCACCTATATTTTTATTTTTTGTGAAACCGCTCATCACTTGTCTCTCTTGATGTATACCGTTTTACCTTCTCTTTTCTCACTATATTTGTGAATAGAGTTTTCACCTTTGATATGAAACTATTAGAAATAAGATTTTAATTTGTTTTCTACATCTAAAAGAACAGTTTGTTGAATGTTGTTTGATTAATCACTTGGCTTTTAAGAACTAAGAATAATGACAAATAAAGGTTTATTGATGTTCTGAATGAGAAATAAACAAGATAATAAAAGCGGCTATTTGGTATTTTTTGGGTGCTTAAGTAAAATTTTCATATTCGAAGTCAATGATGGATGGACAAATAAAGGTGGGTATACTGTTATATTTTGTGGTTGGTGGTATGAAACTATGAATACTTTTTAGTCTTTTACTGCACTGCGATCATTTTATGACCATACGAATGTAAAAATGAAAAATAACAACCAAAGTTTTTTTTTCCCTAATGACAAAATTCCTGAAAATGTCAAGTATGTGATAGATGATTTGTCATATGACAATTGGATAACATTTTCATGCTTCTCTATAAGGGGTGTGGTTCCACGCCTTTCTATGGGGCATGAATGACACCAGTAATTAAGGGGCAAGAAGATTCATGCCCCTCGTCTTTTTCACCAGCCTTCAACGTCTGGTCTAGTTTGCTTTAGATTGCGGTTGTTGGAGAAGAGAAGAAACAGTCACTAAAGAAGATAGTGTGACCGAAACAACGATATAAGACGAGAGAGATGAGATCACAATGAACGATAAGTGAGAGAGAGATCTCGATGGTTCGAATCCAAGTTGCAGAGGAGAGAGATGAGTAACGATGAATGGAAAGAAGAGAAATTTGATCTAAGGAGATGGCCACAAAAAATGTTTGGCACCACCCAATTCTCTAATGTGTTGAAGTTTGATTCAGACAAAGTACATTTTAAAGGTTGTTATGTGTAGTTTTCTGCTTTTCTTCTCTTTTTATGTAAGTAGTTATTTACGGCTTATGCAAAAAGATATCTAAATCGTATAGTTAATGTTTGATTTTGGTGGCTCTCGATAATCTGTGACTTATTCAATATCTATTTTTTGAAAAAAAAAAACAAAGTTTTCAATTTTTTTTTTAATTTTAATCTTTTTCATAATGATATGTATTACACACATACAATTTTACTTAGGAAGAGAGATTTGAACTTGAAATCTTGTTTCTACTAAGAGTTATGATTATCAATTAGGTTATGCCAATGATCACACTTACATTATAATTTCTCTTTTCCTTCTTAATCAGAAATTTTTAATTACTAGAAGTTGAGATCATCAAAATTGAATTATATTGAATCTCCCATAAAATAACCCTAAACTAACATTTTTAGTTTTAATATTTCAGATCCATTGCCAATAGGTTTTCAAGCTAACAACAAAGAAGGCAGACATTTACCAAGAAACTTAATAACTATCGCCAAATTAATAGGTTAAAATTTTTATTGATTTATATCAATATTAAACACTATTTATATGTTCAAATATCTACCCCATATTCCCATCACATGTACTTCCAAAATGCTCATAATAAAATTTGGATTATGGTCAAGGTTTTGTTTGAGATTATTTCTATTTATGAAATAATTACTTATTTTATAATAAAAAGTTAATAATATTTTTGCTCTAATAATAATTTTAAAATCTAAGAAATTCAAATTTATAATACATTATTAGTTTATAAAATTATTAATAAAGTAAAAATATTATTAATTTTTTTATTGTGAAATAACAAAAACCCTAGGCACGCTAAAATTGGATGGTGATTGCAGAAGGCCGCACAAAAATTAAATTGAATTGGACGCGTTACCTCTCACTCGCGGGCTATATAGCCATTAAACTATAAAGTTGGTTCCATTAAGACTTGAAAGACCGGACACTCTTGCTGATATCGAATCGTCTGACTCTCCTCTGGGTATGTTAACTGCAACTGACAAACAACACTAATCCTCGTTTTTCTTCCTGATTTTTCGCTTCTTATGTTTCTGTAAATTGAAATTGCAATTTCTGACGATTGATTGTCTTAAGTAGTTTTAGGTTCCCATTGGCATTGCATTGTGTCTTCTGTGTCATTTGTTGTGGGTATCAGAAATTGTGTTGTTAATTTAACTAACCTTACCCCTCGACAGGAGCTCTTGAAATGATTTCAATAATCATCCTTACAACCAATCCAAGAGGCTCAAAGTGAGGGATAAAGTTAGTAATTAACAAGTCCATACTGATTAAGAAATAGGAGCTCCAATGCAACCAAAATGGAATGGGGGCTGGAAACTGGTAAACCCTTTTTTTTTTTTTTTTTTTTTTTTTAAGTATGTGGACCTGCATATCAAATTATATGAATTGGCATAACAACGCTAATGATGGATTCAAAAGTATGCTTACACTCCTCAGATCGCAAATTGAAGGAAATGTGATTCCCATGTTGGTTGCGATTTTGAGTTAAAGATGACTAAGGTGATCAGCCTATGGTCGTATTTGGTCTGTAGAGTTGTTAAACTTTAATAGACTCTGATATTTAGAAGATCATTAGTTGTAACAATTGGTGCTTTAAGCCTACGTTGTTCCTAGTGAATAGTGGACCTGGATTTGGTGTTTCTAAGCAGAATTAGGACTGGTTGTTTGTGGAGATAGGAAGCCCTTTTTTTAAAAAAAAAAAACAAAAAAAAATTTGAACTGTATGATTGGACTATTGAGATGAGCAAGGTGAATAGGGGTTCCATTCATTATTGTATCTGAGTAGTTTTTTTGTTCTTAGAATCAAGGATCATGTTTTACCTTTGGACGTTGGCACTTGCATTTTATTCATTTTGCGCTTTCACCTTAAAGTAACTCTGCAGCATATTTCTGCAGGATTGTATGGCAAGGAGGAACCGTTTGACATGTGATCCTGATGGTTTTCGAGGTTTCCCTGATGGTCCTCATTCTGTTTCAAGCAGAGGTCCTGGACTTGTGCATTTCAACACTGCAGCATTAGAGGAGGATTTGGAAATGCGATATGGAGAGATACATCGGATAATTTCAGAAAACCGGCTTGTTATTGATGATAATACACATCTGCAAAGGGAACTGACAGCTGCAAAAGATGAGATTCGCAGATTGGGGAAAATTGTACCTGAACTCCATGCTGAAAAAGAGGTGAAGGTCAGGGAGTTAATTGATAAAGGATTGAAGCTAGAAGCTGAGCTCCTTGCTTCTGAGTCTCTAAGGACAGAGGTGGTGCATTTGAGAGCTGAAGTTCAGAAGTTGAATGCTTTGCGGCAGGAATTGAATACTGAAGTTCAAGGTCTCACAAAGGACGTTAATCAATTGGAAGCTGACAATAAGCAAGTAATTAACATGAGGGCTGATGTAAATGCTATCCACAAGGAGCTAATTGAAGCCAGGTTTGAGATGCGATTTTCTTTTTGTTAAATTTTTCATTTCAATTTGTACTAGGATAACTGTAGTACATAATAAATCTATTTGCATTTATCTTAAAATAAAAATTTACCCTTAGCCATATATATAGGAGAACTCTTGAATATGAGAAGAAGTTCCACGAGGAGCAAGTCAAACAAAAACAAGTTATGGAGAAAAATCTCAATTCCATGGCTTATGAAATCGACAAGTTACGAGCAGAGATGCCGAATGCAGAGAGGAGGGTGACAGGACTTGGTAAACAATCCATCTCATTTAGTCTTTACATGAAGTATAATTTTAAATCCTTGGTGGTACTCGGCCTCTCGTCATGTTCTGCACCTCTAGAAACTTTGTTATTGAGCTTATTTTATTTTATTTTGACATAAAGCTTATTTTATTATTGTATAGGTGGCAGGGATTACAGGATGTTGAAGGGAAGCCCTGACACAAGATATCCTGGCGGTGAATTTGATGATGGCTATTGTGGAAGGTGGGTGCATTACTATAAGCGTGGCCTGTCTCGGCATTGATTTCTTATAAAGATTTGTTCAGATGCTCTTTGCTGCTGAAATAGCTTGTCTAGGTTTTAGCCCTTTTGGTGAATGGGCATGGAAATCTACTGAAATGGACAAAAAAGGATTGTGAAGTTGGGTAGTGTGCAAAACTTTTGAGCTTACTTTAGTTCTTCGTGCTATGCCATGGGATTTTGGCTTCAAGTAATGTTACACCTTCCTTTATGAGCACGCACACACACACACACACACTTAGGAAATTGAGTATCCAGTTTCTCTTTAAGTTGTTAGCAACAAGTGTTTGTTTGCCTCAAAGTTACTGATACACAGACTAGAAAAAATTCTTTGTTTATGCCTTCAAAGTCGCTAGTCTACCTAAAGGGACTAATGGAAATGATCATATGGTTGTTTTGATTTCCCGTAATTTGCTGTAAAATGTGTTCTTTGTTATAAGGGAAGATGAAGACTGAGTAGGGTGAGTGTAGGCTAATTGCAGTGACTCTGCATTCAGGGCTTTAGGAGATAATTTATTGGAGCCCACTTCATGTGTTAGTCGTTGCAGCTCATCAGTTTCTTTAATCTCTATGTGATTGCACTTCTATGCTCAACTACTGCTTATTGAATTTCATAGGAAGAAGATATTTGTTTGGGTGTCTCACTCGTGTGATAAGTGTTTATCACAAAACTTCACATTTAAGTAGTACACTTTCAAGTGTACTATTTAAACAGCTTGTATTTCTATTCGATACTCATTAGATAGAAGGGATAATACTAGAAAGCTTTCGGTCTCAGCAAGGTGCTGAAAAGATCTTTTGGGCTTACTATAAATTACTTGGGGGGTTGGGGAAAATGGAAAGTTTTTATCTGTTGGTTACTGTCTTAAATGAGCTAAGGTAGCATAGGGCATGATGTAATACAGAGGCAGTTGATTTTCAATGCTTGATAAGGTGACCGTCGCTGGTGAAGAAGAGTTTGCGGTACGTTTTTCTTATTTATTCAAATTACACTTGCAAAAGACTAGGATGGTGCAATGAAGATTAAATGACAACATAATTGTGGGAACGTTTACTTTTTAGTGTTCCGTATTTTAGACCTGTGGAATGACAGGCCAACAACAGCCCTACTTTTCTTCTACCAAAAGACAAAACAAAAACAAAAACAAGAAAAAAGTACACGAAGAAAAGGCTTTGATTATTGATCGACTGAAATAACTCTTGTAACGATTAGCTGAAAGCACAAGTTTATTAAAATATGAAGAACTGGGTGATCTGAGTCATGGGTTGGCTAGTTTCACTTTTACACATCCCCCAAAACTCTAAATCATGATCAGTGATAAAATTATCTTAAAGATGAATAATTAATATGATCATTTCCCTTACATTTTGACAACTAGTGAAGAGATAAATACTGTACTATTGCCTCATAAGTCATAATCCATCAAAAATATATATATAAATTAAATTAAACATCTATGAGCTACAATATATATTGCAATGCGGAAATTATGTAACTGAAAATCTGAGTTACAACCAAATTGTAATGGTTAGCAGATTAAAAGTTGCAGCTCAGGACGAGACTCAGAAATTCATGACCTTTCTTTCAAAACCTTTGAAACAGCTTGAATGGTAGAAGGCGTCGTCCTACAACAACCCCCGATCAGTTTAGCCCCCAAATCACGCCATCTTGTTGCTAACAGCTCGAATTTGTCATCACCGAAGCACTTGGATGGCTGTGAATCCAATTGATAGTTTCAAATTATTTAAAAGGTGAAAAACTAGGAAAATAGTGTGTAGATTGGTTTTTAACATGTTAAATATTAACTTAAGACTCACCAGCCATTTTTTAGCTCTGCCATCCCATACCTCACCGCTGTTCGGATAAACAACTATCACTTTCTCACTCAGCTGAAAGCCACAAAATTTGCAATTTGAACAATTTTAAACGTTAATTCACATGACATGTTACTGATCATTACAAATATAGCCTTTATGAGTTATCTAAACAATGACTAACCTCCTTAAATTTGCAGATAAGACTTTCAATGAATTGGGGAGGTGCACAATTGATACCAACAGCATGCACTTTGTTGCTCTTATTTATGACATCAAGGCACTCCTTAAAACTCTCCCCAGATGGTGCATTCTCACCATCTACAGAACTGAAACAGATCCAGGATGGAATATGGATGTTTTCTTCTTCCAGCAACTCGACACATGCCTGCGAAGTGAGTTATAAAGATTTACTACTATGATATCTTGGAATGGGAAGTTTGCGGTCAGGATAAAGAATGGAAGAAAAACAACAAAATGAAGTTTTGTTGAAGCTTGAACGTAAGGTCAGAACCTCAGTTATATCACATGACAATCTTGCACAATTGTAGCTGCATAAGCAACACCCCTTAAAAAAACCAATAACAATCAGGGTGCTGGATTAATAAAGTTACAAAATTGTTGTAGGAGCTACATATATTTGTCTCTATGTTTCATTCTCATGAATATGACATCTAATCAAAAGATCTTTGTGAAAGACTCAACCTAGAAACTCAGCTATTGACTAGGACAAATCATGAGAATTGCATATTAGACTACTTAAGGACACAAATGTGATAAACTCATACCTAACGTATTGAAAAAAAATTATAGACATCTGAGGATGAGAAGTTTAACCAAAGTCAAACAAATATGGCCTAGCAACTTTATTTTAGTCAAACCATAATCACAGAATGGTCAGTAATATGACTCAAAATCCACAATTTCATTCATTCAAAAGATACAACTCCACCTAACCAAAATTGGTGCAAGAACAAACCTGAGCTTCAAGTTTATTGGGAATGGTTTCAAAGGCTAGCAAATCTGGACCTGCTTCTACAAGAACTTGCAATCTGCGCCGATGGAAATCTTTCAGCTTTTCCAGATTTACTGCAGGTCCGTAGTTCCCACTGGCAGTAAAAAACAAATAGCATGGATAATAAAATATATACATAAGAAGTTTCTACACTAGATTGTTAAATATCAATACTTTTGTTTTTGTCTACTATCTAAAAATTGAAGAGTGTTGGTGGGTACCTGTACTCGGAACCATCAGCAAGATATGCTCCATAGCTTCCAATGGAGGCTGCAACCAGAGCTCGGTTGTAGCTGTGTCCAGGAACCTTCTTTATGACATCCCAGAACTTATCACGGGCTTCAACAGCCAATTTAACGCTCTTATCTAGTAATGATTCTCCTTCTTCAATGGACAGTCCCTTGGACAGAAATCCAGGAAGAGTGGCCTGTAAAAACAGAATGCAAAACAAATATGGAGAATGGATGATTTAAGTAAAAGAGTTAAAAGTTCAAAATCAGATTGACTCCAACTTCTTCATTGGCAGATGCAGCCAAATTAATTAGGCAAAATAAAGAATTTTCATGCATATACAACAACAATTTCCTTCTGTTTTTATTTGATGAAGCAAGAGAAAAGGTACCTAAGAATTAAGATAGCAAAAAAGTAGAAATTATGACTATCTTGTATGATAATCCATCCATATCGAAGACTATACTTAAATTTAAGTTACACAGCTCATCAAACATAGAGGAAATTTTCGCACAAGTTGATAATGTTTTCTCCTCTGATTCAATTAAACAATTCACAAAAAACTGAATCACAACACATACTCAGGAATTACATCAGAAAATGTTCTCTCTGTTTACTCAAATGGTCTCAATATGCACCAAGTTTATCCCGTGAGCAGCAGAGTCATCCAAGAAGAATGGAAAATAACAGCAATAAACAGAAAAATCAACCTGCCCCACCCCGCAACCCCATGTCTTCCACTGCTTTAAGTTTATGTTAGTAGATGATATCAATTCAGCTAATTGAATCAATTCAAAATCTATCAATCAATGCACCTACTATTCAGAAGGCCACACATTACCAAAACATTTAGACAAGATATATCCAAAAAAGATATAATCTCATTCGCCTATTTCTGATGATCAATCTTAAGTCTTAACTAGCCTTTAGGCTTTGCCAACACTATATTGAAGCATATCTCACCTTTACAGTGAGTCCTGTGTCTTATGCATTTAGAGGAGACCAACATATTAATTCAATCTATCCAACATGATTCAAATCACTTCTCATTCACGTCATCGCCCACTTTTGTCCAAATCAACCAAACAATACAAGGCATACACCCAAGTTTATATCATTAGACCCCAACATTGCAGTCTACACAGAAAAATGACACAACTGAACGTAGCACAAGCAAAACAAAGCTCAACCTCAGTCTGTTTAGAATGTAAAACAAAAAAAAAAAGGACAAACCTGGTAAGAAGAAGTAACCAAAACATCAGCACCAGCCTCCAGATACTCTAGATGAACCTACAAAACATGACACATAAAAATGGCTACATTTACATAAAAACACAACACATGATGAAAAGAAGAAAGAAAAAAAACCAAACCAGCTTGATGAGGTGGGGTTGTTTGATGAGGCAAAGCGCGCTCCAAAGAGGGTCGTTAATGGAAGCACCGTGTGTTTCAAGCTGCGTAGCGAAACCTCCATCAATCACCGCACACCCACCTGCTTTCTCTATCAGATCATCCAATGACGACCACGACGACGCTTTCTTTTCCTTCCCCACCATCTCTCTTTTCAACTCCCGTTTTTTCTAAGAATGTTACCCAACACGAACCTGTTCTGTTGTGTTTTGTGTTTTGTGAACAAAGACGCAATGACGTTCAGGTTCGAAAACTCTCTCGGATTTTACTCTTGTTTAACATTCCCTACTTTGGGTGCGAACCACCTAATATCTTTTTTTTTTTTTTTTTTTTTTTTGACTAGATCTTCTTTTGTCCTTTTCAGCCAACAAGAATGTTAAGAGATTTGATTTCAGATTTCTTCTATGGTAATAGATCATTCTGTCAGTCAAATTATATTATTGGGTAAAGTTATATTGACTCTAATTTTTAATAAATCTTGATTTTAATACTATTTATTTGCTCTACTACCAATGTCACTTTTTTTTTAGTTAGAAAAAATGACACTTTTTTTTTTTTTTCATATATGTATACATTATATGCATATGATATAAATATACGTAACATTATCAGACTTTTTGGATCAAACTACTAAACCATAGTTTGAAATGGGTTCTCAAAAGCTGGAGGAAAGCTCTCAGAAAATAAGAAGAGGCCCGTAACGGAGGCAAAAAATCAACCACACTTAAAGTGATAATGTGAGTCAAAACCTTGACCTTTGCATGACAAGTAAAAGTAAGAAGATGTAGTCGCCAACTGTAGCAACATAGTAAACTTCACTGCAATGTCACTTCATATCATGTTTGAATTATATACTTGATGGATTTTTAAAAATGAGATTATACTATTCCAATGCTTAGATTAAAGTAAATAATTACTTGAAATATTTTAATTGTTTTTTTAAGGATGTTCTGGTTTTTTAATACAATTTTTGTAGGATGTTGTTGATGGAGTAAGCCATTATTATAAATATAATTTATTTTTTATTTGAAAATATGACAATCATACCGTTGTAGGTAAAAGTATTTATTTTATCTTGCTTATATGTGAATGCATAGAAATGGAAATTTATTGAGTCAAAACAAAAAAAATGAAAAAGAAATGGAAGGTTGACGTGTGCAATCTCTTTTGTCTAATTTAAAGAAATGTTATTAACAAGTAAAAAAAAAAAAGAAATATCTATTTTTCAAATTTTATCATTAATAATAAATTTATTTTACCAACATCTAATGTTATCTGGTAAATTTAAAAGATAAATAAATAAATAAAGAGTAAGCTTAAATTCAAATAAAATGGTTTATAAACATAAAGATTTTTAAAAACACTTACCATAACAATACACAAATTTTTAGAACAAGATCATAGAATTTTTCTTCTTCCATTACCCCAAAAACACAAAATAAATTTTGAAGGTATAAATCAGTTTAAATGTATGTAATAATCTCGAAAGTATGAAGGAAAGTCTTGAATAAAAATAAGTTTTAGTGTAAATTATGCTTATGCAAAAAGTTTGTCACGAAGCACATTAAAAAAGTTCCAACAAACTTAAATGTAAAATAAATAAAACTAGATACATAATTTTAAAAATGAAAAATCTCTACTAAAGTACTATGAATCTTGTTAAATATGTTACTTGTTAGATTTTGAGTTAGAGGTGTGAACTTGATGATATTCATAATTTCATATGAGAAGGAGCATGGTTATCTTCAAACTTTGTTTAGGTCAAGTTATTTTGTTGTGATATTTTTTTCATAAAAAATATATATATAGAAGAAAGTGTAACAGTTCTCCAATTTACTAAAGAAAAAGAAAAACTCATATTTGTAAATACGCATAAAACAATATATAGGTAATGTTTGGCGTCGTTTTTAAAAATTATTTTTCATTTTTAAAAACGAAAAACGTTCGAAAATATGTTCGTCAATCGTTTTAAAAAATATGTTTTTGGAAATGAAAAATATATTTTAAAAAACGTATAGTAAAATTTAAGGTAAAAGTAAAAAATGATTTTTATTCATTATTTTTAAATATTATTTTATTTTATACAGTAAAACTCAAAAAAGTAAAAACACTCATATTTAATAGTCAAATCGTTATTTTTAAAAATAATTTTTATTTAAATATATTTTTCTTTTTTATCTATTTTAAAAAATAGTACTAAACAATTTTTTATTATTTTTTGTTTTCAAAATATATTTTCAAAAATGTTATCAAATGTATTATCATTTTTGAAAATGTTATTTTCAAAACATGTTTTTCATTTTTAAAAATACTATTTAAAAACATCATTTTAAAAACGTATTCAAAACGTATTTTTTAGTTTCTTGCAAGCAAAATGCCCCTCACCAACTTTCTACTCGAAAAAGTTAAACGTTGGAACAAGATTTGAAGGATCCTTGAAAGAAATGTTTGAACATGAAAGGATAGAGAAGAAGTCTCCATGAAAAGGAAGTGGGGGTTGGTGACAGCTTATAGGTTTTGACTTTGATATATTAATGATATTCTTTGCTACTTCACCAGCCAGCCTCTATGCAATCTAATGACCCTACATTTGAATATCGCATCAAAGAACACTTCAACGCCACGCTACGTTGAAACATTGCTCTATGGACCCATGTTTCATGTTCGTGTTACAATTAAGTATAAACTGGAATGGCTCAAATTATTATGGTTATATATCATGTCGTGTAGGGTCGGGCAAACGTGGTTGGATCCATAGCCTATGTCTTTCCTATGTGCTGTACGAGATAGACATTACATCATTAATATTGCCTTCCTTAAAGCAAAACCTAGATCCACCGCAATGTGTAACACCGCGCTAGGGGGGGTTTAGAGAGAGCACATGTAATGATAAAATATTACTTGAAAATTATACCGAATAGATTTTCAGACGATCACATAAAATTAATTTAAGAAATTAAAGGAAAATTATTTGGTTAGAGTTGTTGAATTATGTTTGACCATGAGTAAAGTCAGAGTTCCACATCAGCATGGTGGGGCCAGGAAGGACCCAATAAGCTAACAAAGGAAGAGGAGAGAACCATCATGGACTCAAAAAAGCCCAAAGATTAGATTTAAGAACAAGCCTAAGGGCCTACAAGAAAGTCCAAAAGAAGATCAACAAAAAGGCGGCTTGAAGAATTACTTAATATGGCGAAGCAACGGGCCCGAGGGAACGACTGCAAGAGCTAAAAGGTAACTAGTTGCATTTTTCTGACTTGGCGGTTTACCTGCTGCATGTGTTTGGATTTTAATGGCAAATCACACTGGCTAGGCAACTTGACTCGAACTCAGCTTGTTGAAATTAGTGAATGAGAGAAATGATATCATCAGTTACATTTCAATGGCAAATCACACTGGCTGGGCACCTTTGATTTATATGACTTATAAATGTGTTCATCTTATAAGTGTCCAAATTATGACTTATATGTTATGTGTATCATATAAGATTATAAGTTATATGTTATGCGCATATCTCAAGCCATAGAGGAGATCGATCTCACAAACTTGGTTTAACGTTGACTCTCCCTGGTTTTATGGCTAGTACAAGTTCATTTTCAACTATGAAACTTGTTAAAACATCATTTTGCAACAAGATTATGATTTTCTTATAAATTTTATGTCCATCTATATTGAGAGGGTATTTACGTACGATACCATTTATTCAAGTTGATAATATATATTTTTTACTTTTTGAGTAGTGTATCATTTCATTAATATCTTATAATATATATTTTTTACTTTTTGAGCAGTGTATCACATCAATAATATCTTCTTGTATCTGCATTATATGCATATTGTTCTACCTTCTACCTTCTTTTATATGTTTTATGTATTTGAGGGTCAAGTTCATTATATCCCCTAATTAGTCGTATTTTTTTTTTCTATTTTTATTAATAAAATTTCTCTTATACCATCAAAAATTTACAAAGAAAGTCTTGTTTAGTTTATAATATTAGGACTTTTAAACTTGAAAATAAAATTTGAATTTGCTCACCCAAAATAAACTCCTAGCTGCTCCCCTAAATATAATTTATTGTTTATTCTACCATTGGATTAGATTGAATAAGATTAAATATCATTGGATCATTTTATAAATAAAATTTTCAATAACTTTTAAATAAAATAAAAATGTTTTATATTATATGTTTATAATATATATTAATTTATCATAAAATTTAAAATAACATATAAAATATTTTAATAAAATAATTACCATTTTTAGTTAATTTAATATTTATAAACAAAATTAATAATTTGTAATGTCAACAATCATTATTATAAAAAAATAAAAAATAAAAACAAAAAAACCTCCATCAATGAAGAAAAAGCAATCCCACCAAGATGGGATTCATTGAAACCTGGTGGGTTTCATTATGAGCGGCAGTTGTTGTAACTTCGACTGTAATGGATGCTCCAGTCCAGTTCAAGGCTCTAGCCAACCGCTGGTTTCAAACTTTTGTACCCCTTCTTCAATTTCAATCCTCTGTCAACCAACCGAGCATTAATGGCATCAGTGTCTCACCAAAGTCCAAAACTGATAACCTACACGAGTCATGAACGACTCGGTCGTCAAAGTAAACTTGACATTTATGCAGTCTGCTATACACCGATAACACATCTTATAAACGAACCGGAGGCAGAGAAAGAGAGGCCCTCAGGGGCGATGGCCCTTTTAATCAATGATAATTTTATAAGTATTATTTTTAGTTTAATTTTATATATATATGTTTTAAGTTTTTATTTCTGATAATTATAAACATTAATAACACTCTAACAAATAGTTATATTTTACATCTCAATAAAGTATCAATATTTCCTTAAACTTAATAAATATTTTACATAATTTTTTTTAAAAAATATTATATACATTTATGCATCATTTTTTTTTTTTATAAATTATACTAGGTAGATATTTAAATTTAATTTTACTAACTTAGTTTTTAAATATTTAAAAAATTTGATCCATGTTAATTGGAAAATTAAAATTTTGTTTTGGCTCCCCTATAGTCGAGATCTTGACTTCGTCCTTGAAACGAAGGCGATCTCTCTTAAGAGTTAGTCTAATTCTACTTTTAGTTTTTACTTGTATTTATCATAGGAACTCTGTTGTAGATAAATTAATCTAAGTAAAATTTATTTTGGATGACATTTAACTCATGGGAATTAGGATCCCATAATAAAGTTTAAATATAAATAAAGAGTTCAACTATCTTACGAATTTGGAACTTTGACTCAAGAAATTAAATAAAATTTTTTCAATAACAATTACTATATTAATGATAAGACTCTTCAAATCTTTTACACTTGAAATTTGTTGATAATTGAGAAAAGATGAAATTTAAAATTAAGGGCATATTCAAATAGTTGAGTTTGGTTAATAGCAAATTAAAAAAACAAAAAATTGTAGTTGATAAAAGTACAAGAATTAGCTTAAAGGAGAAAGGAAATTTAAAGAGAAAAGGTTTACAATATGATCAAAATGTAAAAGACAATAATATTATTTTATTACTATTATAAGGGTATGGTATGGTAATCAATTTAAATTTGTCAAGTACAACGTATTTATTAGTATTACTATTATTTAAAAATGAAAGTTTAATATCAATTTTGTGATTTATAATATTATTATTATACAATAACTATTGATGATTTTAATTATAAATGAAAATTTTTAAATTTTAATATGAGTTTTGTGATTGTAAATGAAAATAAAATAAAACCAAATAAGAACATGATGCATTAAGAAGTCGACTAATGTTGTTTTGATCAATGCTACATAAAAGTAAAAGGCCGTGTGGAATTTTATTTCTAATCATGAAATGGCCATGAACACAAAGGCACGTGGCTTGTTCATATATTAAATATAAATTCTTTTTTTTTTTTTGTAATCTTTTTTTTTTTTTGGTTTGAAAGGACTTTTTTTTCTTAAATTTAGGGTTTGTTTGTTTTTTTGTCTGAAAACTAAACTGTGCTGCTGTAAACTAAAGACTGAATAGTGACTAAAACCTAAAATATGAATAACATGTTTGTTTTTTTTTTCCTCTACATCTGAATGTACAACAATCTTATTTATTTTTTAAAGTTAAAATTATCTAAAAACTAGTAATTTGATATTTATATCATTTGACTATTACTTGTTATGTAACTTCATTTAATATAATACAAGCAATTATAATAAATTATTTGGCAAATACTAAGATACGTTTATGTATATATTAATAATATTTTTATTCATAATTAAAATATGATTAATTATTATAATAAAATATTTTTTTAAAATTATATATACATAAATAAATTATTATAGTAAAGTAAATTAAATAAAAATAAGTAAAATAGTATTAATTAAAATTACTATTTTTATATATTTAAATAAAATTAACACTAAAAAAATATCATTAAAATAAAACTGTACAATGTAAAATTAGAAAAAATTTGAAAATATGTTTGTTAAAGTATTAAAAGAAATTTGTATAATGTAAAATTATGATAAACTTAGAAATATATTATTTTGGGAATGATAAAATTGGAATAATAAATTTATAAAATCAACAAATAATTTAGTATTCATGGAGAAATAAAAATATAGCTTTTTATTTTCAGAAGTTTTTGGGTGATTTTATATGATTTGATCACTTTAAAAAATAAACAAAAATCATTTAATTGACCTAATTCAGCATCATTAAGTGTTAAATGTAAAAAACAAACAACTTTTTATTGAATATAAATTCTGCTAGTGTGCATTTACAACATTTTTATTGCAGCCCATTTTTCAAATCTGAACCCGCTGCAACTTCTTTTGTTGCATTCAACAGGCAACAGCTAACCCAATCGCCCGTGACCATGGTCAGTTCCTGTGTTTTCTAGGTTTGGCTCAACAATCTTTATTTATTTATTTATTTTTGATAAAGGCTCAACAATCTTTCTCACATTTCCCCCTCCTACACAAAATCGTGAAATCCCGACGACTCTTTATGAACTCGGTTATTTTCTCAACAACCATATCACTTCTAACTTTCTAGCTACTTTCCCATCTTATTATCAGACATTATAGTTATGTTAGACCATTTAAATCAAATATCATGTAATATATTATCTTGTAATATAAATAATTATGTGCCTCTCATATTGATGGTGGGGTTTGAGTCCCATATTAATATTTGTGATAAATCTTGACAGATTTCTAATCTATTCGATATAAAAAAAAAAAAAAAGTCGATAACTTGTAATACAATTATGTTTATTTTATGTTAATTACAGGTCAGTTGAGTTGATAAAAACCTGCAAGGGATTTGATTTCAAATTTCGTTTGTGCTTAAGAGATTTGATTTATATAAGCAAGTTAAAAATTCTTTATCTCTGAAATTTATATTTATTTACTCCCTTAATCTGAAAATTGTTTTTTGATTCTTAAAATTATTATCTAAAAGACACAAAATTAACTAAAAAGTACGTTAATTACCAACTTTTGTTTCCAGAAAATAGAAATATTGAGTTTGCAAAATAATTGAACATGTAGGTTGAGGCAGCGGACATAAATATTTGGATATTTAAACTGCCAACAGCTAACTGCTTCCGATTAGCATTCAATTTCTTCAAAATAATCTTTTGACTATTTTATTTATAATTATAGATTATAGATTGGTTTTGTACGTCAAAAGCAGTGTTATCATCTAAGAATCTATTAAGGTCCTCGTGTGTGACATGTTGACGGAGATGGTGATTAATTTGATGTAAACCTTTGCTTTTATTCCTATTTTTATTGGAAGATACAAGATAAGTATTGTATAGTAACAATATATAAACAGTTAAATAGATTATTAGTAAATCGTTATTACTGTTCTTCGTATAAGATATTAAACATATAACTTGAATATTAAATAAAAAAGTCTATTATTTTTTTTTGACAAGCAAAGTATATTAATTTTTAATTAAATTTAAATGCTGCCAATTTCATGTTATGACTTATGATAATATATATATATATATATATATATTTTTTTTCTGAGGCTTGGCCGTTGCTTTTAATTATTATCATCACAAATGGTAAAGAAGTTTGGTTTGTTTGGCGTTGATGGAATACAGCATATCTTGCAATGAATGTTCAACGAGAAGATCGTACTGTATCAAAATACAGACTTCTGTCTATTTGAAATTAATGACGTTTTTATTTTTTATTTTTTATTTTTTCGTGAATATAAAGAGATACGGCAGGTCATACTCATATGCACCATTAGGGTGTCAAACATTAGTCGGTAATAACTAACATTCACAATTAATGTTTGTGTCCACCTCTTGTTCAGAACTCAACGTTGGATTTCTTTTGATAGTACAAAACTCAAAATAATAAGTATATATTTGTGAATCGTTTAAAAAAAAAAAAAGTATATATTTGTGAATATAAAGAGATACGCATGTCATACTCATACACCACTGTTGTGTCAAAGATTTATTAGTCGGTAAAAATTAACATTCACAATTAACGTTTGTGTTGCGTGCACCTCTTGTTCAGAAGTCAACGTTGGATCTCTTTTTATACATAATTACTAAGTTCAGAATAATATATGAGAAAAATCATTGTAATCCCCCACTTTTAGGAAATGATCAAATTTTTAATTATGTTTCGAAAAAATATGAAATGCACGCTAATGTTTCAATAAAGTATTAAATTAGTCTCTCTCATTAGCCAATTAGCAGTCAAACCTCACGGATGACATAGTGTATAGAGATAATTTTATCATTTTAAATTAGAACTTAAGATGTTGACATGTGTATGAACTAGATAATTTGAAAAAGAATAATAAAAAATAAAGGGAAACTAAAAAATAAACAATTATGAAAATTTTTAAAAATAATAATAAATGAAGGATAAGATATTTAATAAAAATAATAAATAATAAAAAATTAATTTAAAATGGGATATTATGAAAAAACCCCTGAAAAGCAAAATAATCGAAATATACCCTTCATTTTCATTTTATTAGGTGAATTGCCCCCTACCGTTAACTTTCCGTCCAAAATATTAACATTTTCCATCCAAAATAGTGAAATGACCAAAATACCCTTATACCCTTCAAACTTATGAAATGACAAAAATGTCTTTTAATTATTAATTAATTAAAATATTAAATAAAAAATAAAAGATTTAAAAAAAAAAATTCTTCACACAAAATCCCTCTTTCTCTCCACTCTTTCTTCTTCTGCTTCTGCTTCTTCTGCTTCTGCTTCTTCTTCTTCTTATTCTTATTCTTCTTCTTCTTATTCTGGGTTCCAATGGAACCCAGAACTGGGTTCGATTCGAACCCAGTTTCTGGGTTCCTTCGAACCTAGAACCAAGTTCGATTCGAACGCAATTTCTGGGTTCCAATATGAACCCAGATCTAGGTTCCAATTCGAACCCAGATCTGGGTTCCAATTCGAACCTAGATCTGGGTTCCTTCGAACCCAGAAACTAGGTTCGAATTGGTTGGTTGATTGTGGTTTTTTATTTTTTGAGTTGTTCTTGATTGTTGAATTTTGATGTTTTTAGATTGTTTTGGTATTTTGGGATTGTTGTTTGTGATGTTAGTTTTATCAGTTTTGGATGATGTTATTAATGTGTTTTTATGTTTAGGATTTTGGATTGATAGGTTGAATTGGTTAATTAGGATGATGATAAATTTTTTTTTTTTTTTAATTTTAAATTTTTTAAAAGTTTTTTATAATTTTTTTCATTTTAAAATTTTAATTATTTTATTAAATTACCATTTTACCCTTGAATGTTAACACCGGTTGGTTTTTTTAAACAGTAGGGGGCGGTTTACCTAATAAAATGAAAATGAGGGGTAAATTTCGATTATTTTGCTTTTCAGGGGAGTTTTTCATAATATCCCTTTAAAAATAATGAAAATAATATTTACTCTTAAAAGAATTGACAATTTTTAACATTAATAAAAAATAAAAAAATAAATGATTTTTTTTAAAAAAAAAAAACTCATATTTGAATCGCTTCAATTCCATCTAACCCAAAAATCTCATTCATGCTCTCTCTCACTATCAGCTGCAATGTTGTCTCTCTCACTGCTACAGATAGAACTATATATCTCTCTGTTTCTCTTTTTCCTCTGCCACAACCTATTTCCTTTGCTTTGCCTGCGAGTATTTAGCCTCATTAACTTCATTTGGGTTTTGGGTTTGAACACAAATAAAGTCGTTGCCTATTTCTCCTTTGTTGTAGTTGTATCTCTTCCACTGCGCGACTGTTTCAACCTCACCAATTTCATCTGGATTTGAACCTAGATGAAGTCGTAGTCTCTTTCTCATCCATGTCAGTCGTCGCCTCTTTCTCCTCCGTTGTCGGCATTGTCTCTTTCTCCTCCAGTAACTTCTCATCCACCTTTACCATCACCACCTCTTCCTGTTCCATCACCACCAAGACTCGTCACTAGCACCACCAACACCAACGACTCCACCCAGACTTCGTCACTCGTCATTGCCCGTTGGTCTTTTTTTTTTTTTTTTTTTTCCATTTGGTTTTGTTTTTGATTTGGTAGTAAATCAATCGAGTAATTGGTTGGATGAAAATTTGATTGATGGTTTTTTTTATCTGGTAGTGTTTTTTTAATATTTAATGATTTTACTTTATTATTATATTTTACAATAACATTTAATATTTACTGATTTTTTAAAATCTGTGCTCTAAAAAAAATTGTGTCTAAGGGCAAAACTATAATTTCACAAAATTTACATATAAAACCAATAAAGGTAATTTCGTAATTAAATGTTATTGTAGTATTTAACTATGAAAGGAGGTATGATGGTATTTCTGCCCATTTAACTAAGTCCAAGAGTAAATGAGTCTTTTCACATTTTTTGTTAGGTTTGACTGTCAGTTGATTAATGGGAAGAACTAATATGACATCTTTTTGAAATATAAGGGTCCATTTCATCATTTTCCAAAATATAGTTAAAATTTGATTATTTTTCAAAATTATAGACTAAAATGATTTTTTTCCTAATATACATATACATATATATATATAGCTTTTACGGTTAATGCGCGCATCCTAACTTTTAAAAGTTAATACCAACTATTTCAGTTATTCATTGCATTTTCTCTTTTAGAAAAAATTATTCTTTCTTATTCAATACAGATATAAATAATGATTGAGATAGTTGATCTAATAATTTAAAAGTTAAAATGCACTGACTGTAAAAGTTTTGTGTATATATACACTTATTTATTTATTGAAAGCTGATATTAAACAAGTTAAAGACTTTTTATGAATCGTTTAATTAGATAATTATACAGCATTTCTTTAAAAAATTTTGAAACCAATAAATATGTTTACATTTTAATTTGGATTCTCTCATCACCTAAACCTTTAAATATGTGATGGTCTAATGAAAAAGTAAAAGTAGAAAGAGAATTATATCTTAATCATTCATTAAAGTTTATGTACAGTAAGATTAGGAAAAGTTTAGGTAAAGTTTAAATTAAGAAAGGATCTGAGTTTGACAGGGAAACCTTAAAACAAGTAAATGAATTGTTTTCATTAAAAGATAAGAATCTAACTATAATTGATTCAACTTCATCTATTGAAAATATGAACTAAAACCGCTGTTTTACGTACTCTTGTTGTTAAATGAGAGTATAGTTATAATATCTTCTGTATGAGCCACAATTTCTAACTTGATAACGTGAAGCTATTTATGTTGGGGATGACTTGATGAGTGTTAGAACTTAAATATCAGCCATTTAGGTTAGCAACAACTTGACTTGGCAAAAAATTCAAAGATAAAATTATGACTATATATATCAATCACTTTGTCTTTGGTCTGTTCAATTTATTATGGTTAGACTTTCAGCTTTCATACCATAGTATCTTGTGTTACATTACAACAGTGATATAAAATTATATTTAATGGGACTTGGGGCAGCGTAGGGGCCACAACCCATCAGAGATTTTGTAAAGGAAATTATAAGTAAATATTTAATAAAAAAATATGTAAAAGTTCTTTTCTGTCCTTTTACCAATCTAGATTATTGTTTAATTTTTCAATAAAATAAGTTATACATTAATCTTCTATTAGATTTTTCAAGAAATTGGGGAAAAGATAAAAAAAAATGCATGTAAATATCGCGAGTTTTGTAATAAACATGTTCTATCTATAAAAATTTTAATAAAATGACAAATTAGAAAAAGTAATGTCACAATATTCAAAAGTTTTTTCAAAATCATTATCTAAATGATGTGACAGATTTATTTGTAACTAAATCATCTTAGCACATCATTTGAACAAAACTTTAGGTAACTTTGTGGGAAGTTTAACATTATTTAATTAAAAAATATATAATTTTTTTAAGATTTAGCAAATACTTTTGTTTAGTTTTATCCTTTTTAATATCAACTACAATGTAGTGAATTAATATTGAAACATTGTTAGACTGAATGAGTCTTTTTTACCATCTAACCATATTGGATGGTAATTACTTTTATCATGGTTATTGATAGTCTGTTACTATTATATATGCAAGAAATAATAGTTTCAGATCAATATGTTTTAATTATGGTTTTAATTATCTCATGTGTTCACCTCTAGTAGAGACAGTTTATGTAAGCATGTTGAATTACAGTTTTGATTTATAACTGAATTTTGAAAATAATAGTTAGCATTGTGATTAAGTCATCATTTTTTTTTTGGCTATCAATTAGGTCATTATTTTGTTATAAATCATTATTTTGACTGTTTCCTTTTCAAATTTATATATATATATATATTTCTACTGTTTCCAAAAAAAGAAAAAAATCATCTTGATTATAATTCGTTTTGTGTATCATCATTTGAGCGGTGGGTCGCGCCGCTCTCACCCAAAATTCGGTTTTGATTAGCCTTTATTTTTGTTCCCTTCACATTGGAACAATTTCTCTCTTATAAATATGAAAATTGATTTTTTTTTTTTTTTTTATTATTTGGATTAAACTTCTATCAAAACCAGCTCAGATAAGACAATAAAACACAACTCAAAAATCTACTATAAAAAATTTGGAAAGAGCTGTTCACACAAATTGTGGAAAATAAGAGTTGAACCTACCATTTTTTGAGTGATTGTTAAGAGCCCAATTTTTACAAAATGGATAACCTATAACAGGGACAAGTAATATCCTAATGGGTATACAAATTAGACCACAAGTAGGGACTCATTTTTCACTTCGATTTTCAGACTGAAATGCCCTAATTAGCTGGAAATTAATGTTTTCACAACAACACAGTGAACCTAAAAAATTTATTGGCTTACAAATTACAACCAATGAGTATGTTTAAGATATTTCCCTACTCTTCAGAGCGAGGTACTTTATCGCATGAGGATGCATCAAGCACACAAAAGTATTACATACTCTTGTGTGTAAAGTGGGGGGCTTTCGCTATTGTAGCTTTCACATGTAGCCTACCCTAATTAATGAGAACAGCTGCCATAATCTCTACACCGTCTTTTATTATTGATTTGGCTACATCTTTGCCGGCGGGCCCGATTGTCTGTGAAATTTTTAACTGAATATATAAAAGGAGAACCTATTTTAAGGCATTAGAAGCACACTTTCTTTTTTAACATAACGGTACACGCCCTGGCCTAACATTTTGGGAATTCTTCAAAATGCATTATCATTTGTCATCTTAGCTTGAATTTCTCAGCTTTATTTCCTGATAAAAATGTCTACATGTCTTTTGTCAAATCTGTAGCTCTTCACTCGCGAGTCTCATTCATCTTGGGAGGAGCTAGAAATTCGGGTGTTTTAGAACAACTAATATTTTAATTTGTGCACATGTTATTATATAGTCAATATAATCTCTTTCTGCTTTAGAGCATGACATTCATTAATACTAGATCGAAATTATTGGAATAAAATTCTAAAAATGCGAAAAAGATACTGAGTTTTTAGTTGAAGCTTCTTTATCTAGGTTATTTATGGGCATCAATTTGTTTTCAACTAGCTCAAGAAGGCCCAACCTGCAATCAAATTTACTTATGCAAGTGGTTATGGTCTTCTCTAGTCACACTAATTCAGACTGATCTAACTGGTGACAACCACTTGGTAGTAAAAAGGAATTAATGATACAAGATAAAATCGTAGAAAAAAGGAAAATAAAGAGAGAAAACTTAAGTCTCAAACCAACCCGCGCGCTGCAAACACATAAGATCATAAATCAAATATCATTTCATACGTTTGGATAAAGTTTATCACATCAATTTACTTTGAGTAAATTTAACAAATACACAGCCAACAAATTAAACCAAGTCAAACTTGAAATTTCCATCCAGCGGAAATACAACATATTCCCATTTATATCTAGGTTTTATTTCAAGCTTGTTTTTAACCTATGGTCTCATAAACCCCAATAAACAACTTTGATGTGTTTCCTTACATGGGATAGACATTGAGACATGAAAAGAGTATGGGGTGTCTATGCAAATACATAATTATAATGACGGAGAAAGGGTTAAAACAAAAAGAGGGAGGGGTGGGAGGGTGTGGGGAGAGGGTCAAGCAATTAATAGTACAGGAAGAGAAGTAAATGCCAACCCCAGATCAATATTTATGATACTGGTTTTGTGGAAAGAGGAAAAAAAAAAAGACTGACGATCTGCAAACCAAAGAAGCAAAGCCATCAAATCAAACCCCTTGGTGAAGTGCTTTTCTGGCCTTTAGAGCTTGACAATTTCTGGAATGTGAACAGGATACCTATCAATGCAATCAGACCAGGGTCCATCTGTGGGTGCTTTGATGCTCTTGTTACACTTCCAAACAGCACTGTTACACTTGAATCCACTTCCAAATGCTATTTGCCAGACCCTATCTCCCTTCTTCATCCTTCCCTTGGCTTCAATATAGCCCAACTCATACCAGAGAGACGAAGACGAAGTGTTGCCAAAACGATGCAGTGTCATACGGGAAGCCTCGACGTGCTCAGCTGATAACTGCAAGTTCTTCTGCAACTCATCTATCACTGCCCTCCCACCAGCATGGATACAAAAATGCTCGAAAGCTTGCTTGAAGTCTGGAATATAGGGTTTCCATTTAGGGTTAAAGATTTTGCGGCCAATGAGAGTGAGAAGAAACAAGAGTTGCTCGGATGCAGGAAGGACTAGAGGTCCGATGGTGGTGATGTTTGATTTAAGAGCCTCTCCTGCTATTGCCATGAGATCTTTGGACAAAGAAATCCCCACTTTGCCTTCTTTGTCTTCTTCTTCAAACACACAACGATAAGCCTTATCGTCTGCACCCTTGTGGGTTCGGACCACGTGAACCAGCCGGTATTTGGCTCGCCTGCTCTCTGACCTACGGTTCGACAACAAGATTGCGGCTCCACCCATGCGGAAGAGACAGTTTGGCAGAAGCATAGCTCTTTCGTTTCCTTTATAGTAATTGGGAGTGATGATTTCTGTGCTCACCACCACAGCGTTGGAATTCGGATGTACTTGAAGAAGATCGCGAGCTAAGTCAATGGAGATAAGCCCTGCACTGCATCCCATACCAGAGAGATTGAAGCTCTTGATGTTACTTCTCAGCTTGTATTTGTTGATCACCATGGCAGACAAAGAAGGTGTTGGTGAAAAGAGACTACAATTCACTATGAGAATATCGATGTCTTTAGGCTTGAGGCCAGTTTTATTGAACAAAGAATCCATGGCTGAGAAGATAACAAGCTCGGCCTCCCCTCTGGCAGCCTCCATGGTTGGAGTTGGAGGTATGTAGTGAATAGCAGGAGGCAAGCAAGTTTCTTCACCAAGGCCTGACCTTTCAAGGATCCTCATCTGGAACTCAACACTCTTGGGGTTGTTCTTGAGGTTGAGCCTGGAGTGCTCCATAAGGTCGCGAAAGGGACACGGCATGTCACGGGAGGTTTGTAGCAAGCATAGTTGACTAAGTAGATGGTTCTAGGCTTGGACATGAAATACACGGTAGCGATGAAGATGATGAGGAAAGAAGAACATAGAATTTGGACAAGATCAAAGTGAAGTGAGTTCCAGAGACTCAGAATCTCATCAGGGCCTAAACGGAGGCCCTCTATGAGAATGCCAGCCATGATGGGTATAAGCAAGAGATAAAGAATGTGATTGACAAGGTACTGGTAACCAAGTTTGACATACTTGAGCTTAACGGAGTTGGAAAAATCAGGGAGTATTTGAGGCATTTTTTGAGCTTGTATGGAGACACAAAGAGAGAGATGATCAAGAAAAGCTGAATTGAGATTGGAGAGGAGGTGTTGAGGAAATAAGGAGGGAAGGTAAGGGATATAAAGACAACGGGACCGGAAGCAATGAAGGAGGCAGATGAGAGGTATTAATGAATAACCTCACGTCTCTCAACGCTCACTTAACTTGCTATTAATTTTCATTACTACTCCTTTTTCCGGTTGGAACTAAATCAGTAGCTAGCACCAATTACTGGTTTTGGTGTATATCCCGTCTCTTTCTTTTATTTGTTGACCGATTACCTCATTCTTCTTGGTTTCACACTATATGTTATCATCATAATTATCATCCAGTCATCCCTAATCATCTGTTAATAAAATTTTATGTAAATGATTAGATTTCAGAAATTAAGGAGTTATTTTTTTTTTATTTTATTATATGATCTATATATTTAATTAAAAAAAATGTATGTTCACTTTTAATTTAATGCATCAATCAAATTATCTAAATTAATAGTTTTTTATATGGTTAAAGAAAACAGTCTTTAAAACACACATTATACATAATACTTTAATACCTACTGCATCTTTAAGGTCTACCAAATAAATATCAATTAACTTGTAAAAAATGAAAGTGTAACAAACTAATTAATTCGAAAGGAATCTTGTAACTCACGACATAGATAGTTTAAGAGGGTGGATTACATTTGTTGTATTGTATATATAACAAAAAAGCTAATTAAAAATGTAGTTTGAGAATTAAATTTGTATCATGCATGTGCTGCTATACCATGTGGCTTCAAAAACAGCTGTCACTAATGTAATGCATGGAAATTAAGATTATGACTTGTCCAATTGACCAAGCTGGAGGGAAGGCACCACTGGTCGTACTGGTCACTGTGAGACACTGACCTAAATCAACAAACACGTATATGAAATAATAATGTTAAAGCTGTATTACTAGTATATAAGCTTTTGACTTGTGCAACTGCATATCCACTGATCCGGGATTTCATTAATGAGCAAAGGAAAGGAAAACAAAATAAAAGAAAAGTCAAAGTAAGCTAGCCCTCTCTTTCTTTCTGTTTTTGAAGGAGATAGAGGGGATTGATTTCCCCGACCATGCATGACCTGTTTTAATTTGATCATCCAACGTACATATATTGGTTTTTTCAAGAGAAGGCAACTTTGTAATCTTCATTTATTTTATACATTATTTTATTTCACGTGCATTGCAATCACACGCATTTTTTCTCTGTCCGTCCTTGCGTGCGCGCGCACGCCCGAGAGGTTTTACTGTTGCGATACGCTTTTTACACCCTTTTTAACGAATTTATGGGTCGAACTCGGAACCTCCTTCTCTAATTTTCATGATTATAATTTTAAAAACATTTTTAAATATGATTGATCAAATAGTACCTATTTTTAATCTAGCATTCTATAACTTGTATGATTTCCTATTGTCGATGCTTTTGCGAGAGAGAATAAAAGGAACACATTTTTATATTTCTGACCACTTAAAGAAAAATAAACAATTTTTTTTTTTTTAATTTTAAGGGAAACTTACACAAATGCACCCTAGATCTTAACCTAAACTTGAATCACATTCAAGGTTTCCTTAAATTACATAAAATTATCATTGATATGACCTTTGACCATTGAAGTTAACAATTGGATTAATTATTGAAGGGTGGTGTGGTGTTGTCATATTATCCAATTTAATTAATTAAAATATAAATGAATTTAAAAGTAAAAATTAATTAAAAAATAAATTATTAACATAAATAAGTGTGAGGGATCTTAAAAAATGAAGAAAAAGATCACCATTAGGAGAAGATTTGGAATCCTCCTACCGGAGGAGATTTGTTCAAATCTCTTCCATATATGTGGAGGAGTTCGAAACTAATCTCCTTCATGTGTAAAGGAGATCGAAACCAATGTCCTCTAAATATGGAGGAGATGACGGCTCATCGTGAAAGGAGGGAGGTGGGGAGGATAGTGGATGTGGCCAGCGTGTGAGGGAGGGGATTAGCAGGTCTGGTCGAGGGTGACAAAAGCAATGTTAATAAATTTCTGACTCCATAAATATCTGAAGGGTTTTGAAGGAGAGCAAGCATGCAGATGCAGAGTACAACAAGGAAGTTGACTGTGATTTTATGAACAAATTAAAGCAGTAAAGTCTAGCACTTGCTCTGAGGAATCGTGACGTGCACTTAATTTTCTTCACATAATTGGATACTGATAACATGATAGTTTCAAATTAATTGTTGTTGATCACCAGCTAGGATCACCACTCCAGCTAGCTATACATGAGTCCAAGCTCGTGGGGCCAGTTTTCAATATACATTTTTCAAAAGCGCATCGCATGCAATTAGGTAGTGTTAACATAATTAGTTGATGTTTGAATACGATTTCAAAAACGGTTTTCCGTTTTAAAAAATGAAAAACGTTGTAAAATTTATTTGTCAATCGTTTTCAAAAATATGTTTTTAGAAATAGAAAATATATTTTCAAAAATTTTAACATGGGAGTTGAAAACGACTTTTTTCTGTTTTCCATTATTTTAAAAAAACGATCCAATTGGACTGTTGAAAAAAATGAAAAAAAATGTAAAAAAAAAAAAAAAAAACATACAAACACCATTGTTGACCAATCTGGTTGAACTACAAAAATGATTCGATTGAACCAGATCAATACAATCATCCACAAAAAAAATAAAAATAAATAAAAAAGAGAGTCACAAACCAATCACCAGTCGTATTAACTCGATTATCTCCAACGATAACAAGAAAATGACTAAGAAGAAGACCTAGAAGAAGAAGATGAAGATGACGATAACGAATGAGATGAAGGAGACTTCAGGGGCACATCACCGAAGGTGTATAGCGGGCGGGAGGCGACAAAAGCTAGGATGGAGAGCCTATTTCGATGAATGCAAGTAGGAAGGTGGTTGAAGAAGTGGGGCGAGAGAGTGGTGAGGTGAGAGAGAGGGGTGTGTGAAAAAGATAGAGACTAGTGAGAGAGATGTGTGAGAGAGAAATGGGCGAGGTGAGAGAAAAGGTAATTTATTATTTTATTATTTTTCGTTTTTCAAAATATTTCCAAAAACTTTTATTATTTTTTATTTTCGAGATGACTTTTAAAAAATGCTATCAAATATATTATTGATTTTTAAAACGTTATTTTCAAAATATGTTTTTTATTTTTAAAAATAACATAATTTTAAAAATATATCCAAACACAACCATATAAATAAGCAAAGGAAGAAAAATTTCTTGATTTTCAATTCCAAAAAGGAAACATTGTTTGGGTTTTCTTACCCGCGAATAAACAATAGTATTGTTTGCTTCTCATCGTTTAAATTAGTCTAGGTTGAAACTTGTCATTAACTGCTGACTTCTGTCACACTCCTCATTAAAAGCCAAAAGTTACTCTCAAATTCTTAGACAGTTGTGTAAACATTTTAATGGTGGTACAACTTTGTGCTGCTAGAGATATATTGATAAATTTTAAAAATAAATTTTTATGTCTTATATATGATTTATTCGGAGAGTTCATACAAAACTTGTATTTATTGAAAGTGAAACGTTTTAAATATTTTTCAAAATTACTTTAAGGGCATTCGTTATTATATTTAAATTTTTAATATGCAAAGCAAATTATATAAAAGATTACAAATAAATCTTTGACTAAACGAGTCACACAATATTATATATTATTCACAAATTTGGATTCATTAGAATACTATAAATTAGAGATAGGATATAATTTCTTTCTAATTATTGCTTTACAACAACTAACCATGAACTTAGAAAAAAGGGTGACATAAAGAGGAAACGAGGCGATTGACGGGATGTACTTTCTTTCTAATTATTGCTTGACAAACAACTAACCTTGAACTTAAAAAAAAAAAAAAGGTGACATAAAGAGAAAATGAAGTGATGATCATTAATCTTTACATCTACAGTTTATTTTTTTTTTAAAATACCATTTACAACATAATAATTTAAATATGTGTTTTTATCAGACTAAATAAGAACTCAATATCATAAAATCACATTAGTTACCTTTTATATCTATAATTCAATAAAAAAAATTTATGAATTTATATTTAATATTTTTCTTATCATATAAATCATAATATATTATTCTTAAGAAAATAATGGCCTTGATATATAACAAGTAAAATTTCTTATAAATTATATATATAATATAAAATAGAGAGAAAGAAAGAGTGGTTTGGTTTGAATCCAAGTATTTGTGTATTGATAATTATAAAAAAAAAAAAATTGGTATAGAATGTTTTTAAATATTGTAACCGAAGAAGTCGAACAGAAAAATACACATATATGGATTGAGAGAGAGAGAGAGAGTAATTAAAAGGGAGAGTGAATGATCCATGTCGAAGGAGGTCGTAGGTGGGGTGTGTGAAGGAACTCAAAGAAGTGATAGTTTTTTAAGAGATGATAAGACAGATGTTTATTTGGTTGCGTTTTAGGTGGGTAAATCAAGCCTTGAATATCAGTTCAAAACCCAAAAAAAAAAAAAAAAAATCAAGCTTTTTATTCATTTTATAATTTACAAGTCTACCACAACTGCTCCTTTCAAGCGTCAACCACCTCTTTTTTTTTTTTTTTTTTCGTCTGCTGAAGTGAAGTGTCAACAACCTGTTGTTGTAAGTTATAATCGTAAACAATACGCTCTTCCATTCTATTTTCTGTTCTGTTTCTTTCAACGCGTGGCACCTCGACCATATTAAAGTTATACTTCTTTATCTCTCTTTTTTTTAAAAAAATAAAATTAAAAAAAATTCCTTCATCAATTTCTATTTTCTCCCCGCTTATTTATTTTTTTAACAAAAATAAATAAATAAATAAATAATTCAATTGAGTTCAAATTAATAGTATTACTACTGTATTTTGTATACTATAAGTTCATTTGATATGGATGGTAATAACTTTATAGAAATAAATATCTAAGTTACCTAAATATTAGTTTATTTTTAGGATTTAATTGTCTTACCCAACCACTAGATCTCGATAATTTTTTAATCTATTTGGTGTTCATTTAAAAAGAAAAACTATATATTCGAATTAATAAAAATTTCCTTAGTCAAAATGGGTTCAAAAGTAATGCTATAAACATAAATAAAATGATTAAGTTACTCAAAAGTTGGGCGAAGTTAGATCATCAGATACCAAGTAATAATGATGAGTTTACTTCCAAAAGTTTCTCAAAAACCTAATCCTTGTATTTTATATATATTAATGGTACGGATTTAGCAGTGATTAGAAATTGATATTAATGATACCAATTTAGCAATCATTAATTAAAAATTAATATATATTAGTGGTTAACAATAATGATTGAGTCTTGTAGTTTGCTCCGTCGAGGTTTATGGTCCCAATCCTCATGGACATCTACGTATTCAAATACTATAATTTATTGCTTCCCAAATATAATAGAATTCAGCAGAGACCTGGGTGAATCGTTACAGTCGAAAAGTGGTTTGATCAATTGTAATTGGAAGAATATCAAAGTTTGAAGTTAAAAGGCTATACTTGGGACCATTAAATTTGCTGCTCATAATCGTCTGTTGCTTCAGCACAAGTCCCAAACTTATTTATCCTTACATTCTCGAACGATCCATCTATGCCATATATCATTATACTTATCATTTTCAATTTCAAAATCTAAAATTCGTGTGGATTCTGCTCATATCATTGGCTTCTCTCTGTGTGTATGAGTTTCTAGATAATACTTTTGCAATTCCCATTTTTTTTTAACAAATGAGATAAAGACAACAAATTATTTACAAGATAACCAAACAACCAGAAACAAGAAGATTGTTGAGACAAGAATTTAATGGAGAAATGATTCTTAATATTTCAATATATCATATGCAAATATTTTAATTAGATTTTAACTAGTTTTTATTTATTTATTTATAAAACTTAATTAATAAAGAAAAACATTAAGAGTTTACTCTTTGAAAGCATCTTGATTTGTTATCCCTATCTTGTTCCTGAATTTTATAATATTATTATTTTTCTCGTGTCTTCTTTTAAGTGTCGTGTTCATCAATTCATGTCTTTGTACTTCAAGCATACACATATAGCTTAACAAAATTTGCCACATAAATATAGCGAAAGGGACCCTTATTAAAATGAAAAACAAGAGGTCGATCGTCTATCGTCATATTGGACCACTGATAAACGTATTAGATTTGTGTAACTGAATAGAAAATCTATAAAACTAAAAGTAGAAATCTTCAAATGTAATCAGTGTAATTAATTGACGAAATTAACAGGTGGTTTCTTATTCCACGACCATAAAAATAAGTAGGTTTCATTCTTAGTTTCTTACATATATAGGAGAAGACGTGTCATTCTACAACGCATCCTCGATGGCCCCAATCAAGCCAACTCGCCCACACGAGATAAGCTGACAAGTCATGTGCTTTGAAGTGCATCACATTGAAAAATATTTCCTGTTTCTTCTAAGAATAAATTTTCCAAGATGGTTGGATTTGAATTTTGCACTTGTCTTAATTGGTCCCATCTGTATTTAAAATAAGTCAATTTAATTTTGAGAGTTGGGCCGACGAGCCCCCAACCACCATTGCCTCCCACAAATTATCTCAGCAATTAAGACCAATCTTCTTCTTCAATTAGTTACAACTTTCTATTATTGCGCACATACACATCTTTCAATAATTTTTGTGTAATCAATATATTTTTTAGGAACAAATCATGAGGTTGCTGTTTCTTGTACTCCTTCCTGTAAAAGTTTTTCAGATAAAAAAAGAAGTTGGTTATACTCTTTTAACAATTTTGTAATGCTTTAACTTCTTTTCATACAAAAGAAGACATCAAAAATCATCTCTAAATAAAAAAGTATACAATTTTGTAAACATGTAAACTATACATCCTCATCATCGAATGTCTAGCACGAGTGAAATTGTATGATCAATAAATTAAAAAAGTGTGTATCTAATTGTAGAGCATTTTTTTTTTTTTTGAAATGTTAAATAAGATAAATATGGCTAACTTCATGTAGAGTTCAACACAAAGTCTATTGTTGTTTGATATTCATTAAACTATACTTTTAAGTTTATTGATATATCCTTTGCTATTATACTTATACAAATACTTTTGATAGTGATAGATTCCAAAATAACGTGTATGGCAAATGAATGAGGCTCTCAATTGATGATATTTATGTAATATATTAAAGGTATATAAGATAATATATTTGTTTGTATCTCTTACCGAAGTTCAAAAAAAGAATTATTGAAGAAGCCTAAATTATGATTTTGAGTTTCTCTCCCTAAATATAAAACAGTTTTTTTTTACATCAAAACAACTCTTCTTCAAACGAAAAAGAACATATATGATTTTGAATTTCTCTCCCTAAATATAAAACAGCTTTTTTTTTTTTAGTATTAAAACAACTCTTCTTCAAACGAAAAAGAACGTAAATTTGTTTATCTGTCTACAACTTTTAGCATTAAAAATGCTCAATTGATTAATAGATAAAAATTATACCAAACTCACTCAAATTCAAAACAGATAAGAACATAATCTTTCTTTACTTGTTGAACTGTAAAGCTTGATGGTCTCTTTTATTTAAAGGATTATAGACCGATTACGTGCAAATCATTCATAAGCTTGATGCTTTGAGTTAATTTACCTTTAATTTTTAGTCCAATATCTCTTTATGAGAGTGTACTCAATGTAAAATTTCTCTCAGTACTGATTTTCGGGTAGCATGGGAAAATCTTTAGCTCACTTACCCATGTCACAGACTATAGAGGAGCTCAAGAGATAACAGTGTCTTTATTAAAAGGATAATAGAGCAGGAGGTCACATATATATATATATATATATAAAGCAAAATAATGCTATACTTTTCAAACTTTATATCCAAATAATATGGTATGTGAGTTATCGATATGATATTAATAAATCACATGTCATGTCATTTTGATATAGGTTTAAACAAAAAATTGGGTAAACCTAATATTACTCAAAATAAAAATCTTGCAAATCTTAGTGTGATTAGTAATGGGTAGTGTCCTTATCAGAAGAATAGAACAACTATTTGTTCACTTTTATATTAGACATAACAAATCGAACAATTGTGGATGGTACTATAGATTGGTGGTACCCCACCTCTTAGCGAAGTTGAGATCATAAGTCCCCTCCCTCACATTAGGATTTTTTTTTTAAAAAAAGCAAGTGGAGCAATTGTTTTGCACGTGTTTGGTAGGCTTATTGAAGTAGCTAGGATACTTTTACAAATTTTGTGACTGGAGATGTTGGGAACATATAGGAATTTATTAGCACCATTTTTTTTTTAAGATTAAGATTGATCTAGAGGATTACTGGGACCAATCGGAATAGAAGCATTGATGACACGACCCGAAATATTGCTCTCATATGGGAAGGATCCACTCACACGGAGGTGGGGAAGTGGCTCACACAAGGGTGGAGGGCAACCTATACATAAAAGTGGGAAAATATCTTATTTTTGGTTCTTCTGAGTATAGAACTATGCCAAACCTTTGGCATGGGGCAGCTAGCGCACTAACCAATGGTGCTAGCTGCCAACTACAATACCACGGTTTCTTATTCTTCAAACAAAGGGATAAAATTTATTACAATACCAAGACAATATAGGTTAATTATTATCTTTTATATAATTTAATTTTGCATAAGATATTTTTTAGAACATAGCATATAATATCTTTAGTAGGTTTTATATTTCAAAAGTTGCATAAGATTTAATAATCATAAGATTTTTTTTTATTATTTTAATTAATATTTCCTGTTATTTAATGAACTAACAAGTTTATTAAATAAATTATGGTAATAATGTTTCTATATATATATATATATGGGTTATTATGAAAAACCCCTTTGGAATGAAAATTAATCGAAATTTACCCCCCGTTTTTAAATTATTAGGTAAACTACCCCCTGCCGTTAACTTTCCGTACAAAATGTTAACATTTTTCATCCGAAATAGTAAAATGATCAAAATACCCTTACCATATCCTATAAAATTCCTCTTATACCCTTCAAACTTATGAAATGACTAAAATATCATTTAAATTATTAATTAATTAAAATATTAAATAAAAAATAAAAGATTTAAAAAAAAAAAATTTCTTCACACAAAATCCCTCACTCCACTCTCTCTTCTTCTTCTGCTTCTGCGCTTCTTCTTCTTCTTCTTCTGCTTCTGCTCTTCTTCTTCTTTTTCTTCTTCTTCTTCTTCTGCTCTTCTACTTCTTTGGGTTCGAATCGAACCCAGTTCTTGGTTCCATTGGAACCCAGATCTGGGCTCCTTCGAACCTAGTTTCTGGGTTCGAAGGAACCCAGAACTGGGCTCCTTTGAACCCAGAAACTGGGTTCGTATTGGAACCCAGTTCTGGGTTCCTTCGAACCCAGTTCTGGGTTCCTTCGAACCCAGTTCTGGGTTCCTTCGAACCCAGAAACTAGGTTCCAACGAACCCAGTTTTTGGGTTCCAATACGAACCCAATTTCTGGGTTCGATTCGAACCTAGAGAAGTAGAAGAGCAGAATAAGAAGAAGAAAAAGAAGAAGAAGAGCAGAAGCAGAACAAGAAGAGAGAGTGGAGTGAGGGATTTTGTGTGAAGAAATTTTTTTTTAAAATCTTTTATTTTTTATTTAATATTTTAATTAATTAATAATTTAAAGGACATTTTAGTCCTTTCATAAGTTTAAAGAGTATAAGAGGAATTTTATAGGATATGGTAAGGGTATTTTGGTCATTTTACTATTTCGGATAGAAAATGTTAATATTTTGTACCGAAAGTTAACGGCAGGGGGTAGTTTACCTAATAATTTAAAAACGGGGGGTAAATTTCGATTAATTTTCATTCCAGGGGGGTTTTTCATAATAACCCATATATATAAATATGTTGCCTCCTCATCCTGTCCATCTGATTCCAGTCCTCAATTGCTACCTTGAAAAGGGTTTCCAATATATATATATATTGAAAATAAAAAAAGAAGCTAGAAAAGGGTTTCGGCCCCCATTATGCATTACATTATCTGATTGCATTACGACATTCGAACAATATAATATAACAAAATTATGGTGTGTAATTGCTTTTGTCAAGCAAGCTCACTCCAACTCCTGATTAATTACCAGCTCGTGCCTAGATTCAAGATTAGCTACAAGGTTCTGATCAAGCAATTATGTTAAGCATCACCTCTTACTAACTTAACCACTAACCCCTGCCTGTAATTAACTCAATTAAGATTCCTTCTAACCCACCTGCCATGTCAGCAACATTAACTGCTATAATCATGTGCCACGTTAGCAGTTAGTTTTGTGAAAGCAAGATCTCTGCAGCTGAAATGTACATAAGAGGTCAACGAGGCTTGTAATCATACAATGAAATGATTGATCAAAATTCAGTTTTCTCTTCAAGATTTGTTTCTCTAGTTCTCTCTTTTGTTTTTAGTGTTTGATAGCTTTCAAGCTTTCTTGTCATCTTTTCATTTATACTTTTTTGTTTGTAGGCATAGGAGGTTTCAGGTTCGTTGAATCTATAAACCATGATAAACGCAAAACAATTAAAGGGCTGATCAGACCCAACAAACTGCAATGGAAACCTAACTCCCAACTTGAAGGACATATTATTAGGGGTAGCAATATATTGTATCATTTGTGGATCAACCCAAATACGACCCCCATTAATTGTTTGCTCAACCCATTAATTAACTCAACAAATTCATTGGAGCCCACACAGTTGAGCTGTTGAATTTTGTTGTAATTAATCCAATTTTCTAACTGGCTCTACCCCAAACAGAACTAATCCAACCCACCCCCACCCATACATGCGTATGCAGCTTCATTTTTAGCTTGACTAGTGACTACTGCCTCGACTGACAGGTTTATTATATCATCTTAATCCTTCAACTGAATTTCAAAAATGTCTTTTTTTTCCCCGATAAATCAATCATGTATTATGTAATAAATTCAAATTCAGATTAAGTAGTAGAGAACAACATTAATTCATACCAAAGAACCGATAATAGAAGAAGAAGAAATGAGAACAAAATTGCAATAAAGAGAGACATTAGTAGAGGGAGAGATTGTATTATTGTGTATGTTCGGCCAAGGAGAGAACAATATCATGTGATAAATAGCCATATATATAGGTTAAGAAGGACAAGCCATTCGTGTTACATGCAACACTTCAAATGGATAACTGTTGTATCAAAAGGAACATTTGTCAATGGCAAGTACAAATGAACAACACCTAGTGAAAGAGTTGGGCATGGTAAAATCCATTTAGTTCTAGAATATCATGCAAAAAATCTGAATTCAACAAAAAGTATCCTACTACAACGATTGAAGTGAAAACCCACGAATGAATGATTGATCTTTAGTTAAAGCTTAAAAGACGAAAGGTAGCTAAAAAACCAGCCAACCATTCAAGCATCATGTGACTGTCTAGGCTTTTCATATGATTATTTTCATTGGCCCTCGACATATTCTTTTAGTTACAACCCACTCCAATTGGTTCTGGAATTCGCAAAATATATCTGAATTTATATTCTTAGCACTTCCATCTGTATGAAGATTAAAAAAACAAGTGTGATATATAAAGCCAAAGGTCACTTGGGCTAGGATTCTCACCATGAACTAACTATAAAATTAAAAGCGAGGCAGATTGCAGTTGTTGACCGAATGGCCGCCTACCAGCCTACCACGTGTTTTCTTCATCTCAAAAAGTTGCACTATAATCTAGTTAGACTAGAAATATGTCAAAAGAAAGTTACAGTGCATAGAGCATGACACATAAAAAATTCAATTTTCTTTTTTCCTTCAGTTCTGTCGTTTACACACGAAAAGTTATAGCCACCCACCAATTTTTTACAAGTACAACCAAAGCAGCAAATGCATACTGTAGCAGAGATTGAAAGCAGGCAGGCAGAGAAAAAGAGATGCCAGAATACTGTGTAACAGGAGGGACAGGCTTCATAGCCGCCTACTTGGTGAAGAACTTACTTGAGAGAGGACATACTGTGAGAACCACCGTGCGAGACCCTGGTAACGTTATTTATACTCTTGTTTCTTCTTTTAATGTAAAAAAATGAAGAACCTTGACCTGCTCTTTCTTGTTGATATTGAATAGATAATCTTGGGAAAGTTGGTTTCTTGTGGGAGTTGAATGGAGCCAAAGAGAGACTGAAGATGATCAAAGCTGATTTGATGGTGGAAGGAAGCTTTGATGAGGCCATACAAGGCGTTGATGGGGTGTTTCACACCGCATCACCTGTGCTTGTTCCATATGATAACAACATTCAGGCAGGCTTCCTCTAGATTTAATAGTATTAATCATGATTCCATTAACAATGAATCACAACCTTCTTAAATTATTGGAATTAGTATGAGCAAATTAAAATAACTGTTTTCAAGCGCTTTAATTATGTACAAAAAAACATTTTAGTTTGATGTAGTATTTCAACAGAAAATAACTATACTAGTACTATTTTTACATTGTTACTTTTTGTTTTCTTATCATTTAAGAAGCGGGGATTCAACATTTGGGTTGTTTTATTGATATATGGTAGAAATTTTGCAGAAGACATTGATTGATCCATGTATAAAGGGGACATTAAATGTCCTGAGCTCTTGCTCGAAGTCAAAAAGTGTAAAAAGAGTAGTGCTCACCTCTTCCTGCTCATCGATAAGATACCGCCACGATGTCCAACAAGTTTCTCCTCTCAATGAGTCTTATTGGAGCGATCCTGACTACTGCAAACTCTACAATGTAACTAATATCTAGCTTCCACGGTCCATCTCAATTATTCATTTTAAATGTACAATATTGTATTTTATTATCTCCTGATCGTTTTTGTAAACTATTCTGCTTGTTGAATGCAGCTCTGGTATGCTTATGCGAAGACGATAGGAGAGAAAGAGGCATGGAGAATAGCTAAGGATTGGGGGGTTGATTTAGTGGTGGTGAATCCATCTTTTGTGGTTGGTCCACTGCTTGCCCCAGAACCAACCAGTACACTGCAAGTCATACTGGCCATTGTTAAAGGTATTATTTTCATTTTCATAATTATATGTCATATGTTATATTGTATTCCCCTGCTCTGCACCCCTTCTTATCGGTATGCTTCAAAAGGAATCACATAAGCACAGATTGATACCACGAAAACCTCAGCTAATATATTGAATGTAGCACTCAAATTAAAGCACATTACATTATCATTTATAATGTGGATTGGCTACTTAATCGTTTAGTGACTTAGGCACTGAATGTCCCGTTGACATTAGGGGTCATTTGAATTCAATAATTCGCTATTGTTATTATTCTAGCTTTCCTTTTCTTCAGACAGAGAAATGTTATTGAACAACTATTTACATACTAGCTTTAAATAGCAGTGGCTTAAGCCTACATAAATCTTCTTGAACATTTTGTTTGCATAACATTTTAGAGAAAAGAAACAAGTAACAATTTGAGTTACCAAGTTCATGAATTGTTAACTAGGTGTACGAGGGGAATACCCGAACCTTACATTGGGGTTTGTCCACATAGACGACGTGGTTGCTGCTCACATTTTGGCTATGGAGGAAAGCAAAGCATCGGGCAGGCTTATATGCTCAAGCTCAGTGTTTCATTGGTCTCAAATCATAGAAATGCTTAGGGCCAAATATCCATCTTATCCCTATGAAACCAAGTGAGTTAATTGATTTATACATTGCTCTGCTCTAAGTATCCAACCATCATAAAAAAATATCATAAATCCGGGCAGCTCACTAAATACAAAGAAGGTATATGTTTTAGTTTGGTCTAATATGTTATTGTTTATTGGGATTGTAGGTGTAGCAAGCAAGAAGGAGACAATAATCCACATAGCATGGACACCACTAAAATACTTGAGTTGGGATTTCCTGGTTTCAAAACAGTCCCTGAAATGTTCGATGACTGCATCAAGAGTTTCCAAGAAAAGGGATTGCTCTGAACATCACCAGTAATTGAACACTTTCACAGCGTTATCTGTTAGTAAAATTATTAAGACAATGAAGTAATGTACTTTTGCCTTTCTTAAAGTAACCTTCTGGAAATTGATTTATATGACGTGAAAAAAGATAAAATTAAAAATTAAAATTGAATGAAACGATGTTGAAGGAGAACAATCAAGAATCGAACTTTTTAATTTTAGAAACTTAGAGGCTCCATAGTTTGGTCTTCAACCTATCCGCTTGAGACAGTGGAATTTGATTTTTAGTTATAACATACAAATCAGGCTTATTAGTGCACATGATCAATAGCCTAGAGAAATGAGAAATCACTTATCACATGAATTGTGATAATTTTTGGAAAAAAAGAAAAAGAAAAAACTTTGATGCTATATAACAACACCATCATCTAGGCACAGACATGGGAACATGATATCTTGATTGGTCATTGGTCCTGGCAAGTGCTTCATTGGACTATCAACAATTTCTCTTCTCTATTGGATTTTTTGGGTTATACGGAGTAGTTAGGTTTAATTGTTTTGACATTTTTCATTGATTTTAAAGTAGGGTCCGTTTAATAAACAGAGGAGGTATATTAAGTATGTTCAGGAGGCTAGCCTAATTATGGGTTTGAGGCTTGTACAAGGAACCCTTTTGAGTGGACCCCTTGTAAATTGTGTGTACACCCCTTTTATAAGTACACTTCATCAAAACTATAAAAAATCTTTAGTTTGTAAATAAACCTCAATTAACACCAATGTTGCCCTTCTTTTATTGTTGTTATACTATATTTTTATAAGTACAACCCACAATACTTATTTGGTTATCTAATTAATTTTACTAAAATTTTAAGATTTTTTTCTGGACAAATAAGATAATTAAATTATAATTTTCTTTTAATAATAATTAATTAAAAACTTATTATTTTACTATCAATATCTTAAAAAGATTTTAAATTATTCTTCACATTTTACAATTAATTTATATTCTTTTAAAAAAATTAATATTTAAAAAACAGTTAATTTAGAGAAGTTAGAATTTGAAAAGATATAGAGAGTTTTATCTTGGTTTAATTTTTTATTGGGCATAATTTTTGAAGTTATATTATAGCATTCAAATAAATTTCTTGTTATTTAATCAATGTGTAATTTTTTATCTCGGTTCAATGAACGTATTATATTATGAAGAATAAAAATTTAAATCTTTTAATAATAATTAATTTAAAACTTATTATTTTACAATCAATATCTTAAGAAGATTTTAAATTATTCTTCACATTTTACAATTAATTTATATTCTTAAAAAAATAATATTTAAGAAAAAAGTTAATTTAGATAAGCTGGAATTTGAAAAGATATAAAGAGTTTTATCTTGGTTTTATTTTTTATTGGGTTTAATTTTTAGAGTTATATGATAGCATTCAAACAAATTTCTTGTTATTTAAGCAGTGGGTAATTTTTTATCTCAGTTCAATGAAAATATTGTATTATGAAGAATAAAAATTTAAATTGATCGGTGATTTCTTATAAAATATTTGGAATAAAAAAAACTTCTTTATATATATATATATTCTTATTTCGTTCTTTTAAACATGTTTTCCTTTTTTATTCCACATTTTTAACTAAATACAATAATTTCATCATGATTTTAATTCATTCTCTATATTTTACAATTAATTTATTTCCTTAAAAATTGTTTGATATTTGAAATTAGCATTTCAAAATCATTCTCACTATTCTGTAATTACTTTATTTCCTTAAAAATTATTTGATATTTGAAATTAGCATTTAAAAAGAAAGTTAAGGATTTAAGAAAATAAAAAGGTTTTATCATATACATAAGTGATTAATATTTGTGGATGTAGTTATAAATTATTTACCCTAAAAAGTTTTTAGTAATTTTTTTAAGGATAATGTTGGACTTTTGTAAATAGATCATGTTATGGTGTACATATAATTTTTTAGGGATGTAAATATCATTACTCATCCCTTTTTATGTAAGCCCAAGTCTATCGGACAAGGAGATGAAAATGTTTTTCATAATTTCACAGCAAAACTATAACATAAAAACAAGAATTTTCGGTGGTAAAAAATATTTGTTCAATGTAATAATATCCCAAATTTGATATGCACCATAATTTATGGTATATATATAAAATCTTTCTACTATAAGGACAAATTGGTTTTTTATATTAATTATTTATATATAATCACTACATCACAATGTTAGAATTGATATTAGTAAAATCAATTTATCATATATATATATATAAAATCTTTAGTGAAGATCCCATTCTTGAATATTTAATACTTAAATACAAATTAAATTAAGGGAGCATTTCACTTGCAGCATAAATCAAAAAGAAAAATTTGTTTTTATCCTTTTTATCAAAATTTGTTTTTGATCTCTCAAGCAAACTATTTTTATTCTATACCTAAATTTGTCAAACTACTCTCAAATCAAAATTTTAAAAACACGAAATTTAAACCCGATTCAGGTTTTGTGACCCGTAAACCCGATAGCCAATAACCCTAATCGGGTTTTGTGGCTCATAAAACCCGGTGACCACAAAACTCAGAATTGGGTTTTATGGAGCCACAAAACCCGAAATTGGGTTTTGTAGGGCCATAAAACCTGAATCGGATTTTATAGCCCCAAAAACCCAGTAAATATGATTGTTGTCTTTAATGCTACATCTCATCAAGAATTTTCATATTCAAGTTAAATTCAATTAAATATAATCCTAAACATCAATACCTAACATTCAAAACTCAAAAAATCTTAACAAAACTCAAACAATCAACAAAAAAAGTCAAATATCTTATGCTATAAGTAATGAAGGAGGAGAACAAAGCATGTTGAGGCAATTTTAATAATTTTAGTATAGATTATAATTAATTTGTTTGAAAGGTTAAAAACGAATTTAAAATAAAAAAAAGGATAAAAACGAATTTTTTTTCGAGGATTATCGTTCTTTGTAATTTCTACTTAAATTAAATTCATCTTTAATGTTGGTCTTAAAGCTATGGATCCCTAGACCTATACTTCGCAATAAGAGATCTAAACATAACCAGAATAGGCGAATCTTTAGACTCCCAAATGGGTGGAATGGATAATACAATTTCGATAGATATTCTTCTGCTTTTAAATGAATATAATAATCATTTTTTTTAAGGCTTTGATCACAAGTCTCTGTTCTCTAGTGACTGGCATCACACACATTGTAATCGGTGGGTGCTTGCAAGAGCCCACCATCAATAGATTCCACTTCCACACTGACCTGACCTTGAACATTATTATATATATCAAGAGCTCGTGAGAATGGTCAAATATACTATACTTTCTAGGGAAAAAAACAACCGGGAATGATAATCAACTCAATTGTTTATGGCACTTCAAAAAAAAAAAAAAAAAAAAACTCAATCGTCTATGGAGATCTTTCCACTGACGACACTCTAATATAAACTATCAACAACCAACACAAAAAAAGTCAACAAAGAGCAGTTAGTGCAACTATCAGTTGGTCTTTATTTATCATTCTCATTTTTTATTAGTCATAAGTGGTTTACAGCTGTGTAGCTTTATCTCTATGTATTCACACTGGAAGTCTCTATGTGCAAATTTTGCTGATCATTGATCCCAAGCAGACTCATTTTATATTTATATCAAACAAATTTTATAAATTAATATGTGAAAATTAATAATCTTTTTTTATAATAATAATAATCAATATTATATCATAATTGATTGTTTTTATCTATTAAATTTACTTAGTAGATTGAATAATATAAGTTAAAAGTTCCAAATTATATCAAAGTTTTATATAGCTAATTGAATTAATTGAATAGTATTCTCTCACATGATTAATTTGACCTAAAATTAATAGGTTAAACGAGTCTTAATGGATAATCCTTTAATTTCATGGATCGTATTTGGATTTAACTGATGTATGGCAAATTGAACAAGCCATATTTGGGTTGAGCAAAGAATTAATGATCATAGTTGAGTTGATGCAAACACCACATAGATAACCATATATTATCACCCATATACATTGCATACTTTCAATTCCATGAGTACAATTGTTTATTGAATTAAATAGGCATGTACAATAAATTTAAATTTTTATTGGTTAAATATATTAGTTACCTGATTAATGCCTCTTTAATTGATTTGATTAATAGAACACAATGAATTTTTATTTAGTCAAATGTAAATTCGATTGATTAAATAAATGAAATGTATATTTAAAATTAAAAATATAATATACATTATTAATAAATTAATAATATTAACTTATCAATAAATTAATATCTTGTTTGATTCATAGATTTTATATGGTCCCAACATATATATATATATATATATATATAAACATGTGTTAGCTTGCTTTAGTCCTTAAAAACCTAAGCAGAACTAATTTAGGACAGAAAATGGGATTGAGAAAGGTGTATTCTTTTAAACTATTACCCAAATGTTTATTGAATTTCTCAGATATCACTTTTATCAGGAATAAACACTTAGTTCACGGGAGACAAAAAAAAATGTCTAAATTCACGGATTAATGCTTAGTTTGCTATAAAAGTTGGTTATGTTTTTTCTGCACTAATCCAAAAGCTAAAATGTTAGGAAACAAAAACTAGGCTATCGAAGAACAAATATTATGGCTTTCATTAAAAATGTTTGTAACGAGTATTGGGTGTTCCTAGTCATGATATTTTTCTTTAAAATAAGAGCTAAAATGATAGTCAAAGAGACATGCACAATGTTTGAAGTCGCGCACCAAGTTTTCCTGGAGAGTGATCAAGACATGTTTGCAAAAGTCGTCCCATGAAGTGTGAAGTTGGGCCGCATCTGTTAATGGAATCCACACCACCCAGTCAAGACATGCTCACCAAGTCGCCACCTATTATATGCTTCCCCAAATAATAATGAGGACGAAGCGAATAAGCGTCAAATATCACCCATGCTTATTAACAAGTGACAAGTACATCCCCTCTTTAACAAATATTATGCAACTTACTTCCACATTTACAATGGGATCGTTGCATATTTTTTAAGTGTGGTAAAATTTCTCTCCGTATTGTGGGAAGTAAATAGATATATACAAATTTGGATCCCTGATTTACTAATATTTATCTATCGTTAGAGTAGGCATCTAAATCATATATTTATGATTTATTCAATCGATATCATATTTAATAATATAAAATAGCGAGTAATAAATATAATCATTAGAAATTTTAGGCACAATGGCCAATCGGTCAAATATTTTAGTTTTTACATTGTTATTTGTAGATTGGTGATAGAAAAAAGATGGATAAAACTTAAAGCTGATTTTCATTATTATTTTATTTTTAAATGATAAATGTTAATTGTGGTGTGGTCGGTGCACCGCTTATATGCAGTGCATTCAATATATATATATATATATATATACACACACAAACACACACAACACGCTATAATGACCACCAACCATGAGCTATGTTCTCTCACTAAGTCTTTAGAACCTTCATCACTAAAAAAAAAAGGAGAAATGATCTAACGGACAGGCGATATGAAAATAAGAGAAATGTTTTAATTAACACATCAATTATTTACCTATAAAAGTATTATATCACTAATTTTTGAAAACCTCTTTATCAGTTAGAGGATCTCTATTCTTATTGAAACCACGTATCATTAAAAAGTTCAGAATTTGTCTTACAGAGATTTTGTTGTTGGCTTTGTTTAATCTTCTAGTAGAGTTAGACTCTCCTTCAAGATTAGAGAGACCTTTATAATTAAAGAATCTAAACAAGAGTATGACTTCTCTAAGAAAGAATATCATAGATCTTTTTAGAAACAGAAAATTTTTAGGTACATTATCATAAATAAATTGAAAATTCAAGTGTAAAGTATGGGAGAGGAGTAATTGTAAAAGTTTTACAAAGTCTACCAAATATGAGAAGTACAAGGTTTAAACACTCGAAGTTATAGTAGACAGAGGATGCTTTATTAGTAAGTAGCTTTGTGAGGCTTTGTTAGGTTTAGAGATATCGAATGAGGAACTTTGTGATTCCATTAGGTAATAATTTGGTTGTTGGGTAGGAGATGTCCTTGTGCTTAGTTTCTAGTTGGTAAGTGTTAAATCTTGTATCTGTCGGATAAGTTATCAGTAAATTCTTGCTATTTCACTTTATGTTGTGGACATGTATATATGTATATGAAAATGCATGTCCAAATGGATGATTCACAAAAAAGAGAAACAGATCAAACTTCTTCTTCTTATAGTATTTAACTTAATTTGATAGAAAATATTAAAATAATTTTAAATATAAACAAAAAAGAAAGAATTTGACATAGACATTAGACAATCCACCAATAAATCTAAAGTCAGCCAAAGCTAATTGCTATTTAATTAAGTTTGATGAATCATTGGGGCATCCGAAGCCAAAATGTTCCTTTCGAATTCTCATATCATATGATTAGCTGATTATTTGGCAAGAGAAGGACCTCTCTCTCCACTTCTTTTTTTTTTTTGGATTGGTCACTAGTTCAGGGAACTATTGGAATCAATTATGATAGAAACACTGATAACGAGGCTCGGGGTGCTGCTCCCATATGAAAAAGATCCGTCCACACGAAGGTGAGGGAGAGACTCACATGAGGATGGAGGGGACAACCCACGCATAAAGGAGGAAAAACTTGTTATTTTTGGTTTTCTAGATGTCAGACTGTGCCAAATTTATGGGGCAGTTGATGCTTAAACCAATGGCGTCAGCTGCCATTGACGCCTCTCCCTCCACTTCTTGCTTGGTTTCAAGGAAAATTAATTTCTTGTCTTATTTATTATTTCTAAATTGGTTGATTCATAGTTTGACATGGACCCCTTCTGGTTTATATTTTATGTGTTTTGGGGCAATGTATTTGGACTAGTTCAGTCATTCCTTTTCTTAATCAAGTCCCGAAGGATAAATTATATTAATGAATCCAAAGAAACGATATACATGAGACACCCACCATAACGTTCTTGTGAGATCGAGAATTGCCCTGCACTGATTGATTTATTAGAAACATCACTAGAAACTCTAATAAAGCTAAATGAATATGAAATAATGTACAATGTGTTTGAGAGGTTTTTGCGTATTATTAAAAAAAAAAAAAAAATCGGTTTTAAATAATAGAAATTGTACTTTTAAGTCTATTCATACTTTATAATACTTAAATAAACTTAATAGTTATGCTTATGTAAGCATAATAGTAATAAACCATTTTAAAATTGAGATAGTTATTACAAATTATCTTAATGTATTATTATAAGAAAAACTTTAAAAAAACGTATGAGAATTATATTATTTTTCTCTTTTTAATATAACAATCCTTTAAAACTTTTTTCTAGATTAGTAAAAATACTAAAATATTTTCACAAAAGGTCACCGGTGTTTTTCCTAATCGAGATTCTAAAAGCCCTTTATAGAAATAATTTTTATATGGATTCTCTAACGCATCCTTGCTGGCAAAACAAATTTATTTTGTGATTCTCGAATCTCTAAAACAAATGCAATCAGCAGTAATTTTCATTTATAGGTTTAAATAATTGTGTTTTATATAAAAGATAAATTAAGCGTTTATTCAATCTAAAATTTATTATATATTAAAATATTTTAAAAGTTTAGATATATTTAATTTAAATTTGAATGAATTTTATTAAAATTTAGGTATGTTTAATCTAAATTTATATAAAATTCATTAAAATATAAGTATATTCAATTTAAATTTGTATACAATTCAATATAATATAATTATATTCAATTCAGATTTATAATGAATTTAATAAAATTTAAGTGTATTAAAAAATCATTAATTTTACAAATTTAATTTAAGTGAGATGGATTCTATTTTGATTTTATAAAAAAAGAAAAAAAAAATCTATAACAAATCTTATTGTTCTTTTAAGAATTTTATTGGATTTCATAAAGAATTATAATAAAATTAATATGAAGCCTATAAAATATGTGGAATCTATCTAAATCTATCATTAAAAAATATATATATCAAACTTTAATAAATTTCAGACTGAATACAACCCCTTTATAAGGTATAAAACTTTGAGAGAAGTTTGTTCAATAAAGAACAAAAAGATAATTGTATTAAAAGGTTGATTTATTATTTTAAATCGTAATAATATTATTATTAATAAAAATGAAGGCATTTCCGTCCCTTGGAAGTGGAGAAGTGCTCTTTCCTTGGCCTCTAACCTTTTTTCATGAAATGCTGTCTGTGATGAAGCGAAACAAGGCCCTAGCATGACATGCCATCCTCCTTTCTCTTTTTGTTTATTCCTTTCTCTTTTTAACTTTTTGATTTTTTTTTAAAAATTTTTTGAAGTAATGTTTTTTCTTTTTTTCTAGATAGAACAAAATAACATAAAACAGAATGTGTTTAAAAGAAAAACATAAAACAGAATATATATCTGCCCATTGTAGCCACTAGCCAAATACCATGTTTTAGGCAAAAGAGAAAATTACAAGTCTATTTACAATATGTCATTTCAATTATTTTAATAAAAATGAACATAAAAACTTATAAATTTTCTTTTGTGTTGTACTAGTATAATAATGTAATGTAAATTTAGGGTGTTTTTCGAAATAAAATTAAATATTGATAGACTTCACAAAGTTTTAGTATGTTTCTGATTTTAATCGTTGGAAGAAAAGAAGAAATACATTGTTATAGTAAAGAAAAAATGGTTTAGGGCATTTATTTAGAATGTTACGACAAATTTTGTATATAAACATGTCCAAACAATGATGTTGATATGTGAGGTCATTTTTATAAGATTTTAACGGTGCCAACTCAAAGAGTACATAAACGATGCTTAAATTATCTCCAAGTTGTATAAAATAGTCCTTTCAAAAAAAAAAAGTTGTATAAAATAGTAATAGTAAAGCATCCATATTAACATTCCTTTGGGAAACTGTAAAATAATAAAAATGAAAGGTTTGAATTATGTAGCAGAATAAAAGATGGAAGAATTAGTCATTTTTAATAATTTGCCATTCAAATAAAATTCTAAAACAGAGTGAGGAAAAGAGAAGTGTTATTTCTTCACACAATCACTTTATGATAAGAGTGTGATGAAATTTGTCTGAATTGAATCAAATTTTGTTTTAGTTAAAATGAAATTGATTAAAATAGATTGAAACAAATTATACAAAATCTAGTTTAATTAAAATCAACAATGATTCAAATCCAAGATAACATCTAATAGAGATTACACTAAATCTGCATAAAACCTTTTTTTTTTTTTAATAATAATTATCTTATTAGCAGCTAAAAATCACTTCAAAAAATTAACAGAAAATTTGTCTTTAATTATAAAATTATCATTTATTTGAATAACAATTATCCTATAAGGTGGCCAACACTTCACTTTTAAAAAATTTAAGGAAGATGCTGCAACAATTATAAAATTAAGTGACTGTTAAATCTCACATGCAATGCAACCCATCCGTGCAGTCAATCAGTTCTAAAATTGTTTAATAAAAATTATAATAGAGATAATATTACAAAACTTGAGGGTTTCTGAAGGTCACATGCAACCATCCGTGTACTTAATCACTACTAAAATTGTTTAATAAAAAAATTATAACTGCAAGTATTCTTTGATGTTGAAGAGAACATCGCGTGCCAGGGAAAGATAAAAGAGCGCGGCAGAGGTGCAATGCAGTACAGGAGGGTAGCACACTCAATTAAGATGTGCCACCAAACAGGCGCACGTAATTCTAAAGCTTTAGGTAAATACGAGATATGCATTATGCACATTTAGGCAGGCCAGAATGGAAGCCAGCTAAGCTCAAAAGGGACTTTCAATATCATTTACATCTTTTTGCCTTGTTTAATGCTTATCCAAGTATCTCTACACACATCACACTCTACTACTGCAACTAGGTCGCACACTCTTCTCACTCCTAGTGTAGATTTGCTCGTCATAAAAAACTTGATTCTCTTATATATAAATCTCAACCACAAAAGCAGAGAAGAATCACTTTATTTTTATGGAATCAGAAGGCAATAAGAATCTATTTGGATGAATTTGGATCCCACACAATGACAATGCAAAGATGCAAAATACATAATTTTCATTTCATATAACTTAAAAACACAAAATGAGAGGTGGGAGGAAATGAGCCAAAAAACAGAAATGACAAGCAAGCATTGAGACCCAAAAAAGAATCCTCTGGACGGCTCTTATTAGCACAGGAAAACCCAGAGGAATCCATACTCATTCCTCAACATCAATCCGACAAACAAAACAAAACATAACTCGATCACAAAACCACTCTCAAGAACCCATTTTCACAGTCCCTGAGATCTCTTTCTTAATATGTCTAATAATAATAATAATAATAATAATAATAATAATGATAATATCCTATAACTGCAAAACTTTTAACGGCAGGCAATGTTGAGAGAGACAGGCGAGGGGCCTTGATCTTCCAGAGCAGCAAACTCCAAGTTGCCAAATTCAAGCTCGAAATCACAATCAGGAAGCTCGCTGGGCTCATCACCTTCAACACCAGTGACCTGGAGGTCATCAATGCTGCAAAAATCAGCAAAAACATTCTCACATTCATAGTCCAACAAGAAACTGTTGAGCTCATCCTCGAAAGGGAGATCTGCGAAAGCCTGGTCCATGAAACCCACAATGGGTATCTCAAGATCCTCAAAAGCATTCAGATTGGATGCAGACGAGTCCAGTTCAAGAACCGAAGCCGGTGAGTTATGTGACAACACACTGTCAGTGTCTTCAGAGGAAACAACTTGGACATCGTTGTGAGTGTTGGACGCTGCTTGTGAGGATGGTGATGAGGAACAGTTGGTAATCTTCTCAGAAACACCATTGCTGCTGCTGTTGCTGTTGCTGTTCTCAGAAGCAGCAGCTCTGGCTTCGAATTCGAGCCTCTTGATCTCATAAGCTTGGGCCGCCTCTTCCAAGGTGTCATAAGTACCCAACCAAATGCGACCTTTCTTGAAAGGGTCACGAATCTCGGCAGCCCATTTGCCCCATTTTCTCTGCCTGACTCCTTTCGGCTTTGTGGAGGTGTTGGGCTTAGTCACCACTGAAGCGGGGCTTTTCCTTTTCTTTTTAGAGGGGTTTTTGGCTTCATTGTTACTATCGAATGAACTCTCAGCCTCTGGAGTTGGACTCGTTGTTTTGATTTCACCACCAACAGGAATAAGAGGGGTATTAATCTCACGAACAAAACGCTTCCTGTTGACTTTCCTCTCTGATTCATCCTCGTCACTTGATGAATCAGTCGCATAAGGATCGTCACAGATTACGCGGACTTTTCTCGTCATTTTAGAGAATGATTTTTCACTCAAGATTGGCTTGTTGCTGTTGATGGGTTTCTTGGAAAAACAACTGTTGTGATTCAAGGATTTTTTTTCAAGCTCTTGCATTTTTTTTGCCGGCTAAAAACTCACCAAAACCCCTATTTTCAACAATATCAAAATAACTTTAAAACAAAAACCAAAATTTTCGGAAAAAAAACAAACAAGATCTCGGTTTCTCAAAATTGTATCAAGTGAAGTCCCCTCTTAAGAAGATTAAAAGATAAAAGAACCGTTGTTTTAAATGAAAATCTCCAGAACAAGTCCTGTAATAAAAAAAAAAAAAAGTAACACAACACAACTCATCAGATTGGAACTCAAATAAACACCATATCCAGATTTGCAAAAAATAAAAACGAAAACAAAAACCCACATACCTTTTTGGTCTCAAACGCATCGAAACAGACGGAGCAAACAGATTCAAACTCTGCTGGAAGCAGCAGAGAAGCATACAAAGGACAACAGAGATCAGAGAGAAAAAAGTAGTGGACGAAAAGCAAGAAATCCAGAGCTTCAACGGAGCCCCAATCACAGCCAAATCAAACCCAGCCGACATAAATCCACTCCTCAGCCTCCTTTTACACACTCTCTCGCTAAAACCCAGTACTCAAAACACACCCCTCTCTCTCCGTCTCAGTCTTGTTGCTCCTTAAAACAAACAAAAGAGCAAAAACGTGGTGAGACAACTAGATATAGAGATAAACAAACGCAGTAGAACAAAACCCACGAAGGATTAAAAAAGATCACGAATCTATGGCCAGAATTTTATTATCTCGGCGCCTCTACAACGTGACAATAAACATCAGTCAATAGTTTGTATCGGTTTTGCGAAAACGCTGATATAGACCAGTTTTAAGGTATACGAGAGAGAGAGAGAGAGAGAGAGAGAGAGCGAAAAGGAAAATGAAAGAGAAAAAAACCAACCACAGAGTGTAAACAGAGTGACAAACACCAATACCTATCTATGAAATATGTTTGATGTTAACACAAATCTCCAAAACAACATCAGCAAATTAAAATATATTATTTATTGGAATTTACAAAGCTATAAAAACAGTTGTGAAAGTTAAAAAAAATAAAATTAAATACCGCGGTTTTTCACTGTTATTCTATTCTTCACGTCTCTCTCTCTCTCTCTCTTTCTGCGTGCCCTGTGATGTATGGATTCTGGGTCCGTCAATCTAATCTACGCCATTCACTTTTTTCAAGCGGTCAAATATGGGCAATTGGGCATTAAAGAAGAGAAAATATATAATATTACCTTTTGTTTTTTGTTATGGTAGGTTTTTTAATTTATTAGCTGTCATGAGCAATTCATGATGCATGACCATACCATATTCATGTCATGCATGTCATGCTCTCCTTTTTAGGTCATGTCGTTTATTTCTACGCTCGCGTGTTGGCGTGTGCTTGCCCAATCAGGTGGTCTGTTTTTGGCACGCGCTTTGGAGGAGAGTTATGTAGAGTGTCTAAGTAGTCAGCTTTGTTCGGCCATCGCCGCGCCGCGCAGCGCAACGTATTGTCGAGAAGGTTCTGTCAATGTGTAGTGCTGATAGATGGGCTGTCAATTACAAATGTGCCACTGCAAAACCCTTCTTCCCAAGTTAGCCTCGTAAAAATAACATATTTCCCATTTTGGGTTTGACAAAATCTCTTTTGTCCCTTTTTCGTTGTTCTTTTAACTTTTGGGATTCGTGTGTCAAAAATCAATTGGTTGGGAAAAAAAGAAAAAGAAAAGAAAAGAAATTGAGTGAGAAAATCACGGATTGAATTTATAGAATCTGAATATACATTTTCTATATCTTTCCAAAAAAAAAAAAAAAAGAATATACATTTTCTATGGGTGAATGATTGATTTTGGAAAACATACTTTATTAGAAATTTAGAAGCACGAATTGGAATTTTGGTTGACTTCTATACCAAACCCTTTGACAATTAAAAAAAGGTAAGATTTTGATACTATAACACAAATCATGTTCGTCTGTCCTAAGACATTTCTTGTTTGTTAATTGTTCTACACCCTAAATATACATCAGCAGGATCTCTTCCCCGAATTGGGATCCTCCCTCTCCCATAAAGTTATGTTGCTAAATTTTTGATAACTTAAATTAGTTAATTATTAGACAATATATATATATAAAAATTAAGAAAGTAAAATTAATATTGAAAACAAATTTCAATCATTAATTGTACATATCACAGAAAAAAGAGAAAGCATCTCAACCTACCTATTTAAAAATGTGAGAGTATATATTCAATATCAAATTTATTGAAGTATAATGAATTTTCCTTTAATGATAAATTTAAATAAAATTTATGAATTCTATAAACTCTATATTAATTTTGTTATTAATTTTTGTGTAATCCAAGGAAATCCAAAAGAAAATGGAAAGATTTATTATATTTTTTTTTTTCATAAATTTTACTTTAAAATCCATTAAAATCTATTATTTAAGTTCAATATATGAAATCAATGATTTTTTTAATACACCTAGATATAAATACAAATTGAATACACAAAAGTTTTACTAGATTTTAATGTATTTCATATAAAATTGAATTGAATATACATAGATTTCAATGAAATTCATACAAAATTGAATTGAATACACTCAAAGTTTTAAAATTTTTTAATTTTTTAATTTCAATAAATTATAAATGGAATACACCCCTAACACTCTAATTTTCTAAAAAATTTAAAAAATCTATAATAAAATAAAAAAAAAGAAATTTTAATAATATATATGAGAATTCTTGAATTGAGTGAAATACATGGTTGGAACTATAAATTTAAGTCAATTTTAAATTGATAGTTGTTATATTCTACACTTTTTTTCTTAATAAAGCAATATTAAGTCTTATAAATAGTTAACACCACATCAATCATCACTTTATCTTATAATTTACATGGTATTAAGAATGTTAATAGGTCAAATGTATATAATGATTGGTATCTCATACCTTACCATTCACAATTCCTCCCCTGGTACAAATCCATGTTTAGGGGTATTTGGTAATGAACTCTCCTGTACCTATTTTTTATCCCTATTTGATCCCATTTGAGTTGTAAAGTTTTAAAAAACTTAATAAATTCATAATAAGAAATACATACCAATATATATATAAAAACATAATTCACAAAACAATATCATCAACACATTAAATTCATAAAAATATTAAAAAAAATTTATCCCCCATCATTCATTATAATCAAATTTTATATCACTCACAAAAATAAAGTTCAAACAAACAAAATCTAAATTATTAGATATGACCATATTGAAAGAAAAAGTATGTATTAATACATGACAACCCATTTGAATTTTTGGAGAAAAAATAAGAATTATTTATATTAAAACTAACTATTAAAACATTTTTAAATATTTATAACTTTGAATATTTAAATATTAAAAATTTAATGGGAAAAATGGGTAAATGAGCTTGGAGATGGCCTCAAACCCATACCCATTTATAAATGGATGTTATTTATAATTTATAAACCGATACCCCAACCAAAAATTTATCTTTGTAGCGGTCAAAATATTTATGGCTAATAAGTGTAGCCCAAGTAATCAAAGTGATAGGCCTAAGTGTCGCTCGTCCCAACCAAAGCCCAAAAGGGCACAGATGATTGTTAAACGGTGCAAGACAAGTTAAGGAAATTGCCTCAACTGCATATCACGTTCAATATTGGAAGTACGTGAAAGTTAAGGAAATAGCTAATATGGAAGAATAATGTTATACTATCCAAAATTTTATCCAAATTCATTGTATAAATAATGTGACAAATTCATATGTAACTATCATATCAGCAATACATCATCATATAATTAATATGATTGCTATAAATCATATTGTCACATCATTTTGATAAAAATTTTAGGAAGCTTAACATTATTCACTACGGAAATAACCTCAGAGGTAATAGATGGAAAACAATCAAGTGGAGAGGATCTTTCTAAGCATTAACTCTCAAATGAGAATCAAGGAGGAGACGGCCCCTTAGTTCTCAAACGAGAATCAAGGTGTCCAATAACCCTTTTTGGCAATGTTTTCATCCTAAGACATTGAGACCTCTACAAATAAGGAGTATCACTTTAAGCAAAGACATTGAATCTCCCTAGCAAGAATATTGCTAAAATCATCATAGCATCTGTTACTCTATCGCCTTCAAACTTATTGCTTTGTGTTGCATGTATTTTATATTGTTTACAGGCTTTAATCTTCATCCCTAAATGCTCATCTATAAAATCTTGAAGGAAGTCCATCAAGCCAACATCGCAATAATGATCCTTCCGATGCCAATTCAAAACCAATCTAACCAAAATATCCATTAGCAATCCCAAAGAGCCAAATTGCAGTTATTCACTCCATCCGATCTCATAACGTTGAATGATATTGCTTTCATTTTCTGTTTATTTCATTTATTTCTCGCTGATTTGATTTCTCTTACTGTCTTAAAAGTCATAGTGTATTCAACTGGCACCACCTTGATATCAAAATCACCTTTCAGAAAAGTTGACTGATGTGACTCGCTCAAAATCAATATATTGTAGTTGGACCTCATTATAACCTCCAACTAGATGCAAGTATGAAGTAGTATCGGATATTTGGTAACAGATGAGTTTTTGATACCCTTAATGTTAATAATTTAGACATCAAAACATTTAAGCAATTTTTGGGCGCCCTAACTTGGTTCTTTGGAAATATTATATAGATTACATTTTAGAATCATTAACATCCAAAACGGTACACATTTTTATTTTAAACTTCAACGGTACACATTTACTCATTATTTAAGTGAGTAAAGACATTATTTAATTGAATTACAACTTCGACTTTGTTTTCGCTTTATAAATTAATTTCGGAGGTAAAAGAAAGTAAATGCGTTAAACCGTAGTGGGTAGGGAGTGAATTAATTGTAGAATCCGTTTAAAAAATGTCTAAGAAAGGTGTGAAGTTTTCATTGGCTTCAAAACCGACAACTGTCGCTAATACTTCTTGACTCGATTATCAACGCACAGTCGCACGCACACACGGACAAAACAGAGAACTGTCACAAGTGCTGTTACCAAAATTGTAATTCTTCTTCCAAAAACGCCTATTATCGTCAATAAAATTACAGTGCGATCCGTCAGCTGATAAAGCTTGATCTGCTCCCATCTCAGTGAAAATATAAGATGGATTTGATTCATTTAATACAAAATAATAATAATAATAATAATAATAATAAGATGGATTTGGTTCATTTATTTATTTTTTGAAATAAGGTTTGGTTCATTTATTAAATTATAAAATTAAAAATTAAAAAACAATAATAATAATAAGATGGGTTTGGTTCATTAGGCCTTCGCACATGCTTCTTCTCAAGTCACTTTCAAGCAGAATATTTTCACTAGGATAAAGAAAATGGGAAGACAACTTTGGTTTAGTGAAACAAATATTCAAATACTTGTATGATTTTAAAATATGTTAACACTTTCACTACAAACTTTGATACATATAACTTAAATTATGATATCTATAACTAACTTATTTGAACAAATAGTGTTACATGAGTTATAAATATCATATTAATAATATGATATGATTAATCATGCATTAACTATAACTCATACATCACATTTTTTTAGTATAAATTCAGATAAATACTTTAAATAATCTATTATTATATGAAGTCTAAATGGAATAATTGTTGTTATGAATTATAAAATAACAAATAACTTTTTTCATTTGTTTGTAGGTAGCTCTCTTCTAATTCCAAAAGATGTAATATGAAAAATAATAATGCACTAACGTGCACATCTAGGAACAACTTAGAGAATTGAAATACACTCTCTATTATTGCTACATCTTCTAATTAATTTTAGATTCTTGCACTTTATGAAATTCATAAGTTGTGGTTAATTGAAGCCTTCTTATTTTTTCTTTTAAAGCTGGTGTGGCACCACCCTCTCTCTCTCTCTCTCTCTTGAGAGGTTGAATTCGAGCCACACATCCCACTTACATGGGTTAAATTTGAGACAATTTTCCATTAATGTGTGAGACTCTCTTTTTAACTTTCGATAACTTGTTCAGAATTTCACCTTAGTTTATGCAGTTTGGGAGAGTTTATGCAGTTTGAGATCCCAAATGTTATATTCGTGTTTGTAATATATACCAATAAAAAAAAAAAATTGTCATATTTAAGGTACTCGCAAAATTCCTCCCGATACAAACATATTAACAACAAATTTATGAAGACTATGTTGCTTTGTAGCGGTGAAGTCACGTTACAAATTTATAAAATAAAATCTTCCCTAATTTTGTAATATTTGCATATTTCTGTTGAAATTTTAAGTTATTAACACCTTTTCAAAATGGAGCTAGCTTCTCTCTACATGCCTGTATTGCTCAAGTTAGTACTTTGAAGAGGAATAATCAATATAATTTTGTAAAAGTTTTTATATAAGACTTCAAGATGCGACAACTCTACAAACCGGTAATTGATTCATAAGAATATTTATTAGGAGAGTAGATTAATCTACATAAAGATTAAAGTCACTTTCAATGGCTTCTCATAAAATATTAGATAGAGTGGAGACGACGTAAAAACTTTTATTTTGTTCGCATAAAATATTGGATGGCAATGGCAAATTTAGGTGATTAGTGGAGAAACTGATTTTCTACACTTGCATAAGTTCTCAACCACCACGAAGAGAATCAATGCCTTCGTTTACCTACAGGCCATAGATATCAAAACAAGCTTGCTCCAAAACGCATCTAGGCCAAGAGCTTTCTCTCCTCCTTAAATTGTTCCTTCATCTTGTAGAGAGAAAAGTTGTAGTTCTCCCCCAAAATATTACATAAAATCTTTCTGATTTTTTACTGTGAATGTTATATTAAGAGTTTTAACACGCACATCTTTTATCCATTATTTTTATCTCTTTTTTACCATATATTTTCATTCTCAAATGTTATTCTTGATCTTAAATTTATGCCGCAAGTTGGACAACATCGATTTCATTACAATCTAAATATATCTGCATTGTATTTTATTTTTATTTGACTAGATTTTCTAATTGAATTTTATTGATAATGTTTAAATAAAACTTTTTTTTTTCTTACTTGGGAAAGGGAATTTGAATTTATGACCTCAGTCTCCTAGGGAAGTGTGGTTATTATCGCGCCATGTTTGGGACCACGGTATAACCAATTTTAACGACCCCTGAACACTAACATATTCAATGAATCAGAATATATGTTTTCCCTAAATTCAACTAGTCATTGCATACTTTTTGAACGTGTGTTTTCTATTTCAGTCAATTTTTTTGTAGCAAAATTTAATATAATAAATATTGAAAATTCCAAGGAAAAGTGTTGCAAGTCAGTTGCCACTACTTTTCTTCATCCCTCACTGGGTGCGGCAAATTATAACGCCAAATGTTGCATTTATATACATTGTGTTTGATTTACCTTGTAACTTATCTTTTGATAATTTGCTTTTGTTTTTTATTTTGTTTTTTCTTTTTTCAGTTCTCTCGTTATTATCTTTTTTTTTTTTTTTTAAGTTATTATCTTCTTCCCTTTAATTATCAATAAACCTAAAAACTTAAATTGATAAAAAATAGTGCAACTATAACAATTGAAATCGATGGATTTATCATACATTAACACGTTTATCACATGCGACATTAATATAAATGTTACACACATGCTAAATATCTTCTACAGTATAAAATATGCAAAAGGATGAGAAGTCATTAAAAGGTATAGACGAGATTCAAATTCTAGATCTCTAAGCTTTGAATTTATTTTAGTAATCATTAGATCAAAAAATTAAAATTGTTAGAAAAAATTCGATTATAGCATTTAAAATTGAGATCGATAGATTTATGATAAGTTGGCACCCTTTATGTTGTAACAAATATATATTTACTAGTTTTTGAATTTTTGCATCCACTATTGTAGTCTTAGCTACATGGCAAGAACTTGTCTTGGTACCCTCAACCAAGTTTGGTATGTGGCTTCGTGCAACCCTACCCCATGATAGGGTTAAGGGACAGTGGTCCTGCGACTGTCATCATCAGAAAGATACTTATAAAAATAAAAATCATATGATAAATTAAGGGTTATAAGAAATGGTAATACTGATCAAATTGAAAAGATTTGTAGGTCAACGAAAATGATAAAAAGTGATATTTAATTATAATTTTATTGGTTCAATTAAAGTTCCAAAGTAAAATAACCTTTTGTTGATTATATGATAGTTAACTGCTAAAAGTTTAGTTAAAAAAAAAAAAACTAATTGAACCATTTTTCATAATTTAAGAATCTAATAATAAAATAAAAGGATTAATTGCACTTATATACCTTGAGTTTTTTTCTAAAAGCTTAATATTCAATAAATTTTTATAATTACTGTATCCTCCATTCCATTAGTCAACATCAGTTAAAACAAACAGTTGACTCAGTAATAGAGGGTAAGTTTGTCAATTCAACTACAATTGAAATATTTGTTTAATTTTATTTTATATAAATTAAATTAAAATATATATATATATTAGATAAGACGGAGGCTAAACTTTATCTAGAAATTAATCTTTCATGTTCCATTTGATCTTCTCTTCCTCAAACATAAACTCTTTATTCAAACCACCAAAAACCCATATAGAACTCTTCATCAAAACCCAAATCTTTATATTTTTCTGTTAAATTTAAATAAAAACTCACAAAAACCTTTCAAGTTAAAATTCACCAATTAATCACTTTATAGCAGAAAAAATTCATCAAATAGAGCATAGGAAAAACCAAAGAAAAAAATAAAAAATCTATCAAATGGAGTAGATCTACTCCACATGATGAAGAATGGTTCATCAAAGATGGAGTCGGCGTCCATCTCTGTTGAAGTCATCGTACATCTCTGATGGAGCCAGTGCTCCATCTAAAGGGAGCAAAGATTGCTTCATCATAGTTGGATCTCTCACTGGATTGTTGTCATTCCATTCCATTATCTCCCTTTCATTGATATTTTTTGTTCGGTTCTTGATCAATTTTCCTCCATTATTTGCTCTTCAAACTTTCAAAATTTTTCTACGGTGATCTACAACTCTCTGCATTTCAAAGCTCTTTAATTTTTTTTTTTAATGATTCTTAAATATTTTTCTTGAAACAATATTTTGTCTTTTTATGTAATAATGAGTTCATTAAATAATTTTTATTATTTGATTATGAATTAAATATTTTTAATCAAATTATAGGGCCATTTTTGACTTTGTATAATCAGACCTTAGTCAACTGTTAATTGGGATTAAAAATCACTGTTTACAGGGGTAGCTACAGCAATTAAATGGATTTGTTGAATATTAAGCCTTTATCAAAAAATTTAAGGTATTTTGTTGCAATTAACCCTAAAACAAAATGATAAAAGTGATGTTCATTAAAAAGTGAGGATTAAAATGAAGTTTGCTCTTCCGGTATTAAAATGAATAAAAAAAAATTGTAGTTTACTGATCAGGTATCCATGCACGTGATGATGTTGGGCCTGGCAGAGGCAACATTGACATCCAACGGTTCATACAAGACCAGCAAGACTGAAACATTGTCCCATTTATATCTTATAAAAACCGTACACTAGGTTGGTATACGAATCAGCTTCCACTAATTAATAGTATCATCATCCGTTGGATATTTTTATAATCACAAATCACGTGATCATCATAAAGAAGGGGATGGGCGGATGGCGATGGCATGGATCATTTACATACATGCACATCATCACACATGACATAATCATACATACATACCCAGACGGCATGTTGACCAGAGTGTGAGAGATCTTTGGAGTTACGCAAGTGTCGATGAGTGGACCCAAGGAGGTGGCTTCCCATTCCCGCCAAATATGGTGACGTGGACTCCACCGCCTCTTTTTCCCGCCATAACGCCTCATTTATTGGTCTTACTTCGAAACAGAATCCGACACGTGTCCATAAGTGGACAACTGTCTGCCAGCTGTTGGGCCCACTAAGAACAAATGTGCCAGTAGTTGCCCAACAACATCCTAGTAACCCTTTCACCTTTTGCAAACTATCACTTGAATCCAAAAATTTTAATGAATATTACCTTCTTAGCGGTGAATGTGTTTTTAATCTCTATCATCCCTAACATTTGATAAATTTATCAAATTAGTCATTTTATCAATTGATTATTAATCAAATTTAACAGTACGAAGAATATTTTATATTATTTTAATATTTGATTAATTATATAATGGACACATATATAGTGGACAGTTGATGAAAAATTAATTAAAAATATTAAAAACTTTAAATTTATACAATCCATCAAAATTGTGATAGACGAATGAAATTTTAATTGACCAAAAAACTAAATTAAAAAATAAATTAAAAGTTTCAAAAATTGAAGAAAACAAATTTAATCACTAGACTTTTTAAAGAATGAAATGCAAAAAATAAAAATAAAAATAAAATGAAGAACACCACAATGAAAAACACTTGATCGAAGAACAAATATATTAAAACTCAAAATTAAAAAAATTAAAGAGATTATTAAAAAATTAAAAATTAAACACCCAAATGAAGATCTGAGTTGTTATCCAGATCTTTAAATTGAATGAAGATCCGAGTCTTAAAGATTTGAGTTTGAACTCATATCCTCATCCAGCTTTATTTTTTTATTTTTTTATAAACAAAAGATCAAAATTAAAATAAAAATACAGAGATCACTCTCTTCCAATCTCGCTCACTCGCTCAAAAAGCCTACTACCAATCATTTGCTCAAGGCTCCACCCATTATCTTTTCCTCTTTATCTCGCTTAAAATCCTCCACTAAGTCGACCTCTATGAAGACCTCTAAAAGCTTAAAATTCTCACCAGTAGCCCTCACCCTTTCTCTCTTCCTCTCTATCTTGCTCTCACTCTCTATCTCGACCAGAGTTTTAGGTTCGATTAAACCCTAAAAGTTCATGTCCTGGGTTTAATGAAACTAGAACTTCAAGTTTTAAGTTCAATCAAATTCAGAACCAAAGTTGGTTCAAGGTTTGATCGAATGCTAGAAGATTGTGTTTTTGGGTTTGATTGTGTTTCCAGGTTTCTGTTTGATTGTTTGTTTAGTTGAAAAAAAAGAACAGACAGCTAGATCCCATATGCCAAATAAAGGTGCAGGAGATGGAGATAGAAGAGATGAGATCTCTTTTTTTCCATTTTAATAAATTTTTAATTAAAAAAATTTGTTTTATAACATAAAAAATGTTTTAGTTATTTTATATAATTATTTTAATTTTAAAAAATATTGATATGGTGATCACAATTGATGTAAATTTGTTTTAATTTTTTTTTTTTAATTTTAAATTTTATTTAACACGTGTTGGATTCTCATTATAGATTAAGACAAAAAATTTAAAGATATTTTAGTCTTTATATAGTTTTATCACATTTGACCGTTAGTTTAACGGTTTAAAAGACTAACCTGATAAATTTATCAAATGATGGGAACGATGGAGACCAAAAATATATTTATAGTTAAAAATAATATTTCATCAAAATATAAGGATCACAGTGAAAGTTTCCCATTTTTGAATTATAATTTTATATGTTTTTCGTTTTTTAACTTTTTTTTACCAGTTTATTCAAGATTTCTAACTTCTATCAAGCAAGTTCAACTTAAATTGATGACGTGGCTCAGCAGTCTGCGCAGTCGCTTACGACGGGAAGTCAATAAAGCACACTGTCTCCTCGCCTTCATATTTTAATAATAAATAATTTTACAATTTTATAACATATATTTTTTAAATGGGTTCAAAATAAAATAGAATTTTATTATTTTTAACCTAAATAATAGTGTTATTAGTTTCTAACCTAAATAATGTAGAATACATACATTTTTCTTGGTTTTTACGTTTTTTTTTTTTTTTTGAAAACTGGTTTTTACGTTTTTAACGTGATACTCATTCCATTTTTATTTTTTAATTTCATATTTGAAATATTGTAACCCAAACAGAAAAGATATTTATATTTATTTATAAATTTTAAAATTTTCATTTTCTCACAAAGTATCGTATGAGTGCAGTGCACGTGGGAGTGTTCCCACCCAAAATTTCACATGAACTAGATAAGATAACAATCTGAGATGTGTACGTTTTTATGGTCCCTTTTTTTATTCTAAAAATATTATTTCGAAAAAAAAAATGGCGAATTACATCTCTGGCTTGTGTGTTTTGATATGTAAAATTAAATTTACTTTATTACCAAAGAAACAATATCAATAATGGAGTACACATCACTCAATAATAAGATAAATTGAGTATCTATTTTAATTTTAAAAGTTAATAGTTTAAATCTCATATTCATTCTATTAAAATATAAGATATAACTGTTAATCTCCTATAAGCTATCTTTCAATTATAGAAATAATAATTCAAACTGCGCTATTAATTAATCTTGATAAGCCTCAGTGTTCCTTTCTATTAAAAAAAAAAAACAAAACATTAGTGGAGTGTAGATAAAACAAAACATTAATGTAGTGTGAGAGTGAGAAGAAGTTACCATTTCAAGTTAAGTGAGCTAGCTTTCTGTGTTTGATAGTACAATTAGTTGTATTAATTTGTGAACATATCAAATGTACAAAATCGTACCCTGCGCTTGCCATTCCCATTTCGTCCAAGAATCAATAAATATATATATATATTGAGAGAATATACATATATATATATATATATTTGTGAACATATCGATACTTAGTTGGTTGTATATATATATATATATATATTTGTGAACATATCGATACTTAGTTGGTTGTATATATATATATATTTGTGAACATATCAATACTTAGTTGGTTGTTGGTTTTGTGGATATCAACACCACAGGCCTGTACCATGAGAGTCGTGATTCTATACCTGATAATAACACTCCTCCCCCCAACCCTCCCGTCAATTTATGTGGGCAGATTTCTCATCTGATGTGGATCAATCATTCCCATATGAAAATAACTCTCAGATCATGGCATAAGTATTCTATCCCTGTAAATTTCGATTATTTTCTGAATCAATGTCAATAATATTTTTAAAAAAAGTGTCATCAATACCCTTTTTGCAAATATTTTCACATGTATATGCCAATAATTTTCTGCTTTTTATGGAAGTGAATTTCTACCTTTTAAAAAATAAAATTTTGGAACCTGCAAACAAAGTTTGATTTGGTGATTCTATCAAGCTTTTGACCCTTGGACCTAAAGAAAATAATCTAAAATGACCCAAAACTAAGGGCTCTTATTGTTTTTGTCAACGATTTGCCACCATAAGGACCAAACTACCCTTGTATTATTTTAAAACAAATCATTAATAGAAAAAATCCCTCCATTTTCCCACAACAGCATCTCTGATTATCTTTCACGACCACCTTTTGGTCAAAATTTCTCATCCTATTCTCTTTTCTTCTTCTTTTTCATCATCACCTTCTTCTTTTTCTCATCCTCCTCATCCTTCTTCCCTTCTTTTTCTCTTCTTCTCCTTTTATTTTGTCATAGATCTGCAAAATTGCGGATATGTTATTTGGTCATGAATTACGACAATGAAAACAGTTGTGATTATAGGCAATTGAAATTATGGTGATTCATGACAATGGAAATTGTCTTAATTCATGAAAATAAACGTTATTGTAACTCATGAAAATGGACATTGTCCAGACTATGACAATGGAAATTGTCATGAATCAAGACAAGGTCCATTGTTATGAGTCACAATATTGGAAATTATCATAAGTCATGATAGTGGCCAATTTCCATTGTCATGAGTCACAACAATTTCTATTATCATGAGTCAAGACCAAAATTTGCATGTTCTCAATTTTTAAGATTTGCGAGAGAAGAGGAGAAAGAGTGAAGAGAAGAAGAATAAGGAGAAGAAAAAGGAGAATAAGGAGGGGAGGAGGAGAAAGTAGAAGAATGTTGCAAGTTGGAGGACCAGCACATCCGAAGAGATGGAGAATAAAATTTATTATCTTAAAACTACACTACGAAAATGAGATGAATGTAATATAAAATTATTCTAAGGGTGTTTTTTGTCCTATGAAGGACAAAAACAATAAAACTGTTGAAAATGGTCAAAAATAATAAGTCTCATAGTTTTGGGCCCATTTATCATCTTTACCTTTTGGCCTAATTGATATCACTTTAAAAAAGAAAAAAAAATCCATATACTTGTACATAATCTTCTTTCAAAATCATTAAGCCATTTCTTTAGAAAATAAAATAAAAAAGTTTATCGAGCCTATGTAATTAATTGATACTAAATTTAGCTATTTGATATGTCATTTAAACATTACTTCTAAATTTATGTGGATGAATTTTGTTTTCATAGATTATATATCAAAATTATTTCTCAAAACTCAATTAGATATGAAAGATTAGAAATTATGTTCTAAAATCAAACACCCACTTCATTATCTTGTTGAATGAATTCGATAGTAAACTTCACAATTCATATTGTTGGGACCTCAGTCCAGTCTCTTATCATTTGTCTCAGTAGAATTTTGATATTTTTTGTCGATATAGTGGATAGCATCTTTGAGGTTTGCAATCAAAAGACATTCAAGATTCAAGGTTCAAACCTTAAAGACGCTCTCTATTCTACTAGGCAAAAAAACCAAAACCCTATAGAGACAAATGATAAGAGATTAGGTTGAGTTCCTCATAAGGTAGATAACATTTTTGAGGTATGAACAATGAACCTTAAATGTCTTTAGGTTGCAAACCTCATATATATATATATATATATATATTTTTTTATGGTAATTTCCATTGTCATAGTCTGGACAATATGAGGTTTTTTTTACCATTCCAAGTATATTGGTTTCGTACATCGATCAAGCTTGAATATAAATACAAATTATTAAATAAATGCATAAATAGATTGTGTACAAGGGAACTCGAGTCTTAGAAATTCTAAGTCAAATCAAGTTTAAATAGTAACTAATAACGGTTATATCTAAAAGTTTAAACTATTAAATAAGAACCAACTAATATTAAGTATCTAACAAAATACAATCGTTATATATATAACTTATATGGTCCATGTGCATCTTAAATTTTAAATTATTGAAATTACTAATCTCAATAATTTATTGCATCTCTTTTATATATATGTGTATATATATATATATGCACACTAAATGCATGAAGGTCTTGTAGATATACAACTTTGTATGTCTCCAAAAATTAATTTTTTACTTATAAATTCTTAATATATGCCGTTAGACACAAGTTAACACTTTTCATTATTATATTATAAATGGTAGCATTAACACTTGAAAAGTTAGGAGGAGCGATCATAACAAATTAATAAATGAATTCATATATTAAGACATACATTAACAAAACCCTTGGCACTACCCCATTATAATTTGAGGGAGACTAGGATTCTTGAATTTTGATCCAGGAAAGTACCGTAGTTGTCGTAAATATCAATAGTCTGTGCAAGTACTTGGGTTTATAATTGCGGTATAAATGTGTAGTAACTGAAGAAACGTATTGGTGACTGGGTGGTTGAATTTTAATGACATTAAATGGAGTTATAACGAAGCTGTAGTAACACTTACGTACTCACATTAATAGTTAGTACAGGAGTTGGGATCAGAATCATGTCGGCGCATTTGTTCAACAAAAAACAAATCAAGTTGGCTCATTAATTTATCCGTTTATGCCCATTCACCATTTAAATGTCTTGCATCTACGGAAACTAAACAAATTAAATTATTTCTGACTGAGACTGGGTCTGTTACTATATAAATAGAAATTAATAAGAGTTCTAACATAAAAAAAATTGAGGTCGAGCAATAATGGAATAAGTCAAAACTATCAATTTGTGATATATATATTTTTTTAACTTTTTATTTTGACCTGCTGACACCAGGTCAGATAGTTATCGGGCTCAAGATGAGATCAAACTCTATCGTTTGGTCCGAAAATCAGGTCTACCCACATATAAGTGAAAAAATTGTCACCATTTTTCTCCTTTTTTGGTGCGGCTTGAGGTTCGAACTAGCCCTTCACTTTGAGTTGGCAAGTGGGTTGATGGCCACCCCACCAATACACTTAAGCTCTCATGATAATTCTTTTTTAAACTATGATGATCAATCTAAAATTTAAGAAAAGTTAAAGTGAATTACGTCAATCTAATCATACACATAATTTTTCCTATAAAGAGCTTCTCGAATTGTGCTAATTGTGTCCAATTATTATATTTTAAATAATAAATTGGAAATTGGAGATGGATATATAACTTGAACTTATAATCTTATCAATGTAGATGTGAGAGCTTACTACTTTTATTTATATACAATTAAAATATAATAGAAAATCCATTAACATAAAAGAACATAAATCTAATGGCATCTTCTGAGGTCACACATTGTGTGAAATCTAAAAATCTACTTTCATAATAACATGAGAAATCAAACCATCTCTTAGCACATATTGTTATATACCTCCCCACCTTATAAAAGGTTTGGCATTCAATTTTCTATAGCACATATTACAATTTGTGTGAGTGCCCTTATTGTAGGATTAATGTCTCCCATTCATGCGAATAATTATTTGGATCGCGTAAATAATATTTAATTTCGGTAGATCCCGATAGACTTCTAACTTATGCACTGTTAGCCTAAAAAATTACAATATAAGAGACCTATCCTCACAATAAGGGGTGAAAACTCCCCAGACATGTTGACAAATGAATTGGTTGGAATGAATCTCAATTACAAATGAAAATAAAAAGTGCACTAATCACTTAATTTGAGATGATGTGAGTGTGAATGTGCAGAAGGCTTACCACTTAAACACCTTAGTTGTGCCTAATCATTTTAAAAGCTAAAAAATGCATTCGTAGAATAAGGATTTTCTATTAATTTTTTGTTTATACTAAACTTTTTATGAGAGAAGTTTAAATTTAAATGATGTATAAAAATATATATATATATAACAATTTTGATCATCCATTATTTTTTATTCTGATGTGTTACTAAATTATCGAAAACTTAGCAAACAAAATTATGATAGAGAATCTTTACTTGCATTCACAACTTGAAAACTATAACGGATACCTACGAATCAAATATTGTTAGACTCTCTTTCATGGTAAAACACTTGTTTTTTAAGGAGTTGGTGAAGTTAATCACTTGACTAATGAGCTAGCATCTACACCCCGACTACTGCCAATTGCTAAATACATTCCACTTTTTGCTTCTGGTTGGGCGGTTGATTAATACCAGCAATTATCTACAACAATGGCTGATGCAATAATTAATTGTGGTGTCTTCGGTAACATAAATTTTTGTCAGATTCGTTGTAGGATTTTTGTATGTCTCAGTCAAGCCCACAAAAGTATACTATTGCGGTTTGGGCCAACCCCAGTTTGCACATCACGCAAAGACCTCTCAGATTCTTCTAAAATCTTGCGGTTTGTTTTGTAATTACTCTTTCAAAATTTATTGAATCGTTTCATTATTGTGTCAACTTTGTACGCACCTCATACACTGCTTTGTCCAGTAAATACTACTGTTCAGGTTAAAACTTCAGAGTTAGCATATTAAATTGCCTCAGATTTCATTTTCAATCCAGTTTATGTCATTCGGTGTACAGTTATGTCATCTTCAAAGGAGAACACAGAAAGGGAGCATGAACATATCTAACAAAAGTAAAATCTGCAAGTAGTTAACAAACTAGAAATTTGATGAAGGACCTCAATGGGAATTGAACATCTAAATACTCTCGCATGTTGACATAGAAAAGGATGAGCAACTTTTAAGCTCATCTCCTCTCCATCAATAATAACCTGACAAGAAATTATGAAAAATTGAAAACAACTACTTGGAAAAACAAGGAACCTTCAAGTCCTTAAAACTTCAGACCCCCATTTTCCAGGACATTTCAAAGTCTTTCCCCACCGGAAGTTGGAGACCACTAACCTCAACCATCATACTCTTCGGCTTCATTTCATCTTCCTGCACATTTAGGTGCTTCTGTTCGGATGAACTAAACTTTATTTTTGAGGCATCATTTACAGGTTTTCCATCAACCTCAAGTGTAGATGCTTGTGCACTTCCACCTAATCCCAACAGGGTTATTTTCTCAATGGTCCAACCCTTGTTTAATGCAAACTTGTTCTCCTGAACTTTTGACCAAATCTTAACAGCTCCTTGATCCACAGTTGCATAGAAATCAACATATGTCGAGTACCCATTTCCGAGTTTCATTTCTGGAAGCTCATCATCGTCAAGGTAAAGTTTTCCTTGGGCTTGCCCCTTGTTGGCTCCTGCAGGGAAGGACACTATGAGGCTAAATGGTGTCATTCTAGCTTCCTTAGAAATCAACCCACCTTGCTGCATTGGTAGGATGGCATTTTGAAACAAATGGACATTGACCTTATTTAAAGGTGCATCCAATGTAACATATTGTCCACCCTTAGATACAATGCTTTGTGTCATGTCAAATAAACTGTACCAAGAACCGGGGGGAAATAGTGCTTTGACCTCGGTTTTTCCCTGCTCAAGCACTGGAGACACCATGACACTGCTCCCTAGCAAGAACTGGGTACTCAAATCATAACACTCGGGGTAATTTGGGAATGAGAAGAAAAGTGGCCTGGCGACTGGGGCTCCACTAATATGAGCTTCATAGTTCAGTGTGTACATGTAAGGAAGAAGTTTATACCTCATGCCAAGAGCATTTCGAGCAGACTCTGCTACTGTCTCCCACTGATAAAGCTCCTGCCTTGGGGAATAGTAGTTAGCATGATCCCTGGAGAATGGATAGAATGCACCGACTTCAATCCAACGGTTACAAAGCTCCTCCGTGGGGGCAGGATAAAAACCGCATATGTCTGAACCAACCATTGGCACCCCAAATATACCAAAGTTCAGCATTGTAGAAATAGAAATCTTCAAATCTTCCCAAGTGCCCTTATTATCACCTGTCCAATGTGCAGCATACTTGCCTGAACCAACATAAGTGGAGCGTGATAATATAAATGGCCGCTTGCCTTCTAGACCTTGAAGGGCCTTGTGAGTTGCAATGGATTGGGAAAATCCATAAAGACTATGAGCATCATACTCCAAAACGCCATTATAGTGGTATGCACTAGTGGCTATGGTTTTGAATCCTATTGGCGCCTGCACTCCTGTAGCGTTGATCTTGTAAGGTGGATCATCCCATCTTGTCTTTGTTATGTTTTTGCAATCCAAGCAACAGACCCAACCAGGTCCAGTCCCGGTTGGACATTGCTTGCCCTTTGGTATTTTGCATAGTCCAGAACAAAAATTCGAAGCTTCATTCATGTCAATCCATAGGCCGTCAACAGGGACAAGTTCATGAAAACGGCGGATTTCATCACCCCACCACGAAACGGTCTTTGGGTTGAGAAAATCAGGAAAATAGACAGCCCCTGGCCAAACTTGAGCTAGGTACGGTTCACCCTCATATTTGATGAAAACATCATTGGCCATAGCTCTCTGGTACACACCATAGGTAGAATTGACACCAATTCCAGGATCAATAATGACAATGTACTTCATGCCTATGCTATGTATCTTTTCTAGGAAAGCCAGGAGCTTTGGGCGAGGGTAATTGATGGGGTTGAGGGTGAAATCCTTGTGCCCGTCCATGTGGTCATCATCATTCCAGATCACGTCAAGGGGGATTTTAGCCTTCTTGTAGTTCTCAACGACGTCTTCAACCACAGATAGGTTATGGTAACCCCATCTGCATTGGTGGAATCCTGTAACACCAAATATGAATGATTTAATATTTTTTTTTTATCTTCAGTTAGCAATTTAGTAAGAAATGCTTAGCAAGTGAATCATGCGATGCCAACATGATGCAAACTTCAGGAAGATTGTAGTTGTCACAGGGTACAAGGCAGTTTTATACACAAAAATGATCTAAACTTAAGTCAGAAGATAGAAAGAATGACAATCTAACAATGCAATCCTGCTCTCTTAGTAACCATCAACCAGTGAACACCAAGTTGATAAAGCAGAACACATAAAACAAATTCCCATTAATGAATCAGAATATCTGAACATGACAAAGCATAATTCTGTTTCTCAACCCTTGATAACTGCAATTCTATTTATTGTGAAGATTCTCCACTCATAATTCCCACATTTATTTGTCCAGAAACACAAACTGGCACCACTCTAATAGAGTTATTCTAAGAAGAACAAGATGACAAGGATACAAACAAAGGGCAACTGGAAATAAAATAATACAATCTTACATATCTTTCCTTCTCATGCGAAAAATGTTCAGTTGATTTAATTGAAAATAAAATTGCAGTTTATACTGAGTAAGTAGGATATTTACAGACCGTTTGCAGACAAAGTGTGCATTTATGTTAATTTTTATATAATTAGAAAAACAATATGCCAAATAGTTATCTTGACATCATATGTCATAAAATGTCTCTCTAACGTATGAGCACAGCATGGACAAAAGAAGGAAAGATTTTGTATATAACATCAAAGTTAAAGGCAAGTGTTTAAATCATGCATCCTTGTATTTCGACCTACCATTATGGATATATTAGTCTATTACTGCCTCATTTTCCATAAAATGAGAAGGCAACTCATTTTTTATGTTAAGAACATTATGACTTGAAAAAAGAAGTTATATAGGTTGTGACAGGCATTAAAATCTTTCTCTCAAAAAAACTTACTCGGAACCTTTTATTGTTTCCCAAATTCTAAACTTGGGATTACTGCTAGACCCTACAACTTCGGTAGCCAATGTAATATGACATCGTAGATAGGTAGCCCCAAGGGCTACTGAACTTCTGACCTTGTGGTCGAAAGCCTCAGCGATCGAGCACCAGGTCAATCCCTTTAAGGTCCAGAGGGAACCCAATTAAATAATTAATACAGTAATGACCCCAAGGGCATTGTCTTGATGGTTGAGAGATGGGTGTTTCAACCCAAAGGCCAATATGCTACAAGTTTCATGGTTACCAAATTTGTAGGATTCAGCTACAGCCTCCAATTTAGATTATGAGGAACAAGGAAAATCTAAGAGAGTTCTTGGTATCAAAAAGAAGTAAATACAGCAGCAACATGAGATGCAACATAAAGAGTACGGTAAACTGTTGAATTTTTAGCTCAGCTACGGAAGATAAATATTTAGCATGCAGCATGAGATGCATGAATACAATGTATTCAGTATTAGCTCCATTATGGCGTGCACCAATTTCTTTGAGGATTTGGTCTTGTAAAGTTGAGCATTAAAAAGTGGAAAGCTTCAAAATGAGGCATATATATATATATATATATACATATATTATAAGTACCTTTTACAACAACCGGGACCTCTAAAATTAGGACTATATGGAATGGCCTAAAACGCAATATTATTTAACTCTACTCAAAATTAAGTGAGAGAGAGAAGCTCCCATTGAAGTGAGAAAACTGCCCTTCAGCTCGAAGGACTTAAGTGTAATTTGCCCACATAGGTAGGCCAGACTGAAATTGTCCACATTGTGGACATTGCTACTCGAACTGCGGTCTTGCTTTGTGAGAAAACATCGGATGTGTTTGACCACCACGTCAAACAACTTGTGAGTAAACATAAAGATATTAAACTTAGAACTTGAGGGTGTTAAAAAGCCATTTTATTGCATATCAAAAAGAAGATTTTTGTAGGCCTAAAAGATATTCCAGAATGGACCAAACTAGATAACATCAAACCAAATAGTTGTGTAGTATAGATAGCCTTTTTGTCTTTTGATAATGAAATTATTACTTGCAGCCTTTAAATATGGCAACCAAAAAAAAAAACATATTTGGGATCAACCCACCAACCCTATTTAGAACAGACCATCCCATCCCACATCATAACTAAAACCCCGAACGTGTCTCCACTGACTAACAAATCACACCATGAATCAAAATTTGCCATTTACTATACCACTACAGTGGTCCTTACTATGATTAAATCCTACCCGTCAATCGACAAGGCAAGATATGTGGCCCTTATTGTTTGTGAATATCATGATATGTTGGATCGATGCAGTTTCATTAAGTATACATAAAACAACACGTTTAAGATGTCATCTCAATCAATAAAAATGTATTAAACAATCGTTGGAATCTTGATCATAACCCTTAATCAGTATCATCACACTCCTCAAACTCTCATTAACAAACAAATGTAAACAAAGAAAGAGCTGACGCACAAAGTTGCTTGACTAGGTGGACAAGCACGCCTGATGCTTTCTCACCAAAACGATACGAGGTCCAAGTGTACAAGTAGATAATTTCAGTTTGACCCATCAATAAATTTGGATAAATTATGAGAAAGCCCTTTCGGGCTAAAAGGGGTCTTCTCACTTCAATATGGTTTCTGTCCCGCTTAATACGGGAATGGAGTTTAAGTAATGTTGCCTTCCAGACTGTATCTTAATGTCGCTATCAAGAGGATCAGAGTAATGTGTTTGTGAAAAAAAAAAATAACACAGAAAAGGGCACAGTTGTCCTTCCACGTGCAACAATTTAAGAAAAAAAAAAAAAAAAACACCCAGATTTTTATTAAGTCAAAAAAGGCCAACTTTAATTTAATTTTCTTTCTCATTGACATAATAAAAATCATAAATAAAAAGTAAAAAAAATAATAAAAAGGAGTAAAGAAAAAAGAAAAGGGTACCTAGAGACCAGTAAGGCATGGGAGCAGGTCTGCCAACGAAGGCCGTGTACTGATCAACGACGGCAAGAGGTGTGGGGCCCGCAAAGAAGTAAAAGTCGAAAACACCCCCAATAATTTTGTACGTCAAAGAAGTCCCTCTGTAAAACACATCCATCCCATTGCTGTTCAGCAACAAAACCCCATGTACCTTGACGTCACCGTTCACATTGCGAAGATCCATGTAAACCGGGTGCGACCCGTAAAGATCCGTGTTCAGATTAATAGCCGACACATCCTCCGTGTAAAGAGTGTACGGGTCACCCGGGTACAGCTTGATTCCATGCGGCTGTGAGTTCTCTCCTAGACCGTACAGCGAGGCATCTTTGGGCAGCTTGGTGGAGATCTCCAAGTACTGGTCTTTGAACACCATCTGCCCGAACGGGTCGGATCCATCCGAGCTTGAATTGAAAAGGGTCTGCCCGTTCGACTTCCTTTTGACAGCAAACGTAAACGGGTCGGCAGTGTAGCTAAAAATGAGCTCATTGCCTGAAAACTCCGAGACCGAAATCAACGTTTTTCTTGATCTTCCAATCGTCTGCTTCAGTTTCGGTGGCTGCTCTCTAGGTAGAAGATTGTACGGCACTTCCCATCTCTGCGTCTCTGAGTCTGTTATGTGGACTCTCAAACGGTCCTCTGTCTCGTGCCTGTAAAATCAAACACAGACTCAGCTGCATTGAAAGCCATGGACATTCAATATATTGAACAAAAGAGTTGACAAGCTTACTTGACGAAGAGTTGCAAGTGAGGGATATCTGGACCGTAGATGTTGTTCTTTTCTTTGACTTGAAGGTGGCCCACAATGGCTCCATCGGGGGTTTCTTCAATGGAGATCAAACGGTAGCCGTTGCCGATTTTAGTAGGAGGACCAGTGGAGGAGAGTACACTGCCGACACATAGTATAGAAACCACAAGACACAGACAGAAAAAACTAGTAGAAGGTAACATAGTGAGAAGCTGTTCTCTCAGTCTCAACACTTGTGTTCTGTGGCGTTTTTATATAGAAACGGTACAAGCCAGTCAATATTCCAGACTCGAGAGTGTGAAGCGAAGAAGAGAAAGAGAGTGTTAATTGATCGAAACATGTGAGGTGGTCCAAAACCACGTGGTCATGATGGTCTGTGGGGGCCGCTGCTGGGTCCCATCCGGTCAGTGGCCCTGATTGTGGTTAAGTTTTGTCAAATATCTTCGGGTGACTAATAGAAATCACCATTAACCGTTGATATTGATAGGAACTATGTTTGTGGAGTACCTGGCGGTGTATCAAATTATGTAAAATGATAGGATTGGATTGTGACAACCGTGATTCTCGCCGTTCCGTGCCGAACAGATCTATAACTCTGTACTTGGTCATCCTCTAACTGATCATTCCATGGCTATGGTTTTTAACAAATTATTCTTATTTTTTCATTTAAAAAAATGTGTGCAGATATTAAACTTGATAGAATTAGACCAAAGGTCGCATGGTATAAAATTACGGTTAGCCTTTTTAGCATTTGATTCTACATGGACTGAAATGGTAATTCCATCTAAATTTTTAATTGCTCATTCTACCTTCTAAAATATGTAATAATATATCATCTAGATATGACCCCCTTTGGCCCTTGTACTTTTTTATATAAATGATGACACATTATTGAAAAATTAAAAACATTGTGGGACACTAGCCTTTTATTTCATTGAAATCGTGTGGGTAATGGCCAGAAGGTTGCTTAGCAGAATTCAGAAGTATGATCTTTTGATTGCCAATGTAAATAATGATGGTAGTTTAAAAAAAAAAAAACAGATCATACATTTGAAATAAATTTTAAATTTATACCAATTTTTGCTGATTTTTAAAATTTATTATAAAGATAAATGGATAAAGTAGAACTTCAATTAACCATTATAGACATGAAGGGGAACACAATTCACTCGATCAATAATATAAATGTAATCAACTATACACATGACGATGTATAATTTAAACATGGTGTGTGTGTCTATATATATAGAGATATATATATTAACAGTAAATTCTACAGCAGTTGAAATAATGGTTATAATTGGAAGGAAATTTTCTTTTCACCTAGATCAGCTAATCTTATAGCTGAAAGTTTAGCTAAGTATGCTTTAAGTTCTCTTTAAATTCTGCAGGCAGTTTCATTTGGTTAGGATTTTCCTCAGTGTCTTGAACAGATTATTATGGGTTATTTTCCTGATGTTTGTGACCCTGCTTTGGGTTAATGAATTCATTTTTCTTCAAAAAGTTAAAAAAAGAAAAGCAAAGAAAAAGAAAAGAAATGATGCTTATATCTAAAATTTTAAATTCATATCACTTCACAATATCTGGATTTTTATAATAAATAATGAAATTAGATTTCTTAATACAGTCACTAAACGAGATTACTGACTAACAGGTTTATCATCGCACGCTTGCTCAGTGATAAACTTATATCAATGATATGTTATGATATCTTACCATGAGAAGAGTATGAGTAGTTACATTTACAGGTAAATTAAAATATCTTAGTTCAAGAAGATTGTGGACAGTTACATTTATAGATACAACTAAATATCTTACCTTGACAAGAGTATGAGCAATTATACATTTGAGTTTTTTTTTTTTAAATAAAATATCAATATTAAATTTAAGTACGCAAACATCCGTAAACATATCACTCCTTAATAAGAGTAGTTTAATTCATTCTTTAATCAAGTCCCACCATTATCTATTAAAACATAAGATATGAGCGTGAGTCTCTTATTGGTTGGAGTTATCATCTTTTGATTATAAGAATAGTCATCCAGACTATGGTAGGTTCCGATAATTCTCTGATTTGTTAGGTTATAGTGTAAAAAATAAAATAAAAATCATACACATGAATTTGAATTTTATCATCTTTTTTTAAATCGAATTTCATCAAATTTTATTATGTATATTTTAATACTTTGGTTTTGGTTAATCCTACCTAAATCACTCTACCCATGAAATGGAAAACTTATGGGTGTATTTACAAATGGGAAATAAAAATATAAGGGAATCAATATTGAAAAGTAAATCGTATAAGATAACTTGATTCCTCATGTGGAAGGGAGAATAGTTCATTTTCTAGTGGAAACTTTTTAGATCTTAATTTATATAAGGTTCACATAATTTGATTTTCAATTGTGTTTACTATACACTATAATAACATATTAGGAATAAAGTTCTTTTTTTTCTCCTAAAAATATCTGTTAGTAAACACACCTTAAATCCCCACTCTAAATCATTATATAATAATGGTGTGAATGGGTTTTTAAGTTCAAAATCTCTTATTTATAGTTAATATATTTAATTGATTTACATAGGAAAATTTTAACTTTGGACCTAGACAATGTTGAGAAGTATGCATACCATCTAACGTTGTCATCTACCCAGGGGCGAACCTAATGTTGGTCCAGTGCCCACCTCAAACAGTAAAATAATAATAATAATAATATATATTTTTTAAAAATATATATATAAATTTTATATATAGTATTGTTTTTTTATTTTTTTTTATAATTATATATAGGTATGTATATGTTCTAAATTCTTATTCTCTACTTTCGTCCATTTAATAATGTATTTACATTTTTATAAGATAAATTAGTGAATTCTTAATTTTTTATAAAATTTTCACACTATTATTTTTTTTGAATTTTTTGTTTTATAAATTGTATTATTTTTCAACTTACCCAACATCTAAATTGTGAATTTTTCTTGTCTAAATTTGTATGATCAAAATTGCCAATAAATTATGATATTTCAATTATTTTGGTCATTAATTTTTTTGTTGTAAGATAGCGTTGATTTTATTATTTCATTCATCTGTTTCTTAAAAAATATTTTAATTATTATATAAGTATGACTTTATCCAAGTTCATTTATTAGGTATGTTTTTTCGATATGATATGAATTTTTTTAGTTGATAATTTTCTTATAAAATCATATACTATATTATGATTTTAGTTATTTTTAACATTATAATTATTATTTACAGTAAACAGTAATACTATATTAGAACTCAATAGTGATATAAATGATTATATCACTTCAAATTCACATCCACTTATAACTCAAATGATCAGTGGACTTTTCCATTCACATTTATGATAGAAGTTTAAATCACGTCTCATGTATTTATGAGTACGTGTGTAAAGTTTTTTCCATTTATTATGAGAGTCTCATAGTACTGTATGTGTTTAATTTCGAGTCATACATATAATGTTTAAGCTTGATTAGTTTTAACAAATCTTTAATATGATTAACTTATATATACACGTATAAAAGTTTGATATCTATTAGTATGTCAATTAATTGGATTTTGACGTTACTGTATATAATATATTTTATTTTAGTGTCCTATCTCATATAAATTTTTGTGTTTGGCATTGCATCTACCACCTAAGATATCTTATTACAAACTAATCTTATCAGTTCACACTACCTTTGTGAATAAGCACCACTTTCAAAAACTAGATTGATAAATGTTTAAAGACACCGATTATTTTTATACTTCCAGTTTTAGATTTTAACATTTTCAAAGACTCTTCTTCTTCTTCTTTTTTATCTTGCTTTCACAAATTAGGTGATTTGCTTGCAAATTTGCTCTTTAAACTAAGTAATTAAAAACGAAACTAACAATTGCTAAAATATAAGAGGTATAAGAAATGTAGGTTTAGTTGTTCAAATAAACAAAAAGAAATATAGGTTTAGGGTTTGTGAATTATTAAACCAAAAGAAAAAAAAGTGACAATAAATATTTTAAAAATTGATATGCATCATATATTTTTATTATTATTATAAATTTTAAGTTTACGGATTAAAGCTTCGACTTCTACCCACCATTTCGTTGATATAGATTTTAGAGCATACTATTGATTTGAACCAAAATTTTTCTTTTGTCATTCATAGGACTCTAGGTAAAGAAAAATTTGGCGCTAACAAAATATTCAAAAGAAAGTTTAAATATATATTTTATGAATTGTGAAGGTACTACTCTCCTATTTCAATTGTTATAATTTTATTTATTTATTTATTTGTTAGAGTTAATGCTAAACCTAAAAAGTTGACCGTAAGTATTTCTAATGAAGAAAAATCAAATTTGATATGTAATTGTCAACATAATACCTATTAATTACCTTCTTAGACATTTTTGTTTTTTTAAATTTTTAAGTGAGGTTTTAAATAATGTCAATCAAGTCATACAACGTAAAAAGCACTATCAATTGGAAACCTTTTCTACTCTGGAATAATACGAAGACACCAGTTGATGACAGGCAATATAGACATCTGAAAACGGAACAGGCAGACAGATAAGGTTTTAAAAAGTACATTAATTATTAAAGTAGTAAAACTTTTTTTTTTTTTCAAAAAAAGCAAAATTTTAATTGCAATCGCAAGAAAGAAAAACATATTATTCGATACCAATAAGGGTGGGTATACGGGTGTTCGGTTCGATTCCAAACCGATAAAATTATTGGTTCTAAAAATGAGAACCGAACATGTAGATTTTGAACATTGAAACTGATCTAAACCGAACAGAATCAAGTCGATTCAGTTCGAGTCAATTTCATGTTTAACACCTTTCAAACCAATCAAAACTCACAAACCCATTTCCATGTTTAACGGTTTTCAAACCCATCAAAACTCACAAACCCAGTAACCTAGTAAATCCCAAACTTCAAACTCACCACTAATCGACGACGTGAACGCATCAAAATGTCAAACTTCAAACTTGAAACCAATAACCAGTAACCCAGTAAATCCCAAACACAACAAAACTCACAAAACTCAAATAATCTCAATAAATCATAAACACAACAAAACTCACAAACTCAAGTAAACCCAATAAATCCCAAAAACATCAAACTTCACAAACCCAATAACCCACCTTTGATAGGCGTGACGGTGATGTGAGGCTTTGATCGACAAGTAAACAAGGAAGAAGAAGGAAGGAAAAGATTAAAGAATACGAGATCGATAGTGGGGCAACTCGCTGAAAGACAGGAAAGGGGTTTTGATCGACGACGGAACAAGAAAGAAGAAAGAAGAAGAAGATGGAAGAAGAAAAGATAGGCAGTGGGTTGTGATTTCTGAAGAATGAGTTGATTTTATATAGAGGCACATGTGAAATTACGCATGTGCCCTCATGCTTAGTGTTTCACGGATCAGTTTGGTTTTGGATACCCAGATCCGAACTGATTCGTGAAACATGATGTTTAATAACCATAAGGTTCGAACATCCTTAATTTGAACATGGAAATTGAACTGAACACCCGTGGATCAGGTCTGTTCGGGTTTGTTCGGATCAGTTCCATGTTTTGATGTCCACCGTTAAGTATCAATATGGGCAACCTTTTCAAAATATTAGTACATTTTAAAATAGAATTAGAGTCTTGCTAAATCAAGCCCATATTAACCTAAAAAACTATATTTACTCCGTTCAAATACATATGTTGATGTAATTTTTTTTTTTTCATATCTTACAAAATAAAATATCAAATTATTATTATTGTTATATACTCTAAAACAAACTTAACAGGAGAAAATAATTTTAGTGTAGTTATAAAATTAATATCTTTAAATTATACCGCAATTGGTCTTGAGAGCTCTCTAATCTTAATAATTAAAAATGAAAAAAAAAAAATTAACAGCGGTGCCCGGAGATAGATTTTTCATGGTAAGGCTCTCTGTCGTTGATCATTTTTACAGGTTGGAGCAGCCGGTGGCGCTGATAAAAGCAATGGAGTGGCGGTGGTCCCCAAAAAGGTGCATTCATTGTTGAAAAATAAATTGGAATTATTAATTGAATTAAAATTGGAGGAAGAAAGAGACAGAGAGACGTGAAAAAACTGCATAGAAAGAAAATCCACAGCCCCGTTTTGTCTTATATCATAAAGTCTCGTGGTCTTCGGATGCTTCGATATAATATTCTCTCCATATCGTCCGATTTAGATAGACTCTTGTCTCGCATATTAAACAAAAAATTAAGTAAAACTACGCTTTGGATGCTTGCTTTTGGATCTCTGGCCTTCCAATCAACGCTTGCACTTTGCAATGAATTGCTTAAGTTAATAACTATCAAATTTATGCATCTATTTATTGAAATTATAACTCTCTAATCTATAGAAAATATGTGAAGAAATGAAAATTTAATCTATTTGATTCCGAAGAATCTAAACTACATTTTAAATAGATGAGGTCTGTTTCAACTGTGGCAATGATTTATTGCCATGAGACAACACTGAGTACCTGAATCCGAAATCATCATGTGTTTATTATATATATAAATCTATGAAACCTCACATGAAACCGATCATGGAAAATGGAGTTGAGTGTGTAGCTGGGCTTATGTTCTGCGATCTGTTATGCTCAGAGGGAACCCCGGGATTCCATTTGGTCAAACAAACTGTACTAACTACTCAACCTGATTTCGAGGTGGTGGTGGTAATTAGGCTCTGGAAATATTCACCATGGTAATTAAAACAAATAAATTTTATGCAAATAATGACCAGAAGAGGAATATTTTATAAACGGTTTCTTTATACTAAGGCACTTTTTACAAATTTTATAATTTTAACTCACTTGATTTTTTTAGTTAGAATGAATTTTCTAGACAGATTTTTTTTATACATAGTTTGTACAGTTAATTCTAATAAAAATAGCACAAAGTAAAATTATATATTAAAAAAAAAGAGACTACTCTCATAATCTACTACGTTATGTTATATTATATTATATTATATGTATAATGACAGTGAGTATAGTTAACTTAGAAACACAATAGTTTAGATAGATAGATAACTCCAAGTGCGGCGGCGCTGCGGTGGCCACCCCCACCTTTGCCTTTGATATCAAACCTCCAATGTGTAGATAATTTTTTTATTATTATGTAGATAGTCCTCTTATCTTTTTTAGAAATTATTTTTGAACTACATTATAAAGTTTTATCTCAACGAATTTCGATAAACATAATATTTAAAAAAATAAAAAATTAGATGAGTAGAAGTTGTATAATTTTTTTATTATTATATAATAGTCCTCTCATATTTTTTAGAAATTATTTTTGAACTGCATTATAAAGTTTTATCTCAACGAATTTCGAAAAACATAATATTTAAAAAAATAAAAAATTAGATGAGTAGAAGTTGTCAAATTTAGGAACACAACAAGTTTTGCACCATTTCTAGGAATTACGTCCATGACTCCAAGTGATAAAGGTTTCTACGCTCGCACTATTAAAATACAAATTAAAGACTACAAAATACAGTCACATAATAAATGTATTAGTCACCACATTAATGATATATACATATATATATATAGGGGTGGCAATTTGGAACCCGACACGACGAGTTGACACGAACCCGACACGATAATTACGGATTAGGGTTGAGTGTTAACGGGTTGGGTAAATTAACGGGTTAACCCGTTTAACCCGTTAAGTTATCGTGTCGGGTTCATGTTCGTTTAATCGTGTTACAGGTTGACCCATTAAGGAGGGTAAAATAATAATTTTACATTAAATGGTCTTTTATGTAATTTTACTGATAATATATATATTTTTGAAAGTCAAAACCTTACATCTCATTTTTATCTCATTTTTATCTTTGCTTCTCTCTCTCTCTCGTCTATTCTTTCTCTTGTTTTCTCTGCCGACCAGTCGACCACCGGCCGTCCCGCCCCATCTGCAGCAGCTTCTCCGCCCGTCCCGCCCCATCTGCAGCAGCTTCTCCCGCCGTCGCACGCAGCGCCACGCCGTCGTCTTCGCATCTGCAGATCTGCGTGCAGCGTAACTTCTTCTCCGCGTAGCTTCTTCTGTCCCGCCGCGTCGTCGAGCTGCTGCCGCTGTGCCGTGCCATCTCCGCCGTCCCGCGCAGCTCGTCTGCTCGCAAGTGGCAGCGCATCTGCAAACTGCAGATCTGCTACTGCCGTCTGCCGCAGCTCGTCTTGTTTTCTCTGCCGACCAGTCGACCACCGGCCGTCCCGCCCCATCTGCAGCAGCTTCTCCCGCCGTCGCACGCAGCACCACGTCGTCGTCTTCGCATCTGCAGATCTGCGTGCAGCTAGCTTCTTCTCCGCGTAGCTTTTGCCTACCGCGTCGTCGAGCTACTGCCGCCGTGCCGTGCCATCTCCGCCGTGCACCATCCTCTCCTCGTGCAGCTACTTTTAGTTATTATTTTTCCGCAGGTTGTAGTTGGCGGATGCAATTGCAATCAATAGTTGATGTTTTTTACTACGAAGAATTATATTTGCGGATATATTTTTGATGTTGTTTTTTTGATGTGTGGATGTTTGTATTTTTATGTTTTGGATTGTATTTATAATTGTGGATGATTGTATTTTTATGTTTTGAATTATTTTGTATTGTATTTGTAATTTGTGGATGTTTTGGATTATTTTGGATTACATTTATAATTTGTGGATGATTATATTTTTAGATTTTTTATTGTATTTGTGAATGATGATATATATTTTTTTTGAAATATGGATGATTTTATGTTTAGGTTTTAGATTGTATTTGAGTATTTTAATGTTATTTTTTATTAGATGTGAATTAAAATTTAAATATATAAATGGGTTAATGGGTCGGCTTAACAGGTTATAAATGGGTCAGTTAAACGACCCGTTAATAAACGGGTTATCGTGTCGTTTTCGTGTTGACCCGTTTCTTATCGTGTTGTGTTCGTGTCGAGTTAGTTCAACCCGTTTTCTTATCGTGTCGTGTTAAAAATTATCGGGTCGTGTTCGTGTCGGGTCCAACCCAACCCGTCAACCCGAATTGCCACCCCTATATATATACACACATTGAAAGACCACATTAATGATATTTGGTAGTTAAGTAACTAAGCCTCACCAACACATCCATGTGATTCTCTTACAATTATGTTAAGCTTCAACGACATAGATTTACTCATTTAAGTTTTAATTTTAAAACTTCAGCTAAAAATAAATTGTTATATCTATAAGACACATGGTTATACGTTTCGAGGGCTAGATTTGATCAATCGTATTAATTATTACTATTAAGATAAATTTATTTTAATCTAAAACTATATTAATTATTATTATATACATGAAGAGTAATGTTAGACTTTCAAAATTTTTTATTCAAATTCATACTCAAATGACATAATATATGAACTATCAATATTTTATTAATTATCACATAATTTTATAATTTATAAGATATTGATAATTCATATATCATATCATTTAAGTATTAATTTTTTTAAAAAAATCATGAAATCTAACATTATTTATGTATAAATTTAATAACATAACTTGTTTGAATGAGTTCAGATTCCTGAGTGTTGTCAATTGTCTTTGTTTTGAGTTAGGGGGGCTGACAATCGATGAAGGGAGTGGGAATTATAAAAATAATTAGGAACATTAAAATCCGATTTGATCCAATTGTAATTAAGGTTCATACATTTAATATATATTTAACAGGACAAGATTAAATGGCGTAGGAATCAAGCTTAGCAAGATCATTAAAAGCGCAGGCCAGCACGTGAGACAACATCATCTTTTGATTTTATATGATTTTTTTTTTTTTAAATAAGATTTTATATTATTATGGCATATCCAAGGTTGATCGTGGAATATGATCAGAAATATGTTTCTAGTTACGTGGACCACCATACTTTTATTTATTTTTTTAAATAATACGCGGTGTCATGTTTTGATTGATTCAGGTGTGTTAATAAAAGCTCATCTTTTTCCCTTTTTTTTAGAGTTCTTTTTTTTTCACCGTTTCTCTCTCGTCTCTCTGTCTCACCATTTATCTATACCAATTCTTATTACTTTTTCCTATAATATTATTTTTCATGAAACAAAACCCTTTATTGATGTTTATAATTATAATTTAATTTACTTTTAATAGTAAAAATACGATTTAGTTTACAATTTGAATCATAGTTATTTCTTAAAAGTTTATTTTTTTAAATTTATTTTGGGTTTAGATTTGTAGGATTTAAACCGAAAGTTTAAAATAATAAGAAATTTTGAATTTAAAAAGAAAAAAACCTGAAAATATGAATAAAAGAAAAAAAACAGAAATCTGAAATAAGAAATTAAGTTGTGAAGAAACAAAAATTGTTTCATTCGATACAAAATTTGCTGTTTTTTCCGAGATCTAATTGTTTCTTTTGAGATTTTAATTTATTTATTCAAAATTGAAGCTGGTGTTAGTCCCAAAAATTAAATGTGAGAAGATCCTAAAAAATCAATAATCCTTTTTTTTTTTTTTTTCGTATAACTCTGTTCTATTGGCTAGATGAGTTGATACAGTAGTATATTCTTAAATTGGTAAGTTGAGTCATATCCTTCACCTTAAATTCGAAATCTGTTGTAAAAATTAAAGAGCCAAAAATACCCTTTATCTAGTGACCAAGTTTTTTTATGGCCTTATGGGCCTGTGGGCTACGGACATCCATTCGTCCTCCGCCAAAATTTATTCGAAAAAGTGGAATATTCGTCTTTATAAAATTAGTTTTTGTTAATTGATTCCCGAAATTACAATTTCTTACGACTTAGACGCTCTAAGTCCAAGTTTTTAACTTCATCCCTTTTAGTATCTTGAAATTAAACATATCATATTAACATGGACTTAAAATTTTAAATTATTACTTAAGGGTTGAACAGTAATATTCACACTTGAACCCTTAACATGTTCAAGTCATGTAATATAGTATTTTCAATTCGTTTTCGCTTTTCAAAAGCTTTTCTCATCGGAAATTATTATAAATATTAATTAAAAACAATCTGATTTATAACAAGCCTAAATATTTTATTGTTAACCATCACCATGATTAAAATAATAATTTTTCATTAAAAGGAATTTAAGACTCTAAGCGCATTAATAAAGTAGCATGTTGCTCTCATATGTGATTTCTAAAACAATAAGGCAATAATAGAGTTATGTTATGTGAGCTCATACGTCAAACTCAATGGTTTTTATTCTTATTTTTTTATTTTTTAAGGAAAACTCAATGATGTTGGTGAGGAAGTGCCGTGAGGGAAAGATATGGAGCAAAAATTGGTCCAGATGTTGGCCCAATCAATAAGTTGACAAAAAAAACACTGCTTTAAAGTAGGGCTGAAATGCAGACAGATATCAAGGGTGGGCCCGTTAAAGATTTGCCTGAATCCACCGACTTCATCACAAGGGCCATTACCGATGCTCGAGACTCGAAGCCACCATTTAATTCTCTACGGTCACTTTCGTAAATGCACCATTATTCACTGCTTTTATCACGGTCCCATGTTTTTCTTGAAAAGTTTTTCCTACTATTCCTTGCTTATTTTTTATTTCATAGAGAGTTTAACTAATTATCAGTGTTCGAAAACTCGCTACTCGCTACTCGACCGGCGAGGCAGCGAGCAGCGAGTACTCGGCAACTCGGAGAGTACTCGGCGAGTACTCGGTTTGACCATCGGTTAACGGTCAAACCGTTGACCAATGGTCAAACCAGGTCAACCCTATAAAATAAAAGTGATAAAGGATTAAATTGAGTATAAGTTTTAATATTTGTGGTCAAAATAGAATTGAGTTAAAAGTTAAGGGAGAGACCGATATTTTCTCGGGACGTGACCGTCATTTTCAAAATTGATTGGGGAGGAAAATAGAAGCCAAAAACTTGTTTTGACTCACAAAATTGATATTGACTATTGAGTCGGTCGCCGAGAAGAAGAAAGAAGAAGAGAAGAAAAGAAAGAAGAAGAAGAAGAGAAGAAGAAGAAGAACCTGCCGACCAGCCACCACCGACCGAAGATGATGACAGACGGCGACCTTGGCTGTGACGGCGACGGCGACGAACAAGGCAGCGACGAGCAGCGCGAGCGACGGCAGCGACAGCAGCGCGAGCGACGAGCGGCGACGGCAGCGACAGCAGCGCGAGCGACGAGCGGCGACAGCAGCGCGAGCGACGAGCGGCGACAGCAGCGCGAGCGACGAGCGGCGACAGCAGCGCGAGCGACGAGCGGCGACAGCAGCGCGAGCGACGAGCGGCGACAGCAGCGCGAGCGACGAGCGGCGACAGCAGCGCGAGCGACGAGCGGCGACAGCAGCGCGAGCGACGACGGCAGCGACGGTAGTGACGGAGCGACGAAGCAGAACGGCAGAACAGAAGAGGACTGAGGCAGAATAAAGAGAAGAACTGCCGAGTTGGAACAGCGCCGAGTTGGGCCGAGTTAAGGCCGAGTTGGGCCGATTTTTGACCCGGGCCGATTTGTGCTGCCGATCCGGCGATTCTCGGATCGGCAGCAGGCCGAGCGACGAGTCCTCGGCGAGAACTCGGCCAACTTGGCCGAGTTTTTATTCCATGCTAATTACTAACTTTATCATTCAATTTGAGTCTTTAGATTGGTTGGTTTGGTTTCAATAACCACCTTTACAACTACTTCAAAGGCTTTAATTGAGGGCTAAGATATCAAACCTATATATATATATAGTTTTATTTATTGACATTTTTATTAGTGAAGATTATTAGAAATAGTCCAAGAAAAAAATTTGAAAATTCGTTTTAATTGTTTTTAAACTCAACATAACAATTCAATCGTTTTTAATTTTAGTTTTTAACTTTTGAAACATTTCATGTGCAATATTACATGTAAAATATTTCAAGGGCTAGAAAGGGACTAAAAAAAGATGAAACTTTAGTTTGGAGTTACAAATGAATAATTTTTAAAGTTAATAATGAAATTTCATTTTATTTTCAGGTCTTATTTGATTTTTTATTGTTTATAAATACAAAAGAAGGTTTTCCTCAAAGGTCGGCCTAGCCAATATAATGTTTCACTCATGATTATGTGCGTAGTTTGTCATTTGGACATGAGTAATTTAGACATTCTAATACATATCCTACATTATATTTTAATGCGTCAATTGATAAATAAACACATATGAATGATTATTTAGTTTGAGCTACATGTAATGCAAATTAAATTGCCATTTCATTAGTTAAGATAAAAGTTGTTTTTATTTGAATTGGGATCTCTTACCACTTGTATAATTATGTTTCGAATATATGGAATATCTTTAAAAAAGATAGAGAATATAAATTGTTTCATCATGTTTTACAAACACAATCTTAACAATTGTTTTAAAAATATAAAATTTTGTCTCTCTCTCATTTCTCTAAGATTGCGTATTGATCAATCTGGGGTTTGTTTATAGATTATATTAAAAATCGTTCAGGATATTTCAAAAAAATAAAAGAAATCGTTAATGAAGTGAATTAATCAAAATAGGTGCACATGAGAGTGAAATATTTCCCGTTTGCCACTAAAAAAATTGTTGTAGTGTTGTTGGTTGGCTTCACCCAATTTGTAGGTGTCCAATGTCCTCACTAAAAGAGGCCCAAATTCCAATTTTCGAACATTGAACTCAAAAACAAGGTCTCAAGCTCGCCAACGTTGGGCCAGTCCAAGCATTTATATCAGTGAAATTGGAATGACGTACATTCTTGTTCAGACGTTAGGGGCCTATCACAAGCCCACACCAATGACTTCAAGGGTCATTGGTTCACGGCTTTGTTACTGAACTGGAAGAATCAGGCTCTCTTTACTTGAGTTGAACTCACTGGTTGGTGGTCGTTGGTTTGTTTTTTATTTTGCATTTGAAGAAATGTTTAATATGATTAGATTACTTAATAATTTTGTATCTTTATAATTGAAGGTTAGATTATATCAATCTAAAAGTTGAATTTAAATTGGACTGAAGTATACACAGAAGATGTACATCAAATAACATGTAAAACAATGCATGAAAATGTCTCATAATTTGTTGGATGACGAAGGATTTTGAAATTTCCCAAATAATTTACCATTCCAGTTTCCCACATCCCAAGACTTTACATTAAGATAGATAAAATTGCATAGATATGAAAAGTTTGACCATAATTACACGTTATTACCTTAAACTTTTAAAAGTATAACATAAATTTACCATTGGAAAGGGGTTAATGAGACCCCATTGTCAACGTCAGAATTAACAAAATTACTAACATACCCCTAAAAAGTGTAATACAAACAGTGCTTAGAACTTTCTAACTTGGTCCATAATTCCACGATATTCCATCCACTGCTTCAAGTTTTAAACGTGTGTTTGCAACTCGTTTTAAAAGCAATTTACATGTGTTGCAACTGTGGAGAGAGCTTTTAATGGTTATTACATTTTTTTTTTTTTCTTTTTGAAATTTTTAATGGTTATTACTTTGTTGCAGCAATTTCCGACTTCAAAAAGCTAAATTCTCTACTGCTTGCTTCAACCTAACATGGACCTATCGTCCTCCCTGCTAGGCCCACCTCCTCACATAGTCGCATCGCATGATTCATATGTGCCCATTCCATCCACGCTATTTTACTAATTTACACATTAAATTATAAATTATAAAATATTTCCAGATAGTATAAAGTCACAAAGCTGTCATTGCATGTGTAATCACCAATCAATCACACCGTGACACGCCAAAACACCGGAACAACTTGTTGGATAAGTGCTTTTGGCACGTTGCTTCTGTGTCAAGTAAAAAAAAAAAAGGTGCTGCTCACAAGTCACAACTCACGGGCTTTAGAATTACAACACGCACGACAGGTACAGAGTGAAACTAGGCAGATGTCGGAAAAACAGAAGGAATCGGAGAAGAGGAAACTGGTCGAAAACGACGACGTTGCTGCCACCCAAAACCACAAGAAGGCCCATGAAGATAACGGAGAGGGGACGGCTGTCAACGTGGATGAGGAAGAGGTCGACGAATTCTTTGCCATCCTCAGAAGAATACACACGGCCGTTGATTACTTCAAGCAGTTTAACGGTGACGCTCGTCAGTTGATGGAGAGTGAGTCGTTGGAGTTGGACACGGAAGACAACGGAGTTAAAGATGAGGGGAAACTAGGGCCGCGGGTTGGCGACGGAAATGTGGGTCTGGATTTGAATGCAGACCCGGGCACGGATCTAGACCCAGTTTAGATGGGTTTTTTTTTTTTTTTTTTTTGAAATAAGTTTAGATGGGTTTTTGAGACATGTAGTCTGGGTTAACAATCGTACTTCGGTGCTGTTGGGTATTTGTTTATTGATTTTTATATAAATTTCGTTTGGTTTTTCTTTATATTCATGTGTTATGTGGTAGCTTAACAGAGGATCTATTATTAATCAGTTGTCTTAACTAACATAATACATACTATTGATATACAATAAGTAAAATATATCATAATTATTTATTTAACATGTATTCATAATGAATTTGACAGATGAGTAGGGTAGTTAGCATCATGTGTTTGGTTAAATTAAATGATACCCGAGGAAAATTCAGGAAATGGAAAAAAGAGGGGGAATCCAATTTGCATCTCATTATAATGTTTTTAGGGTTATAAATAGGGAAATTTTCAAAAGCCCGCTCGTAGTTTGTCTCATTCTCCATTCTCCCACTCTACTTTTAAGATTATCTAAAATCTCTTCTACCGTCAAATTTTTAATGGAAAATCAAATATTAAATTTGTCCTTAATTTAAATAATATAAAGATATAAAAAAATTCAACTTTTATTTCAAAATTTTTTAAAAAATATAAATAAATATAAATCGATCTCCATTATTTATCTCATAAATGGATAGTAAAAATCAATGCACCAAATGAAAATACAATGAAACAAATTTTAAAAATTGTAAAAAAAAAAAAAAGGGTGGAGATCTTCATCCATGGCCAATTTGGTTTCACCAGATCCATGGTCGATCTAGAGGGTTCACCAAACCACCAAACTAGATCATCAAACCTCCCTCTATCGCCATCTCTCGACCTTCTCTCCAACCACTCATCTAGTACAAACCTACTAGGTTCATTGTCGAATGAACCCACATGGGTTCGACCAAAAACCCCAAAATCAAAACATGTAAATAAAAAAACTAAAATCAAAATATCCCAGAATACCTAAAAACCAACAAGATTTTGGTCTAGGTTTTACAATCAAACCCAGAATTTGGTTGCTAAACCTGGCAACCATTATCAACCGCAACCAAATCCTTCAACCATCATCTCTTTTTTCCTCTCATCTCACTATCATCAACATATCAACCACCGCTCCATTTCATCTTCTGCCCATCATCACTATTTTTCACCCAAAACCACTGATGAGAAAGGGAATAAAAGAGAGAGAGAGAGAAAGCAAGAGAAGTCTATTTGAGATCGACAATTAGTCATCACTGCATGGCTTTCTCTTACTCAAAATCTTCTATTTTATTTTCTTTTACTTTTTATATAGTATATGTGATTGAGTGCTGGGTATGTTTTTCCTGTCTTTACCATGCATGCATCTGAGTTTGGGGATTCTTGTTTGGATGGAACAATAAAACATTTTTGGATTTATCACATACATCTTTTGTTTTTTACCTGCATAGGGATGTAAAATTGATAATTTCAAACCGAGTCGAGCTAACTATAGGATTTTGGTTTGTTTGATTCTTATATTTCCATTGGTTCTATTTGGTTCCAGTTTTTTGAAAATATAATATTTGTTTTTTCGGCTGAAGTGATTCATGCCCATTCCTAGCCACAATTTCGTAGGCAGATGTTGTGAGTCGTAAGCCTATCCACCAATAAATACTACTTCTCTTAAACACTTAAAAATTAAAAATTAAAAATATTAATTACGTGAGATATGATGAAAGTAATATTTAATATAATTTGTTTCACATTTATTATTAAAATTATAATGTTGGATTAAAAGACAAACCCAAAAAGGTTCGTGAATTGGGTTTTCAACAGTTTAAAATAAATTTCCAAGTCATAAAGTGGAATTATAATATGATGTGGAAATTCAGATAAATATGCTCAATAAATATAAATTATACTCATACAGAAATCTAAGAATTTTATCAAAATTCATACATAAATGATGTGATATATGAATGATTAAGATTTTATAAATTATGAAATAATGTAATAATTAATAAAATATTGATAACTTATGTGTTATATTATTTTGATAAAAATTTAAATAAAATTTTTAAAAATTCAAACATTACCTTTTAGATTAATAAACAAATAAACAATTTTTAATTTGGTGGACCAACCAGCCCGCAAGACATCCAAGTCTCTGGGCCCACCAAACATGAGAGTTATCAATCACACGAGTCTTCATGAACCAAATTTCTCATAGAACAAACTATTGGTGACAACACACATCGACGCCTACCCAGCGATTCCCCCACACTTGAATTTTAAGCCGTACACGCAAAAGCAAATATGAAAGATTAAGTACAAAGATTGGTCTTGCCTGAAGAGTAAACAAAAAGATCTGAGCACTAATGACTTTTGATGACTGTAATATGAATGGCTAAAATATCTTTAATAATTATATAGAGATTTCATAATATTGATAGGAAAGTTGCAAGGCTCTTTGAAGACTGAAAATGAGTTGAAAGGAGTGAATTTGCAAGGAGAAATATCAACAGACCATTTTGTTACCATAATAATGATAAATTGCATTTAGGTTCCTATAACTTTATAATTTGTACATTCAGAACCCCAGACTCCTTCAACAATTATAGTCCCTATAGGTTCAAAATATTCTACTTGTACCCCTGATGGAGGATTATGTATTCCATTTAGTTTTTCGTACTTAAACCAAAATTTTAAATTTCTACTCATTTAGATGGACTCCAAAAACACTTAGGATAGTATGATAAACATAATAAAAAATTTCTAAAGTCTAAAATAAGTCATTTGATTTAAGTACGAGGCAAACACATGTAAATATCAACGAACTTGCATGCTATTAATATAACAATCCTATAACTAATTTTGTTTGCTTTAAGCTTCAATAAATTCTTCCTTGATGTCCACAAAACTTGATGCCGATTTCATGCATGTAAATTGATGATTTTAAAGGTGTAGATCATTGCACGATGCCTTCAAATATTTAAATCATTGCATGATAATGCCTTCAAAGGTTTAGATCATGTATTTACTTTCCTTTTATTGAACCTTGAAACTTTACTATATCATGATTAAATCAAACATTTATTAGTAAATTTTCATCAAAATCAAGTATTAAAATCTTGAAGCTAACATATTGATTTAGTGCCCATAAAGTACTATACGGTAAACGAAATATATATCCCTCACTGATATATACAAATCTGAATTATAAATATAAGTAACATTGAATTTGAAAATTGAGCTCTTCCTTAAATTATTTATTGTATACATTTTTAGGAATGAATATATATATATTTCAAATGAATTATTAAATATATAATAAAAACTAGAGGAGGTAATTATTTTAGATAAAAGTTGATTAATTTGACTATTATTATTTATTATCTCATAAATAAATTTCAATTCCACTCGTTGAATAGCAGAATAAGTGCTTAAAAAAAGCGGGAAAAAAATAAGACCTCGTCAAAAGCATAAGTTAGGACCAACAATGACACATTTTAAACGTGTGAATAATATTAAACGTAAATAGTCAAAATGCATACACATGGGCTACAAGTTTTTTTAATGTCAGCGATTATGTCAGATAATTATTTACAAAAAGGAATATGAGTGCATATTTTAAAGAGAAAATCACTTGAGATAGAAAAAAAAAAAGTGAGTTTTTAAATCAGTATTGAAGAATTGAAGTAAATTTTTTTAACATCATTAGTGTTCATAAACAAAGGCAATAGTTCACAAACTATGATTTTTTTCTTGTTATTTGTTCATGAACTTACCTTTGTTTGTAAACTATAATTCGTGAATACTGATAGCGTTAAAAAAACTCAACTCAATTTTTTTGTAGTAGTTTGAAAACTCACGCATTTTTTAGTGTTAAATAAAAAAGAAAATCCCTATTTTAGATACTCCAATTTAAAATATCAATTTCATTAACAATTTTATCTTTAATAAATTTGTTAAACTGAACATACAAATTAGAAAGAGAAATTTCAGAAATTATGCCTCTTAACAGTGAACTCAATTTTAAGTGTTAACCTATATAGTTAAGTAGTGACAAGGAAATTGTTTGTATTTTCTTTTCATTGGTCCAAGACTTTGAGGAATCATCACTTTATTTTGTTTGCAGCCTATCTATACTTTTGGAAAAGTGAAGAAAATGACATAAAACAGAGAATAAAAAGAAAGAGAGAAAAGAAAGAAAACCATTTCCGCATATGATTCGACAGAACATAGTGTTTTTCTTTTTCTTTTTTCTCTTTTTTGATAATATATAACATAGTTGTTAACATAGTAATTTTTTTTTTCTTACCTGACTTAGCTTAGATTTTTTTTTTTTTGGAAACACTGTCTTAGCATAGATTATAGTTCGAGTTTTGTATACTAATGCCGAAAATTATGTGCAGGTGCACCAAGGATTTTTTTATAGAATATTAAACTAATTAAAGGTTGGTATTGATATCAATTACCAAATGAAGTGTAATAAGAAAGTGTGATGAGAAATTATATATTTATTTAAAATTTTTAAATAGTATTAAAAAAATAGCATTAAAAAATAGAGTGCAGACATTGTCATCCAAAAATATGATTTAAACACCCAAATTGTACGTACACCCATCATTAAAAATTTTAAAATCAACTTTATTATAAGCATCTAATTTAATACCAAAACTAATCTTATGAAAATAAATTCATTTATTTAACAAAACTATCTAATTAAACTATTAGTATACCCAAATTTAAGTTTAAACAACTTTTTACACTTTAAAAAAAAAAAATTCATATATATATATATATATATATTGTTTTATAGAAACTTTAGTCCTAACTAATCATATTTCTCAAAATCAATTTGTAAGTTTTGAATCACCAATTTCATAGTTATTTTAGTTTATAAGACTTGTATATGATATACTTATTCGCCAATGTAAATGCAAGTGTAATAATTTTTTTAATTTATTATTGAAAACATCAATCCTAAATTAAACTCCGAAGGACAAAATTATATATTTTTTAGAACTAAAATATTTATTAATTTACAAACTTATTTATTTTGATCTTCACTACAATAATTAATGCTTTTAGAACCAATTGAACGAGAGGAAAACAAATTCTTCCAACTTTAGTCTCCAACTTGTTTTTGTTTTTTAACTTTCTTTTAGAAGAAAAATAAAGTGATAATCATGTACTTCTACTATAGTAAGATTTCAAAAGTAAGGTTCAATATATTAAGATAAATTGTTGAGTATGGAAAGTAGTTTGATTTAATTATTTAAATATTAAATTAAGGTTTAAATTTATTAGAAAATATTAATAGATGTGGAAAATATTTTGATTAATTTATTTTAATCAGATTGTCTATAATAGTCATTTTGTTTTAGGTTATTTTTGTTATAAACTTTATAATAAAATATGACTGTGTAAATCATAATTTTGGATGGTAATATCTGCATCCTAAAAAATGAAAGTGAATTATCAATAAAAGCAAGTAAATGTGTTGAGACATGTTGATGCTAAAATTAGTCACAAGGGTTATATCAACGGTAAAATTAATATTCAAGAGTTAAATGCAATCTAAAATGTAAATCCTCAGGTTAATTCCATGAGACACTTTAAGGGAATAAGGCCCTGAGGTAAATGTTACAAACTATTATTGACAAGGGGTCCTGAAACCTAGGCCTCTTTTTAGATGTTGCAAACAATTTGCTGGCAAGGGATCTAAGCTCTTAAGGCTACTTTGCAGATGCTACAGATTTTTGGTGGGCAAATGACCCAAGCTCTTAGGGTTACTTCGCAAATGCTATAGATAGTTTGTTGTCAAGGGATCCTAATACTCGAGACTCTGCTAAAGAGGTTAATCCTTTCTCCAGTCAAACTATCTATTTCTTAAGGGTAGGTGTGTTTTCCCCTTTCTTCATTTGTTCCTCCTCTGGTTTCGCCTACAAAATCGAGAATGAAAGTCAGAGGTCACTGATGCTTCACTAATGAAAACCCTCTGATGCTTAAGTCAATTGATTTTTGTACGGAAAGCTCCCTCGACTAGAAGTTGATGGGCTTTTTGAAGAGTTTTTAGAAAAATAGAGATATAGAATATCACTAAGTAAGCTTAGAACGAAGTCCAATATTTGTTAGAATCTCTCCCATGGGAGTCTTCTCACATACTACCTCGCTCTATGCCTTTTTTAGAACTCCTTACCTCTTGATGAATAGTTATCTTCTTATAGATGTCGTCTTTTATGCCTTTTGACCCTGCTGGCCATTTTCTTATCCACTAGTATGATCAACTTTCCAGTAGCATCCCTTCTGCTTCCACCACTGCTTCTTGTTGTTTGTTTCGTTTATGTCTTGTAGTTTTCCAGCTGCCTTTGTCTCCTGCTTATTGGTCGATCACAGGGAATATGTGTTTCCTTCTCATTGGCTGGCTTGACTCTACAGGTGACGCGCTATGATTATTTCCTTTTATTGAGGCCTATCACGCCTGTACTGTGTCAACATCAGGCTTGGTGTTGAGGCTGTCATTTAGATGACGTGAGAGGGATTTGCTGGTCGAAGGGGATCGACTCCTTTGTGAAAGTTTCTCTTCTTTTTTAGACTCACTTCCCTCTATTTCTCTATGGTAACTTAACACTTTCCCACTCATGTTCTTCCAAAGGGCAATACTCTCCTTGGACTTATTCTTCACGCTTGAGCCTAAAGGGGCCAATTGATTTGAGATTGTCTTGATCAATTCCAATTGATCTTAGGGTGTTAAATTTCACCTAAAATACAAGACATGAATAGGAATACAATAAAGTGGAGGCTTAAGCTGAATTTTAGTAAACTAAGGAAAAGAAGCTAGGTGATGGTGATCGGAGAGAATCGAAGAAATCGAAAAAATGTGTTGTCGATTTTGAAAAGGAGGTTCAGGCTAAATTTTGAAAGCAACAACAATATTATACAAGGTTTAAAAAAATGATATTAATCGAGTCACAAATTTGTCATAATCTATTAAAATCAAACATTATAATAACATTCGAAATATCATATAACATAATGATTGAAAATAAATATCAAATTTATCAGTATTCTAGCCATGTTTGAAACACCATATAAAACGGTACATTGAATTGGAACACCGAATTTATTAATACCACAACTGTGTTAATGGACGTATCGTATAAGACCCGGCATTCGTTTGAGACACCGAATAAGATGGTGCATTGGATTTAAACACACAAATTACATAGTCTAATATTTAATGACCCAAGAATACACTTAGTACCTCGATTTGACACGTAACCCACATTATGATTATGTTTTTTTTTTTTTTTTTTTTTTTCATTTAGAGTGTGATTTGTTTTTGAAAAATGAAAGGAAATATTTAAAAATTACTATTTTTATTTTATTTAAAAATAATGATAAATATTTTTAATTTTAATTTTCATATAATTTTATTTCAATAAATCATTTTAAATATTGTTATTTAATTAAAAATTAAATTTAACCCAATTTTACAAGAAACATGACAATATTTTATTTGGTTAAGTCCCATCATCAAGACGACGTACCAAATGAGGCTTTTATATAATTTTAATTTGAATATTCATTTTCCTAATAAAAAAAAAAAATTATTCTTGTAATATTAAAAAAACAAAATATATCCTTACACCTGAACAGATACAAATGATAAGATTTTAACCTTTATCATAGATATAGATGAGAAATTGTATTCAATTCAACACTAATCCAATTTTAATGTTGTGGTTTACCTAACAATGATAAAATACTGGAGCATAACAAATCGAAATATCTAAACTTTTTTTTTTATTCTATCTTGAAATATTATAATTAATTTGAGGTTTGGAGATAAAAACAGAGATAATATCGGTTTTTTCCTGTCGTTTGATATAATCGTTAATTACCGCCTTACAGCTTATATAAATTTCATTTTACTTTTTTAGTGATTTTGATATACACTGTGATAGAAATGATCAACGGGTATTTTGGTTATTTTTTTAAATTATAAGGGTCTTTTTTAATATTTTTTTAAACTACAAGAATAGTTTATCTATTTAATTAAATGATTGGGGTTATTAATGATTTTCTAAATTAACGGTGCATTTTGATTATTATGTCAAAAAGTATTATCCCGTAAAAATATCAGCCGCACCGACAATATTATAGTGGAGTATAAGTGACATAATATTGCATTTGCATCGACGTCTTCTCGTTAAAACTCTAGCTTTGAGCAAAACAGGATCTAGAACCCTTGCATACAATAAATTAAAGACTAGTTTTGACAGCATTGGTACAAAGACAAGTTTATTCGAATTATTTTCCAAATATTCGCCACTCTCCATGATATATAAAAATTAAAAGTTGTGGCCCACTTTGACCCAGAAAAGATGTCGTTCACTTTGTTCTTGTTGTTAAGGTATGGAATCCTTCGGTGGCTAGCTGCTCCACGTTTCCCACGGAATCATATCGCAGCCTGCATGACATCAACCTCCAAACATCATATGACTTCATCAATCCCAATCACCACCGTCCACTTTACTATAAAGTCACACACAACTCACCAAACGCATTACACACCCATTTCAGAGAAGCGTCAAAGAAACGTGTTATCCACTTGATTGCCAATCCGAAGACGCTTGGTGGTCGTCGGGAGATGGAGGGATCCGAGAAGAGATCAAAACGATCAGACGAGAGAGAGGTACTGGACAGGAAGCGAAGGAAGGGAGAGGAAGTGGACGGAGGGCAGACGGTGACGGAGGATGAGGTGGAGGAGTTTTTTGCCATACTCAGGAGAATACAGGCCTCGATGAAGTATTTTGAGAAGAATAAATGCGATCGCCGTAAGTTGACAGACAAAAGGTGGCGGCCCCGCTTCGAACTCGAAGACTTCGATGATCACAACGGCGTTGACGCTGATAATAATAATGATTACAATGAAGGTCAGAAAGATGAAGATGCGGTTGGTGATTCGGGTTTGGATCTCAACTCGGCTCCTGCACATTTGAATAACAGTGGTTGATTAACGTAGTTATTAATATACATTTTTAGAGGTCGAGGACAACTTTGTTGATTTGAGTATTTGATTGTGCTTTTATTCTCATGACTGTATTAACATTTTCTAACCCATGTATTAGAAGATTAAAGTAATAAAGTTGTCAAGGATTTAGCTGAGCACAACTCCATAATATATATATATATATATTGAATTCATCTCCACGATATTGTTGAGGTTTTGAGTTCAATAGTTTAAATTTCTTTCAAGGTTTTTTTTCTAAAAAAAAAAAACAAAAACAAAAAAATAGACATAAAGAGGTTCCTTATGATAATTGAAAGATAAAAAGAATTAAAGAAGGAAACAAGAATATTTTTCTTTTGGGTTTCGTTTGCGTTGTTTTTTATTATTCTTTTCATAGGGTGATGTACAGAATGAGAAAAATAAAAGAAAACAAATCATTCATGTAAATTTGTGTGAGGTTGTCAAGAGGCTGCGTTTGTTTTATGGAATAAAGAATGCATAGAAACACAAATATTCCTATATTCCTCGTTTCGAAGTTTGCTTTGAAAAGATTAAATAAGGATTCCTGTGCAATCTTATGTCAGCAGATGCTTGTTAGAAAATTTAATTCTATTATATTTTGACTTATTTTTTTTTTAAAAAAAAAAAAAAATCCATGTTCAAAAAAAAAAAATAATAAAATAAATAAATAAAACTAATATACTGGGAAAACGAAAAAAACAAAAATTATCGTAGAACACTCGCTGCCTCAGTGTCAGCAAAGGCCCTTGTGTACTCCATAATCGATGGTGGTAATGGCCTTTTTCAATTTTTGGTTTTTTAAAGGTGAACATTGAATAGGTTAAATTTATCAAAGTCTACATAAATCAACTATTATTTACACAATCTGAAATATAGACATTTACTTCTGTAATTTGAAAATAACTACCACCACAAATAGTAAAAGAAGAAAATTAATTATGAGCAAATGCCCCTACTGCTTCCACCATTCGATGAGGTAAGAGCCTCTTTTATTTGATTTTTTAAAGATTGATACTAAATAGGTTAAGATATGTTAGAATCCATTAAAATCAATTATTATTTGTGCAGTTAAAATATCTACTTATTATTGAAAAACTACTAATCACGCTCTAAAAGAAGAAAATTACTCACAAAATTTATAAAAAAATTTGGTGAGATATAAATAACCTCTACCTTTAAAGTGGGAAGAGAAACGTACAGTTACATATGCTAAGCGGGAAGTGCCTCTTTTAACCTATTTAGTAAAGAGTCTTCCTTTCATTTCATATAAATACTTCATAACAATCTCCGTAGCTAAATTTTTAACCTCGTTATATCTAACAGAACAATCGATTAAAGATGCCTTAACATTGCAACATTTATATATGTTCAGTTAGTTTGAGGTGGCCTACATTGTAAAAGATCCCAACATAACTTCAAAGTAGAATGTAGTATCCAGCGTACGTAAAATGGATGAGCTGAGATTGACCTTACAATATGTTACTCAAACCCATATTACTGATATTGTGGGTTCGGACTTCGGAGATAATGTGCTCTTTATATATTGAATTTTTTGTCATCATAAAAATCATGGATCATCAAATCAATTAATAACTAGATTCTTAAAGTATTTCTATACTTTTATGGATTATTTTTTAAAAAAATATATCATATCATCAATATGAAAATACTTATTTCCTATATGACATCGAATATTATTTGATGGACAGTAAAATTAAAAATATTCTCCAATGTTTTGATTTAAAATTCACATTTTGATATTTTTTTTTTTTTTAAAAAAATCACATTTTGATGAGGTATAATTTTTTTTAACCACAAAACTTAACCACCCCCCCCCCCCCCCCCCCCAAAAAAAAAAAAAAAAACCCAGCTCTCAACAGTAAAAATACAAACCAAAAAGACGAAGACTTGAGGAAAACCATGCAAATGACAATTTCCGAGTTTTATTAGTCACTGCTGCTGCTAGATAGTCACTGTTGCGGTTTCTCCAAGTAGTCCCTTTTTAGCTCTGTATATATGTTGCATTGCGGGTTTAAGAATAACAGTGTCAAGCAGCAATCTTTGACCATGTACGTGAATATATCATCTGCCGGTAAGGGGGTCTGGTAACCACAAAAGTAGACACTCCCATTTTTCCAGTTGAGAGAAAGCTCAAACTCTTTCTCAAATACTAAATCAAAAGATGGTTGAGGATAGTATCAGTGATAAGAGTCCCGAGGACAAGTTTCCGGTCACCAAACTTCACAAAGAGGGGCCCAGAATCATGACCCTTCTCTTTCTTGGTCTCACCAAGTGATGCCTGGAAAACAAACAAGGATTCCGCATGTGAGATGAACAAACTACTCCAAAAGGCATTGAAACATTCAACAATTATAAAAGAAAATAAAGTCTAACCTGAGAAAGATGGATGATATTGTCAAAGGTGGGTTTTACTTTAAGAGGCTCTCCAGCCTTAACTTCAACACCTATATTAATTGCGCAAAAGAATTAGTACAACTGACTAGTATTGCTATAAAGATACACCATATCTATTAAAATTAAAATAGACAACCTCCATTGGATTAACAAGCAAGTGTAACAAACCACGACCATAACTACCAATAATGGTTTGAATCATAACAACAAATTAACAAGACAGGAAGTAAAACAAACTAATTAATGAAGAAAAATATTAAAACAAGATAATAACACCCAATAAGTTCTACAATATAATAGAAGCAATATTATCTTGTGCATGATAACTTGCATAACATCTAATGACACAAAACAATACATACACTAAAGTTATATCTACTAACATTTAATAACACAAAAAGTTACTAAAATTACTAACATGTCATTAGAATTTTAGTCTTGCTAATTCAGAAAACATGCTAAGTTTTTGTAATATCTAAATTATTAAAACTTTTATGGTCAGTGCATCCTAATTATCTTTAAATTGTTAGAACCATTATATTAAATTCATCTATTACGTTCTCTCTTCTAATCAAATTTTTCTCTCCTATTCAATTAAAGTACAATGAATGAATTTAATTGAATTATCCTAACAATTTAAAATTAAGAGACATTAACCATTGAGGTTCTGTTTAAATTATATGAAATCGTTGCAAAGAGAAGTTATATACATATTGCTTTATCCAAAAACTTTGCACTAGAAAGTGGTGTTTGAGAAACACATAAACAGTTATTCCATTCTTTGTTTACTTTCCTCTTTCCTATTGTCAAGCGTTTGTTTATCTATTGGTTTTTTTTTTTAAAAAAAAAAAAACAATATAATAACCATTTCTACATTATTGTTTTTTACTATATCTAAATTATGAATAAATTCTTATCTATATTTACACAAAAATGTTTAAGATTTTTTATTTGTTATTTTTTGTATTATATTAAGTAAAAATAGATACAACTAGTAGTAAGAAAGGGTAAATAAATATCAAATTAATTATTTTCAGTCAATTTTACTTTTGAAAGCAAATAAGTTGGTAATATATTTAGAGATATGAAAAAAAAATCAAATATATCAGTCAAGTTTAAGTATCAATCACTATTCCATCTTTAATAAAATTCAAGATTATTCGGTCTTTAGATAAAAAATCAAAAAACCCCACAGTCTTTCACCACCATTTTCACTCTCTTTTTCTTTAATTAACTATACCTAGCTTTTGTTTATAGAGGCGTGGAATTAGAAAGGAAAATACATTAAAAAAAAAAAAACTAACTTCTCCGAATATATATATATATATATTAAAGTTTATTAAGGAATGTAATAAATCGATTGCGAGTGTGGAATGAATTAAAATCATCAAAGATATTGATTGTAAGATGGTGAACATTAAATTAATTATTATTAGAAAAATAATTTGTTATCAGTTTGTTTTCTATGTTTAAGAAAAATAAGATATCCAACTTGTTAAATAAAAGCAAAATTGATTTGATAAGAAAATAGGTGTAGGGGGGATGTACTTACAAAATATTGTGCAACAAAATTAAATGAAGAGCAATTTTGACATTAGATGACTTTAATTTTTAAATGGATGTACTTGTGAAACAAATGTACATAAAGTTTATGAGAGGTGCCTAAATCTCCACTATTTTAAATTATTTGCTGCAAGGCCCATTAAAATCTACGTTTCCTTGTAGAATAAGGCTAAGGCAATAGTCATAGCCTAAATAAATGTGTCTGTAATTTTCATAAGATGCGGGGTTCATTTAGAATGTTAGCAGAAGGCCATAAACATACGCGGAAATTGAGGCCCAAAAAGCCACTGGTTTTAACCCAATGCAAATGAGGACCGGAAAGACATAGTGGCAATATTTCCAACCCTCACAAATTGTATGTGCGCCCCTTTTGTTTGCACAACCCATAAAAAATTTAAAATTTTCCTAACTTATTTTTAAACTTCATTTAATATCAAAATTACCCTTTTTTCTTAATTTTATTTGTTAAACACTTAACACCCCATCTTGTTTTAAACACCCTAATAACTCGTCATTGTCAACATGGTAGGCGTTGTGGCTGGTTTCTTCGATGCATTAAACGAAGGATACGAAGCATGGGGACCCCTTTTTGGCAAAGTGTTCCTCGCCTTTTTGGGTAATTCTTCATCTTTATCCATTCCTCAAAGGTCTCATGGGGTCGCCAAAACAGAAATTCGATAATGTAAATTTTAATAAATTAATAGAGTCCATTGATGGGTTTTTCTACTTTCTTATATGTCCACAATCAGAATTCATACATACAATTTTGCTTATACATACTCTTTCACTGGATATTCTTTCTATTTCTCATTTATTTACTTTTTTTTTTTTTTTTTTTAAGGTTTCTTTGTTAGAGATCCAGGTAATGGACATTAAAAGAATTAGTAACATTATTCGATTTGTAAAATAGCATAGTCGACAAATGTAATATTAATGTTATTTGAGTTTGTTTATTTCAAATAAAATTTGTATAGATTTTAATTTTATAAACTAAATTTATGTGTCCTACACCTTTCATAATTTTTAACTAAAATGAATTTATACAATCTAATGTAGTTGAAGAATTGAAAGAAATTAGGAGTTTGATCCATTCGCCTCAACGATAGTTAAGAAGAGACATAGTTATATATTCCCCATATCCACGTCAATAATTTAATTTGTGGGATTGAATCATTATGTGCACGAGCTTTGAATTATAGGGGCTAAAAAGACAAACATGAAAACTTAGTTAGAATAATTACAGCATCAAGAAACAAAATCATAATAAACGACAAATCAGTCGGCCAATATTCAATTTTGTCGCTGCAAAAATATCCAATTGTCGGCTGATTCCAAATCTGTCTTTTTCGCTTTGAGCCATTGTCTTCTGGTTGACCAAACACAAGCACAGACCAATTAAGAAATCGGAGTATTTCTTAATAAAAACAGATCTGAGTTGTAGACAGTAAACCATCACAGCTCAGAAGTTTCAAACTTGGTTTTTAATTAGATTTGAATTCCAGAGTCTTATTTTTATAAGTACAAGAAACTCATCACTAAAACACCAAAATTTGAAGTCTACAAGCTTCGATCTTACTAATTACTACTTGGTTTAATTAAAAATAATTAAACTAAGAGTTTGTTAATTTCACAACTTTCATTTTTATAAAGATGAAAAATGATAATATATCTATTTGAAATGAAAAAAAGAAGAAGAAGTTATATTTAACTTCTTTGAAACTCTTTTTTTTTTTTTTTTTTTTTTCAGAATGAGGATTAAGTTTAAAATAAACAAATCATATATTATATTTTAAGGTAAATGTGAGAAATCTAAAACTTATCAAAATTAAAGAAAATGTTCAACTACTTCTACTAAACTAATCATATATGATTCTTACAAAGTTAAAACTTTCAAAAACCACGTTAACACAACACAAACCTCTACACATTAACAAAGTGAAGATGATGACATGAAAAACTCTAAGCATCTCCATCTCTATGTATTTAGACAGCAATCCAATATCAAAATTCGACAAACCAATATCATTAACAAAACCTAATCAAAATTCATCAAAATCAAAAAACCCAATTCGAGAAACCAAAATCATAAACAAAATCTAATCAAAATTTATCAAGATAAAAAAACTCAATCCATCTAGTAGCTCAATCGTCATCTTCATCTCTACGCTATTGCCATAACACCAAAGATCAACTCTTGTGCGAGCGCCGAGCCCTCCCCACCACAACGGTTGGTAAAGGCTCACTCATGCCTTCCCACCACAACCAACTGTAGAAGTTTGCACATGTCTTCCCACCACGATCCGCGATGCACAACCTTGACTAGATTTCAAATCTGGTCAGTAATTTTTTTAAAAAAAAAAAATTTATTTTCCAAGTTTTTTCTTCATACAATTTGTTTTAAATTTATTTAGTTAATATTAGGGCGAGGCTATTGCCTCTCACAAAACTACTTCTTAGTACTTCAAAAACAATAATAATAATAATAATAAGCTACTTCTCAGACCTATTTTTAAAATAAACTTTTTAATTACAAAAAATTTATATTTATAATTACTTATAAGTACATCATAATCTAAGGAAATAAAAATAAAACTACTTTTCAGTTTGACAAATTTTACTATTTATACAGTAGTTTATTTTGTTGTTTAATCGTCTTAGACAATTAAATATTTTTCTATCAATCTAAATTCGTAGTGTATTAAATAAAATTAAAATTATATATTACTTAAATAAATCTAGATGATATAGTTATATATATATATATATTTTCTTGTTTTGTTTTGTGTTTGATATTATGTTAGATAAATTGGATTTTTGGAAGAGACATATCTTGATCATATATAAAGAAACACATTGACAAAAAAAAAAAAAAAAAATCTAGGACTTATAAATCATTTTTACACAAAATTTTCTCTATGTATGAAAGGAAGCATGTGCGAAGAACAATAATTCTCTCTTTCTCTCTCTCCCTTTTTTTTCTTTTGTTAACATATTTTGAACCCATTGATGGAAAAATAAAAAGATAAAATGATTCTTTTAGATTTTTTATCACGGTAACCGTTAAAATTTTGATTAGAAAGAAAAATGATGAGTATAGCAAATTTTAAAGAGAGCAATTCTTATACGGAGATGAATAACCCATGTATAGGTGAAAGAATAATCTACATAAAAATGAGAGGAAAAATCATATTTATTAGTGGGAAGATGCTCATACACACAACGCAGGGGGTGTGCTTTCTGCCAACTTGGCGCAAGCCCGACTAGCAACAATCCTTCTCTTGTTCGGTACACTTCGCTGTCTGGGCCATATATAACCGAGCCTTATTATTTGGTCTTCATTATTCTGGACCATTCTACTGAAATACAAGCACCCAATGGAGTCAGCTCAGCCACAGCCGTCACCATTGGCTGAGAATCTTTAATGATATGATTTTTTGTTTTTTGAGCAAATTTAAATTTGTAGTTGATAATTGAAAAATAAAATACGATAAAGAAATATTATATATATTTGTGAGGATGAAATTTTAGTGATATTTAATTTTCTTCAATGTTATAACATAAGTATTAAAAGTAATTTTTTTTAAACTTCACACTAGACAAGTTAGAGTATTATTATAACTTACTCGGATACCTACTTCTACAAATAAGAAACAATTATTCACACAATAAAGAGATAAACTATCCATATAGGGTTCAGATATTTGATCACATAAACGGGAGATATTTACTCATACAATAAAATAGAAAAACTATTCATACAAGTTTAAAGATGTGTTTGATAAGAATTGAACTTCTAATACTTTAGTGAATGAATAAATGTTCAACCACTTATAACTTTAAGGTATGATGTACAAATGTTAAGATATGATGTAAAAATGTTAATAATAAGTTAATCTTAAAAAAGAAGCATTTAGAACTAAATAAGTTGATATTTATACTCTTTTAATTATTACATTTTTTGATATTTTTACATGTTATGATTCAAACAACAGCAAATAATAATTTAATAAATTTTAAATCAAAACATCTAAATATAAAAATAAAAATTTTTATTGATCACAATAAAATATAAATTATTATTTTCATGTAATATTATTCAAATTAAAAATTATTTGGTCAATTTATTAATAGATATATTTAAAATCAATGTAGTAACATATGAAAGTAAATATATATTATTAAGTTAGGTGTCTGAAACAAGGCAGGTTCCCATGGCCACAGGCCAACAACTGGCAAAAAAAAATAAAAAGAGATATTTTGTAAAGATTCCCTAAATTTTGATCTTTTTCAAAAATAATACTTTAATTTTTAACTTAGATAAAAATCCCCCTAGTGGAGGATTTTCCATATACGGTTAAAGAGCTTTTCATCTAAGTTTGAAAGTACAAAATGGTTTTAATAGATAATAAGGCAGTTTTTACCGAAATTTAAAATTACAAGATTGCTTATAAAAATGACCAAACCTGTTTTTACAAATCTTCCATATAAAAAATGAAGGATCCTATAAAGTTTAAAAAAACAAAAAAACAAAAACAAAAAACAAAACAAAAGTCATATGGTTTTTTTTTTCACTTTTCTACTTAATTTTTATTTTTTTTACCCTTATTTATGTCATTTTATTGTTACGGGCTCATGCCATGCAAGATACGTATAGTTAATGAAGTGGTTATTGACAATTAATATTAAATTTAATGATCTATAAAAATTCATAGTTTAAAAATTAAAAAATTAAGACAATTAAAAGAAATTATTTTTTTTTTAACAATCTTATATTGATAATGCTTTTGAGTAAAGATCATCTTCTAATTGGATTTTTTATCTTGACATTTTATGAAATAAATTTGAATTTAAGGGATGTATGAATGAGAAAAAAAATGATAATTTTAGTTATTCATTATTTTTCTTTTTTCGACTTGTAATGAGATTATAAAAATCTAAGAAAAATTAATTATGAAAGGATCTAGCTTAATATTATTATATATGAGTAGAATCCTATAATCCTTGCAGAGCAAAAATATCCGCCTAGTATTGCCAGATCATTTAAACTTCCTAATACTAGAAATCGTCTTATCAACAAGGATTTTGATCCAATCAAGAAAAATAGCTGGCGGCTGTTACATACATAAATGGCCATCTAAAATAGTTAAATAGACACGTCCATAGTAGCCTAGTAGTCCAGATCCATAATTCAACAAATAATAAATCAAAATTGGTAGCAACGAAGATGTGAAGTTGTAAACAAACCGCACAGAAAGGAAAGCCGAATTGAAGAATCAAGAGAAGGAAATCATGACATCGACAAAATTGAAATGAAGGAACAGCACAGCTAATTATAAACAACTAATCTATCTCTTAGTTACCTTACAAGACGAACCAAAAGCTGTTTAAATTAATAATATATGTTGTCGTGTCCATATATGATATAAGCATCCATGTGCATGGAGCATGTGGTGCTCATGCTATGTTTTCTCTATATCTTTAATTTTATCTTTTCTTTTGTATTATTATTATAATTATTATTGTAGGTAGTGGATGTTGTCTGTCTGTCATCTATTATTGATTAAGTTAGGCCATCTGCTTTTTTAGGTTCCCACATGTACATTCATTTTCAATATGGATTGATTCTGACTTCCACCTTTTTGTTTCTTTAACACGTTTTCTATTGTGAACAATCAAGCAAACTAATCCTATATCGTTTGTTTATATTGCTTTTTAGATCACTTTCTTTCTCTTAGAAAATTTGAGCTTCTGTCGCTTTCCATACGCAGATGGCAGATCAATTTACATTTCAACTGCATGTTGCTGTACGTGTTATCATAATTTCCAAAATTCTACATTAAAATATTTTATTAAAATTTAAGTTTTTGTGGGATAATGCTAATTTCGACCCCTATAGCTTGGTATAATAGTTAAAAACCCCCTAACTTTATAAATCTATGGGAGCCTCCTCTAGTTTGGTATAATACTCAATAAATCCTCTATCGTTTATTTTTATTATTTTTATAAATAATTGACTTAATGATTTCTTAAGTCGAGGTTTTTTCTTTATTATTTTTATAAATATCGGAGTTTTTTTGGTAATTTTTATAAATTATAAGAGTTTTTTTAGTAATTTCTGAAGTCATAAAGTGGTTTAACTATTATATCAAACTATAAGGGAAAAATTAGAATTATCCGTTTTTATATTTATGTTTATTGTTATTATTTATTTATTTTCATGTGTGAAGGTACTTAGCACTTAACACTGAACTAAAAAAGGTGTATACTGGGGCGGAGCCCCGTGAGTTAAACTCTATACCATAAATGTGAAGGTACGTAGTACTTAACACTAAAACTAAAAAACAGGTGTGTATTGGAGCGGAGCCGCGTGAAGGTCGGAGGGGAGTCTTGGCGCCCCCTTCCCAATCCGTAGTGTGAGTTTAACCTTATGCCACAAATGTGAAGGTACGTAGCACTTAACACTAAAACTGAAAAAGGTGTATATTGGGGTGGAGCTGTATGAAGGTTGGAGGGGAAACATATATATATAATTAATAGGATCTATGTGAAATAATTTTATAATGTTTAAAATTTAATTTTGTAGATGTTTTTATTAAATTTAATTATTTTACTTGACTATTTGAGTTGAAGATAAATTTATTTAAAATTTTAATTTCAAATTATAGTGAAAATTAATTCTTTTCTCAATTAACCTGAGAATGTTTCTGATCTGTATTGCGGCACCGTATCTACTAGCTAATTATTATTATTATTATTTATTATTAATACGATGACCATAGTTATATCAGGTAATACTTATAGATAATCCAAACTTTCTTTTTGTGTTTTTTAAATTTAATGTTTATTATTTATATAAAGTTTTCTAGACAACTTGAACCATACAAAATAAAAATTGCCGAAAGATTGAGTGCAGTGCAATCTTGAAGATATATCCGGAAGGATTGACTACAATCTCAATTAATTTTATATTCCAAATATTTCCACCACTAAACAGACAAGAAATGAGTGTGAGTGTGTTTTTGTCAAAAAACACGAAACTTCAATTCAAATCCAACCCTCTTACAAGGTGCTGAAATCAACGTAATCCACAATATCCAATTTCAACCCTCGCTATGTTAAAATATTTTGTTAGACCATGATTTTGGTTTTTATTTTTATAGACCATGCTTTGTTGAAATTTAAATGGAAAAGAAATGAAATTTTGGCTGTACCTAATTCAATCCAAAATGAAAGGCGAGAAAAGTAGTTGTACTATGAGTCGTTTCATTGAAGACGAAAAATGGATCTGATTTGAGTCAAGTTATTCGGACGGAGGGATTATAAAAGCATAAGAAGAAGAGTATAAAAATAGGTAAGAATTTGCTTTCAAGGAATTTTCTGGATGACTACGAACAAACACGTCATGGCCCACCATAAAAACACTATATCTGCAATTGATTGTTCAAGTTTTAGACTTAGAATGTGATTCCAACTTCCTTTGAAAGCCAAGCAAAGTCACGAAGAAAATGTGAATTATAGATTTATTGTGAATTTAAATGGTCCCCATTAAACCGTGGACTAGACTTGCCCTTTTCCAAATGTCAAATCTCTTTGTGGGAAAAGAAATTTCCTTCATATAAATATGATATGCAAAAATTTGTCTCCCTCACACTTGGATTGGTCCAAACCATATTTTGTTTCATGTAGTATTATTATTCATTCTCGCTTTATATTGCATAATAAACGTGATTACACGTTATAGTAGCTGTTTGTGATTCTTGACTTTTCCGGTTCAAATCATCTATCACACTACCCCTTTCTCTCTTTTTTTTTTTTTTTTAATTTTCTTCTCTCTTATATCAATTAATGTGGGAATAACTCACTTCAGAATCATTATCAGATAAAATAAAAACTATCTATCATCAAATTATATTGGACTAGAGGGTCTACTACAACTTCACATTAATTGACGTCATAATTTAAGCCTCGCTTCAATTATGCAATATATCTTACACTTTATATTTGGAAATAATTATAGTAGTATAAAAATATAAATCAATATATAGTTAAATAAATACTGAATGAGAAAAACATATTATAAAGATAAGAGTGAAATCGAAATTGATATAGTAAAGTTCACTATGTCTATGACTAGGGTGTTATTTTCTTTTTCTCCGTTGTAAATAATTTTTTTTCATTCGCTTAAAAAAATTATGGATTGATGTAATATTATTTTATCCCATATGGCTGATTTTTACATAGTCATTCTCTTTTTCTTTGTTATAACTATTCAAAAACTTATCCAAATTATGTAATAAATAATTTTTAATAACCAAAATAATGTATTAATAATTTGATAGTCATAAATTAATCTATCACATCATTAGCATAATAAATTTAGGTAAAAATAATTTGGCAATGTAATATTACTCAATAAATTTTTGTATTTTGCTAAGACTTAAAAAATGGATATTTTTAATTCGTTTAATGAAGGTTATATATGTGTGTGTAACTTTTATAATCAGTATACCTGATTTTAAAAAGTATGAACCAACCAATTAAATTCATCAATTGCATTTGAATTAATATATGAGAGAAAATTTGTTGTAGGATAAAGAATGCAATTGATGAATTTGATTAGTTAATTTCTTACTTTTTAAAATCAAATATATCTGATTATAAAAGTTCTATATATATAATTCAAACTTTTTAAAATGAATTATTGTGCATTGAATATATCTAATTTAATATAGTAATTCTGTTATAAGCATCTTTTTTAAATGACATTGACGGTATTGTTATAAGTTTTTAAAATATTTTAAATTCCAATAAAATTTAGACTAAATACACCTATTTTATTAAAGGATAGAATACAGATTTTCATACATTGGATGGCAAGTTTCAAGAATTAAATTTTAAAATTAATGTGATTTACATTGCAGCTGTATGATTTACATTGTAGCTGTTAGGAAAAGCGCGTATTGAGAAAATCTTTTATGAAACCATTTTATAGCTGTTATAATGAGACAAACCAATAAAATAATATTATTTCTTTTTCTTTTACATTTTTTATTGGTCATTTTTTTTTCTCTTACTTTTTTCATTAATCCGTCTTACCACATCAATTGTGATACAGTTTCATAGGATATATATATATATATATATTTTATGTTATGATAGATTACATCTTACTCATCTGGTAATGGAATTTGTACTGAGTTTTTTTTTTTTTTTGGTTAATAATTAAATTAAGGTAAATTGCAAGGCACCGTTAATGTTTTACATTATTACATATGTGAGTTTACGGTCTAATTACACAACTTACTACTTAACATTTTCAGTTATAACAGTTGCCATCAATTGTGGTTCTTGACCGTTAGTTAAAGGCTTATAAGGACAAAAAGTTCTTTTTCTAAGGTCAAGTGTATAAAAAAAATCCATTATTTTAAATTTAAAAATTATAAATACAATAAAAATTAAAAATTAAAAAAATAAAGAGTTTTTTTTTTTTACATAATAAAAAAATTAATAATAAAGAGTTATCTTACTGTCTTTATGTCTTTAACTAACTATCAATGTACCACAATTGCAGATTGTAGCTACAATCCTAACAAAACATCAAATAATTTTGACGTTATTATGTCTTAAACTTACTTATATGTATAATGAGTAATTTTACCATAAATGCCTCATAATTTTAAAGTTAAGACGAACCAATCAAATTAATTAATTACATTATCTATTCTAAAACAAATTATCTATCATATTTAATTCAAATATAATTGATGAATTTAATTTGTTCATTATAACTTTTTAAAATTTTGAGACACTAATGTACAAAATTACTATTTTTTTTCAAAACCTAATTTTAAAGTTAAGACGAACCAATTAAATTAATTAATTACATTACCTATGCTAAAATAAATTATCTTTCCTATTTAATTCAAATGCAATTGATGAATTTAATTTGTTCATTATAACTTTTTAAAGTTCTGAAACACTAATGTTAAAATAACTCAATGTGTAATTATTCCAAATGTTAATGGTGTTAGTGCAATTTTTCCTTTAAATTAAATATGATTTACATATTTGACGTACAAAATTGCTTTTTTTTTTTCAAAACCAGTACTACAAATTTTTTCAAGACCAATCAATGTACATCAAGACAAATTTATTTGCACTGTTGTTTGTGCACCTATGCAAATGGGTCTTAAGAAAATTCAAAACCAATGCTTACTAAAAAAATTATTAACTAATAGTCTAAGAAAAGGATAATTAAAATATTTTGACACATACTAATAGTGATTATTCTTGATAAGCATTTGACATATATTATTTTAATTAATTATAGTCAATATAATCAACAAATATAATCAGAATTATATAGTATTTTCTTTTAACTATTGTTAATTGTACAATCTTCTAGAAAATGTATGTTTAAAAAACATGTATATAATATCTCAAAAAAAAAAAAAACATTTATATAATGTGGCCAAGTGCAGACCATCCATATACAATTAGAAGATTAATCAATCTGTTGAATGTGTGGTGTCCTTATCATTATTATTATTTTTTTACTTATTTATCTATTTCTTTTACTGGATTTAAATATAAAATATTTACTAAGTTGCAAAACTTTCTTTATCGTCAAGTAAGATTTAAATATAACATATTAATAAGTTGAAAGAACATTACTTGTCATCAAATTATAAATAGGTATTGCTTATTTTCTTAAAATATGGGAGTTACTAGTGTCATGCATTACAACACCCTGTAAAATAATATGATTTCCTTTCCTTAGTCAAGTCAAAAACCCATCACAATAAACATTATAATTCCAAAGTCCTAATTTATTTTTGTAAATACTCGCCAATTGCCATCATCAATTGAAGGCCTGATTTCAACCCAACCATTTTATTCAATGAGGGAGACACAGATACCATAAAAAAAAAAAAACATCTTTGTATAAAAGTAGAGAGAGTGTTTTTAACATTTTACATTCTAAACACCTTTGATGAAATCTATTATACATCATTGAATCTTAACGTGATTTTTTGTATAAAAGATAAAAGAGTGAAATATATTTATTAAAAAAAAAGAAAAATTTTTGGGGTTTAGGAATTTTTTTTTCAACTCTTTGGAAGATACAATATTAAAAGAATATGTATATATCGGGAAAAAATAGTCCATGAATCCATAAAATTTTCAAATTTTTCCCAAATATGTACTTTATTTTCAATATGATGCATACAAAAAAGTTAATAAAAGTATATAAAATTTTATGAAATTTCATCAAAGGTGCTCATTATAATAAAATAAGGGTGTGCTCATGAAAAAGTTTATATATATACATATATATCTACCCATCAAAGTTTTTGTAGCACGGGAGTGGAACAAAACCACACCAACTTCAATTTCTTCAACTAATTCAACAAGTTTGAACGATTGGATGACTACTCTACCTCTACGTTTTACCCTGAGACTAAGTATAATCAAAAACTAGCAAGAACCTTCCGATTCCTTTTTTTTTTTTAAGAAAAATTTAATAAAATGAAGAAAAAAATTGAATCTGATATTTTACCAACAAAATAATATTAAAGGAAAAAAGAAAGTACGAAGCTGACTGTAAGAGAAATAAGAGGATTGACCATTCATGTATCCAGCAATGGGTAGCGTCTTGATGGGGGCAAAAGTTATGGTGCAACTGTGCAAGTGCAACTATTACTCGTGAATTGCGTTTTGACACCAATGTAAGGTCAGTTTGCACATTCATTTAACCTATAAACATTCACATCTATCCGGAGATAAAATACAACTTTTTAACAGTGTTGATCTCTACTCCATCAGGTGCTTCCATCTCTTCCCACGTGTTTCTGATGCTGCGAAATTCCGGCACAAATGGGCACACCTGATTATTTGTCCATGGTAGTACATATACAATCCACGCCACCAAACTCCTCGTGACTGATTAAAACTATCCACTGTATCACGTGAATCGCTTTTAACTTCCCCCACTATATCAGCTGGCCCCACTTTGACAAACCCGTCAATCTTTCTAGACGGTAGATAGATACCCAACTTGTTTCCGACTTACGACTATTCCCTTCCTAGGAATCGCTCCACTTTTTGAATTTGTCCTACCATGTTACATCAAAATCAATTATGACGACTACCGATAAATTAATGTAATTGATGGATCAGAAAAATAATTATTAACATTTATTTATTCATCTGTTCATATAAATATTATAATTAATAAATAGTTAAAATAATCATTTTTTTAAATTAAAAGATAATCAAAATTCAATTAACAAAGTTGAAATGTAAATCAGAGTAAAAGTTAAAATTATCTAAAATTACTATTTCGAAATTAAGTGGGTTGATGTTCAAAATCCCACCATGTATAAATAAATATTATAAAAAGATATAGTTAACTATACATCATATTGTTTAATGTAGAAAGGTTGAGTTGAGTTTGAGTTTTCCTTTTTTATTATGAAAATTATAGCTTAGTGTAATATGGGGTTGATTTTTCAAGTTTTTAGTCCCAACAAATATTTAATCAGTGATATCAAAAATTGCCTTATATAATTATATATACACTAAATTTGTCCTATTCATTTATTTAATTTTAAATATTAAATTGAATAAAGTAAGGTGCGTTGATATCAAAACAATCTCGAAAACAAAATATCAGGAACATGTTGCCATACAAACCACTTGATGTGGATGAGAATATGTTGTAATAGTAAAAAAGAAAAAACACAGATGTATTTTTTTACAATTTTTTTTATCATTAGATGTATATACATTTTAAACACTTGACCAACTCCTCAAATTAAGAAAAATATTAAAAGTAATCATATTTTTAAATAATATAATGTATAAATTGTTAATATTATTTTATTTTATTTAAAAATAATATCATATTATTTCATTCACACAATATTGATAAATCACATTTTTTCTTATTTAAATGCAAATTTAAATAAAATATTTTAATATCCTAACGCTACTTGAACCGATAACTAAAAGATTCTTGAAGAAAAAGAAAAAAAGATAACTAAAAGAGAATTGTCAAAGAAAGTGCCACGTGGAAACGTGCAAGGAAGGGCAACAGGCTTACGACTTCGATTCTAAAGGAGTGGCTAAGTTAGCTGACGCGGCGCCCTACTTGGACACGTCGGGAATTTATTAAGCGTTTGATGTTTAATTGTTTGGTTTGGTCTGGTCGTTGCTTCTCGAAGGTGTCGGCGCGCCATCAATAAAAATAATAAAAGAAAAACAAATCGTTGTCGTTCGGCTCGGACAATCGGTTGGGATGAGAGATAGGGATAGTGTAGAGGGGTGGACCGGGTAGCATGTGGTGGGCCAGGCGGAAAGTTTGATAAGAAAAATGAGAGATCAGATGAGGAGACAGCCTGGGAAGCGAACGATGGGAATGGTAACGAGAGGCTCGGTAAGGATCTGTTTGTCGCTTCCACTTGGAAGCAGATTAGATGTTCCAATGGGTGGTTGAGCATAGGAAGTGAGCTCACGTGATGTCTGGTTGCTTTCGCCGTACTTGATCGCGTTTTCCTTTCCACTCACTTGCCATTCAAGTCTTGAGGATCAGTCACCTGATGCTGCTGCTACACTTGTCTTCCAACTTCAATTATGGTGTTTTAAAACATATAATTTCTTTTTAACACTATCTGTATATGAAAGTGACTCATAATTGAAATATAAATTATTACCAGGTTTAATAAGACTATCTACCATTAAATTATAGTAGACATGATAATATATATGTTTATTTTATATAAAATGTTAGTTGATTTATTAATAATATTACTTCCAAATGTTTCAATGTTCTTCTACAATCCGAGTCAATATTAACCATCTGCAATTAATTTTTGAATTTCAAAGTAACTTATTTTTGAGTTTTTTTTTGGTAATTTAGTTTTAAATTTAATAAAATTTTAGCCTATCTACATCTCAACTTGACAATAAAATGAAAGTAATGTTATTTATCTAACACTTTGATTATGTTTGGTGCACATGATTTGGATGAGATCGAACTTAATGAGATTAAATTAATATGATTTTATAATATTTAACTAAGTACGGTAATGTGTTTGGTGTAGTTGAGATTGGATTATATTTGATTAAATTAATTAAATATTAAATTAAATTAATTTTAAAATAAAAACATTAAATTATTTTAAAATTAATTAAATATAATATATTTTTAAAAATAAATAGTCAAAGTTTTTACTTTAGAAAACTATTTTAAAAAACTTTAAATTTTTAAGTATATAAAATATTATAATTATTAATTTATTTATTTTTGTTAAAAAATATTTTAAAAACAAAAAAACTCCTGCACGGGACGGATTTCAAACCCACCAATATTGGTGGGATTCCAAAGTTCTCATATGGTGCGACATGTCTAGGCCTGGGAAGGAAAGTTCCCCTTTTCTTACCCGCCCAACGCCTGATTTTGTGAGATGGGATAATTTCTAATCCACACCCATAAAATGAGCAGTCCACCAACACGCCGTTTGAGTGAAACTAATGAAAAAATATATCAACTAATTGAATTTACCATATCACCTACTACATCACCTTTTAACATACAAGAAATTTACAAATTATTGCTTACAGTTTTTATGAGTTTAGAATAAGAGATTCCATTAAGTAAAACCACTCCAACATTGTGAGGAATACATTCTAGTGATTCTTATTGTCTAATTGATAGAAATAATTTATTATTATTATCTATTGAACAAATCTTAGACACAAGCTGACATTTAGGGCGCCTAAATTAGTTAGGAATACTAGTGAGGAAGAAAGAATATTATTTTTTAATTTATTATTATATTGTTTATTAAAATCAATTGGAAATTAAATTCAGTGATCCCACATAAAAACCATGAATTATGTTTTATTGAAAAGGAAATTTAATTCCTCCTTTTCACTTGCCTAAGGAGTTAATTAAAGCAAATTAAGTTATAACAGTAGGAGAACTTAAATCCTTATGGTACTTTCGGAGTATGAGATTGGATTGGATTTGGACAAAACTTGATCCAATCCCCATATTTTAATTAATCTAACTATAAATATAAATTAATAAAATATAATATTATTTTTATCTCATCTCATATTGTATCAAACACATCACAGTATTAATTTATTAAATTCAATCTCATCAAAATAATCCAATCCAATCCAATATGCCCAACAGACCCTTACAAGAATCTTCCTATTATAACTCGATTTACATATGATTTCAATCCCGATTAATATACTTTAAGGTAATATAATTATAATATAATTAAAAATCTTATAACATTAACAATTATCTGATAAGATTAGATATAAGATATGTGATTCGAAAATCTACTTCATTAATATCAGAGAAATCTACTTCCGAAAAAAGATAAAAATTTTCTCACACGATGCAAATGTGAATAGTAAGATTCAAACTCTATCATCGTAAATGTAAAAAAAATGTGCACTAACTAATTAAGATTTCTAAAGTAATTGTTGTAAGGAGATTCTTTGAGTTTGATTCCACGCCAAAAGATAGAACAAGATTATAGCATTACTTAAAATGTCTTTTTCTTTATTAGCACTACCAAGCATATTCTTCTCCATTTTCTCAATGAATTTTAAAAAATCATTAGATGAGATGGCCGATGCAATTAGAGCATAATATAGATGGTTTAAACTACTAAAGTTTGATTTGTTTTATTTATTAATAAGACAGTCCCAGTCGTGTCGTGTGGAAGAATGCGTTGAATCATTCATTGGTCAGGGTAGAGTGGTATTTTATGGCGAGAAGATTTGTTGAAATTTATTAAATATTTAAAAGATTTTCTAATGTGTAACATGATTCTCGTTCATATTATCTTTTTCTAGATGTGGTGCCCATCGTCATCATCGTCGTAAACCATTAAAGTTTCCTAGCAAATGCGCCATCGATTACCTATGATTTTTTATTCCATCCAAGTCTTTATCACATGGAGAAAGTCTTCTCGATGAAATAGATTATCATATTATCACATTTATTATTCAATTAAGATATGTCCATCTCTAATGCATTATTTTTCTAAGTTCTTCAAATCTATCCATCGAGTTTTTAGAACTGGGTAAAAACACTTTTTTTTTTTTTTTTAAAAAAAAAAAACCTCATATAAGGACTTTGTTCTCACTTCTCACAAACCTGTTGCACAAGAATTTAGGTTTGTATTTTCAAGCTTGACATTTGTAATTGAACGGACAAAATTTTCTTGACCACACCTGTATGCAAAAAATGACTGAATTTATCATTTAATTGAAAATAAAAACACAAATAATAAATATGACACATATTGTCAAAAAAACAAACGATACAATTTTATAATTTATTACAAATTAGAGGTTCAAAGATGAATATTGCAAAAAATGAACATAGATACTGGATGTCCTAGTAAACTATTATTATTATTATGTTAGTTGCTCTCCTCCCTAGCTAGGACTTGATGAATACACAAAATTTCTCATTTCCACTCATCCGATGCAACCATACTCCCACGTCATTTTATGTGCATAGGAAACTAAAATTAAATAAATCCGACTCTTTCTTTAATTAAAAGACTTAAAACAAGTAACAGCCCAACCAACTCCACAAAAACGCCCCAAGGGAAGGCGCTAATTAAATCTCCCACCGATCAAACAAACACGCACCAACCACCCCCACCCGCAAGCCCCAGCCGAGCCAAGCCAAAAACAAATCATCTGAAAAATCAAAGGCCGTGATTGACTAAGCTGGAGGGCCCCGCCCAGACCGGACTTGAAAACGCATTTCAACACCATTTAATAATATATTTAATAAAATACAATATAGAAAACCCGACATCAAACTTCATCAAAAAAAGGGGTCAGTTACCGGAAACAAGAAATAATGACAAGTCGTCCTTGATGGCCTAGGTGTTGTCTTCCACGCGCCATGCGTCTCCATCATTACTCTCTCTCTATATCCTGGTCTCATTATATAAACTCGTGTTCCCTTGCCACTTCTTGCCACAACCGCACAGAATATTTGTATCCTTCTCTCTCAAATCAGGCTCTCTAGTCGTTGTTTATTTTCTTTTGATTGTATTCTATTTATTCATGGAAGAGGTGACTAGTAACAAGAAGCGTGTGAGGGATGAATCGGCCGAGTCCGAGTTTGACCTGCCGGAAGTGAAGAGACTCAGAGATGACTTGTTATCTGGTTTTCTCGATGAAACTTTTCCCGACCCGGAAACTCAGGACCTCGACTCGATAATGAAGAGTTTCCAGCAAGAAATATCTGCAACTGCTTCGTCACCGGTCGAGGTCCTGGATCTGACGACGTTGGATTCCGGTGAGTCCCAGCCGGATCTGGGGTACCTTCTAGAAGCATCCGATGATGAGCTTGGGCTGCCTCCCAGTACTACTACTGTTTCAAGCGAAGAGGCTAAAAACGATGAGTTTACTGATTTGGTGCGAGTCTCTTCTGGGTCGTCATCTGGAATCGGTGATTTGTGGGGGTTTGAAGAGAACGTACCGAGTTATGACTCGTTCGAGTTGGGAATCGGTGACATAAATAGTATTAGCGAATGCGTTGGGTTTGACGAAGGGTTGTTCGAATATCCCGATGTTTATTTCGATTCCACCGGAATCGTTGATTTACAGTGGCGGCACGGGACTTTGCCGATCGAGTAAAAGGCTAAAACGATCGCCGATTTGTAAATTTTTTAAAGGATACTAAAATTATATGTAGGACTAGAAATTATATCAAAATCTGAATGAAATCAAAGGAAATTTCCACGATTACTTTCAGTGTTCTTGTTCATATTTTTTACACCCTGGTGACAGAAAACTTTGAATGAATGTACATAAAAATAATTTTATAATATAATTGTTCAACGTGCAAAATATTCAAAATCTTTGTAAATATTTTTTTTTCGGTAAATTATGTATAGATATATATATATATATCGATAAAAATCACTTTAGCCCCTAAGTTTTAAAAAATATCAAATCAATTCTAACTACGTGTCATAAAGAATCAAATTAATTTTAACTTTACAAAAAAAAAATATCAAATTAGTCTCTTTCCTGACAGCCAAAATTAACGAAAAATATAAAAAAAAAACCTCATTTATCTTTGTGTTCAGTTTAAACAGACAAAATGATCATTATATCACCATTCATAATTAAATATTATAATAATATTTAATTATAAAAATACCTTTGAATGGTTTTATACCCTGCCTAATCACATATACTCAATTGCAAATAAAAATATATCAAACAATCAATTTTATTGCAAAATTCAGTTACACATAGGGCCTGTCCATATAAGTATTGAAATCATCCCTTAACCTCTGTCACCAGCCCATTGCATTCACAAGCACCACCACTGTCACCTCCATGGCCCCAACAACACTGTTGCTACGAGCAATAGATATCCATATCTAATCTCAATTTTTTCCGAAAACAATTTTATTGAATAAAGCTTAATTAAACTGAATTTCACATCAAAAGGAGGGAAACGAAAAAATAAAATGGCACTTCTAATTTTCGTTAGGTTAAGGAACAAAACACTGAGTAAATAAAATGGCAAAATTCACTTCTCAATTTCTGTTTTTGCTTAAAAAAAAAAAAAAAATCCTAGAGGAAGTAAAAATCCACTACATTCTCTCTTCTATTCATGACTACACCTCCAATGAAGCTCAAGCAGCCCCCTTTGATAGCGGCAACGGCGTCCTCACAGGGCATGGTGGTGTGACTTCTAGTTCGCAAGACGATGCGAGTCAGCGTCGATCTCGCCACGTTGTCACCGATGGAGGTGGCTTGTCACGCTTGAGATGATGCTCGATCTTTTCGAGGCCGTCGACAGCGGAGGGGGGGCAAAGGTGGATAGCACAGTGGGAGAGAGAGGTTTTCAAGTTGTTTAATTTTTTTTAATTTATTTTGTTTATTTTATTATTTTTAATTTAATTTTATTTCTTTTAATATTTTTCTTAATTTATCTAATTTGTACATGTGTTACTATCTCGGTTGTGATTGGAAATGACAATTTTACTCTTATCCATTATTCTGTTTGTTATGTTTGACTAAAAATTGACTGATAAAAGGAATTAATTTGACCTTTTTTTTTAAAAAAAATTATGATTGGTTTGATTTTTTTTCTGAAACATTGTTAAAAATTTGACAATTTTTCAAAATTTAGGAACCAATATGATTTTTATTTTTATTTTTTTCAAATAAAATTTATTTGATTAATTTTTAATTGCATGTAATAAATTTAAGGGAAAATTGCATAAACCTTCCCCTAGCGTAAGTGAAATTGTGTCAATATGTCAAGTTTGGTCATAATTATAACTAATTATCTTAAAATTTTATAAATGTGACACAAAAATACTCCCGTTAAAGCCATATAATCAGGACAACTGGTTCATTCAATTTTTTTCTTTTAATATTTACCTTTTAATTTTGATTGGACCTCCATCCAACTTTGAAGGAGTTATGACAATGGGATTGCTAAAACTCCATCGAATATGAAGTTTCGATTGGTCTCCATCGCATGGAGATTAGGTGATTTGGTTTCCATTGTCATTGAGACAAGTTTTTTGAAAGTTTAAGGTAATTTGTTCTAATTATGATCAAACTTTTAATTTCATCTAACCTTAGAAGCTTGCACAATTTTCTCTAACTTTAATGGTTAGGATATATATATCATGATGTATACAGTATTTTCTCATTTTTTGTGGATTAAGTTTAACAAGTGCATTTTATGAGTTTTGTGCCATAGTCTTTTCTCCTTCATGGGAGTTGGAGTTTTGTTATGAGTCTAGTAAATGCAATTTGTAAGCTTTTGTAACGTTAGTTGTATCCTTTTATCGTGTAAGATATTTTCTCTTGATTACGAGTCCTCAATTATAAGTGGATATCTAAATCGTTAAATTAATCATTTCACCTGAACTTAAACAATTAAAATAGGTTAGTTTGATTTCGTAAAATAAAATAAACTCATTGGATTGCTTAAAAATAAAGCAATTAGAGTGTGTAGATTTATGGGTTGTGTTCTATTAAATCTCATAACCCAAACCATTTATATTTAATATATATAATATGTAAATATATCATTCATTAAATTTTTAATATTAGAAAAATATTAAAACTAAAGTTAATCTAATTTTATATTATATTTCCTTTCTCGTTCCAATCTCCAACCTCTCCCTTTTTCTCAAGGTTAGTATTTCTTGTTACCAAATTAGTTTCAACAATAAATTAGTTTTACTTTCTAATATTTAAGTTTTTCTCACAAGTTAAATTAAATATTATTATATAAACGAATACGAGATTTTCCAAAAGTTTTATCAAATCTATATTCAGATGATGTAATATATGAATTGTTAAAATATTGTAAATCATGAGATAATGATATAATTAATAGAATTTTGACAACTCATATGTCACATCTTGGATTTGAATAAAATTTTTGAAAAGTCTAACATTACTCTATTATTTATTATAATGATAGTTAATTTAGTTACTTATATAGATTTTATTGTATATATTTAAATTAAAAATAATATGATTATTTTATAATAATTTAAACCCAAAATGTTTTTGTTAATGCAGCAAATAGAAATCCTGTGCTTTTTTTAGTTTAATTCTAAACCAAACACAAAAGCAATGTTTAGTGGATTTGTTTGGTTTGATTTTAGCTTATAATTAGTTTAAGTTGTAAATTCTAAATTGATTAGATTATGGTTTGAATCCAAACCAAATCAACTCATGCCCATCCTTAGTTCCACAAACCGTTGATAGATTTAATATTACCTTTTTAAAAAATAAAAAATAAAAAATCGAACTTTACATGAGTTTAAAATGTTTTCCTAATACTAACGCTTTCCATTATGGAATTTTCGTTTAATTGTCAAGTTATCATACGGTTGTTGGTTGCGACATTATTCGTGAGTTACACGTTAAATCAAATAATTATCAAGTTGAAACACTTTTCGTTCTATCATCGGCTCCCAAAGCTAAAAGTCCTCTACTTATTATGTGCGCATAGACCGTACATTGTTTTTGTTTCATTGTAGAGATTCAATAATGTTGTAGGGTATATAATTCACGTAGGGTTGAGCATGCCTCAGTTCATTCGGTTTTGACGGTAACAGTACAGAACAGAACCATGAAATTTTTTATTTCGAAAAATGAGAACCGAACTTGTAGATATTGGTTGACAAAACCAACCGGAACCGAACATGGTCAATTCGGTTCTTTGGTTTCCTCAAATTTGCGCTTGATTGAGCCCTTTGGGCTTTCCGCCTAAAACTTTTGATTAATGAAAATAAAAATGGAAATCAACAGATTAGAAAACCAGGATCAATTGACCTCCATTCTGTTGTACACTATACAAAGGCTGAGAAGGAATATAGAAGAAAATGGAGATTCGCTACATCTCTGTCTGCAGTATCACAACAAAAATTCTTCAAACAAAAAAAGAGAGTCAAATAATAAGAGGCAGTGATGGAGAATGAGAAACAACTATTAGAGATTGGATTGAGAGAGCATCTTAGAGTTCAACATATTCGTACGATATTTGTCCTACCATAATTATGATTTTTGTGTGTTTATATTCATGAATATCAACGAAGTTAACAATGATCAAAACTAATTTTCTTTTTAAAAAAATAATTAATTCTTTTTTTTTTTGAAAAAGGAATTATCAATTAATGGAGTGTTTGAGCTTTCAGAAAATCAAAATATATAAATATGTATACAAGTTTTTTAAAATTTTCATATTTTTTTTAATTGATGCTGTTATGTTTATATATTTTAGGGTATCAAATGGGCTTTGATCATAGACTGACATGGCTTCAAATTAAGAGTGATGATATTTCCAGTCCTCTAAAATTGTATATACATCCCAAACTATAATTATTTTTAAAATTTGAATATTGTCCATCAACACATTTGGCCTTGTTGAAGTGAGGTTGGATGACAGACTTCAACTTCATGGAAGTAGTACTTGATCCAAGTGACAACAGTCACGCGAGCCGGATGCACCAGGTTTTGGCGAGCAAGTGGTGGCTGGGAAACGGCGGCAGAGGGAGGAGCTGGCGTGGCTTGGGAGGGAGCTTGGGGAGAAGAACCTGGGCCACGTTGTTCTTCACCCGGATGACGAGCGGAGACAGTCTGACAAGTGCTGGCTTGAAACCCACCATAGCTTTTGCTTCTTTCACATGTTGTAGTTACTTGGTTTTAATGATTTCAATTTTCGATTTGCAGGGAGGAATCTGAGTTTGAGAGGTTGATCCGTTTCGAAAATCTAGGCAAGTGATCTTGACAAAAAGATTTAAATTCTTTGCAACCAAATCCCCATTGTACTCCACCAAAGAACCCTTTGTCACCAGCTTTATATGAGTAAACAAATATCTTGGGATCTTTGCAAGGATTTATATCAAGTTCCTTACACAAGGATGACTCAATTTCACAATTTGTGCTTCCAACCTGTCACAGGAGATGGATAAATAATTATTTACAGTGACCACCAGAAGATCAAATAGAGAGGTGCAGATATGTAGTAGTCAAGTACCTTTGCAGTGCACTGGCAGGTTACTCCACGATAGGATAAAAATAAGATAGACTTCCAAGCCCTTATGGACAATTTTTGATGGACCGTATGATCCAAGTCCGGCCCATTTGACACTACGCATCACTCTTGAAGAACTTCATTGTCTGCGCCTTCTTATCCCACATCGCCATTGCGCTTCACTTGCTTACCTGTTCTCTTTCGAGCACCAACTCCCTTCTCCACAACCTTTTACAATTGATTTTTAAATTTGATTGATGATATTAACATATCATAACCTTATGTTTTAAATATTATAGTTGAACTTTTTTCAATCAACTTAAACTTTTGAGTCAGATGGTAACTAACATGATATTAGAGTTTGAAGATCTCTGATTCAAACTCTCTCTCCCTCTTTAATTTGAAAATTTTCTCATTACACATGTTATACAGTGAGAACGTTTAACATATATCGGTCATCTGTTATCTGTCCACGTTGCATGTGAGGGGACCTGTAAACGTATAATAACCTCAAGTCTTAAATACTATAATTAGGTTATTTCCTATCAGCTTAAACTTTTAAGTTTAATGGTAACTAATAGATGAAAATTTAACTATGATGAAATTGGTACTATTTGAGTGACTGGCTACTAGTTGGTCACTAATATAAAAGACCAATCTACTTAAAATTTTAAAAAAGTTGGTATTTATTTGGTAATTGCCCAAAATATTAATACAGCCCTCTCCAGACGCCAGGTTAATACATTTTTGTTCAGTGGTGTACTTAGAGAATGCTGAGATAAATCTCTGCAGGGACTCTTTCCTTCAAGCAAAATATCTTCTAATTATTTTAAACATGTGATGCTAATTATATCTTAATATATATTTTTAAATATACTTAAAAATTGTTTTTGTTTTTCAAACTAAAATGAGCTCCTAATTTTAAACGATATTGGGAATCTGCATGCATGAGTTTAAAGACTGATTCAAGATCACTCCCTTCTGCCCCTTTGAAAAAGTAAATAATCCAATGTAGTATTTTTTTCTTTTTTCCTTTTTACCTCCCTGACTTATTTTTTAATCAAGTTTGGAGTTTCATGTGTGGAGTGTCTGGATTGGACCAGTAATGCACTATGCAAGATTTAACATTTTTCGATTCCTCCCTTGTTAAAGATCCTAGAATGCATACGTGCGTAGTTCTCTTGGTATTTTAACTTTCATACATAATGCATAATGTTCATAACCGAATTAACTTAGCATGCGTATTCCAATCCAAGGTTTCGATGGTTCCGAATCTTGAGTTTAACGAAATTTACATCTGAGGCTGACTCAGGTTGGTCTCAATCTCATGATGTGGTTTAGTCTTGGAGCTTTGTGTTAAGCAAGAAGTGTATTATCTGTAGGTAAGGATTTGGGGTTTAATTATACAAAATTGGATCAGGGTATATATGAGTTCGCTTGAATTTCTGTTCTTGGTAGTGAAGGGTAGAGGAGTAGAGTTGACTTTCTACTGGCTCGTAGTCTTGCAACTCTTATTGTACTGTATCTATATGAATTTTGTTCAACGTTTACTGATGTACTGCTCCTTGACCTCAAGTTTGAGAATGCACTGGCTGTCTTGGGGTTTGATTCAAGATTTAGGGAGACACCACTACTTGCCACGCTAAAAGTAGACTCATCTCCTAGTTAATGCGGTGGTTACTAGGACTATCGGGTTAACATATATATTTTTATATAAAATTGAGAATCTAGAGTTTTATGTAATTTTAATTGTTTTTGGAAAGTACGGTAGCTGTTTGATTTAGATTTAATTAGATTAATATGAAGCATTTATCATATCTGGGTGCACAAAATGTTGGGTCATTCTGAGACGTTACGGTGTACCACCAAGGATTATTTGCGATGGAGCCACCTAAAAATTTTTACGGCACTTTCCTTTGATTTTTTTGATGGTGAATAAACTAAAAATATGTCAAAAGACTCAAAACCAACTTAAATGAATCACCAATGATATAGTTTGGATATTTGAAAATATACTTTTATAATTCGAAAATAATTACTCCCACATTAAAGAGAAAATTAATTACACAAATTTTTAAAATGCATATGGTAGGAATTGTACCTTCACCCCCACCTTGATGAATTACTTATGCTAAGAACTAATACCCCACTGTACATATTTTTAGTGGATTTTTTCTTATTAAAATAAACATATTTTAATTATTTAAAAACACAATTATTTAATTAAGAAAGCAAACATCGTCCTTACTCCTTAGTGGAATCGACCAAAAAGAAGGAAAGCAAATTTCAAATGTTAAATCTTTTTCACTTTCAGAACCGCCAGTTGTGGTGTAACTAAGTGATTGGAAAACGAGGAAAAGATGCCGCAAGATTGTTAACACAATCATTCTCTGCTTTGACTGGCAACAACTCTACTTGCGGAAAAGTCCCAACTTATCTACGGAATGAAGTGACTTAGCGGAGAGGAGAAGGTGTGGTTTTTGGTGTAACATTGAGCTGCTTGAAGCATGATTGATGATCATGTAATGCTGATGGAGCTGAGGCCAAGGTCGCTCGGAGAATATTGTCCACAACACTTAGCTCAAATCTTCAACATAAAGTGGAATTTTGCAAAATCAGCAAAACTTTTGCGGACAGTCCCAAACCATTGGTAAAATTCCTACACGTATGTAACCGCACTTTATGCCTAAACGCTAAAGCTAGCTTAGGGGGGAGGGGAAAAAAAAAAAAACCTTCTAGAAAAGAGCTCATATTCTAACATTACATAAATTATTAAGTTTTACAAAAAAAAATATATATGTTTTTTGAATAAAAAGCATAATATACTGGTCCATATTTTTTTATTAGAAAGGAACAAAACTTGAAAAGTAATTTCCAAAAAAAAAAATAACCAAGAAAATTTACTTTTAAATTTAGAGATGAAAAATGATTCTAATACAGAGACTTAGGAACTCTCCTTACTTTCCTTTTACATTTTTATAATTAAATAATAAATTAATAAAAATAATAGGTAATCAAGATTGCAGTAAATTTCTATAATAATTAAAAGTTATGTATGTTGTGATGGATCAGTCACTTTCACTCGATTTGTTAACCTTACATAACTAATGACACTATGCTGTCTTGAAAATCACTGGGGCCCTTTTTGCAGTGAGCGACAGGTCTCCATATTTTAGAGAGTTTCACTTACCCATGAACAGAAGTTGCATGGACAGGCCCATTCTCTGGGATTACGTGCCCTTCTAAGAGAGGATATTGCAATCCAACCACACACGTTCTTATAGGCGCATGCACTTCAAATGGGCCCCACGGATCCTGATCTTCACTCCAAAATCACAACAGTCTTATAACGACTTAGGTATAAAAACATTAGAGACATTCATATAAAAATTTGTGATTTCAAGCCATAAATTTATGATAATGATTATTAAATTCTGAAGTGACTCATGAATTTATATGGTTTGGATATCAACACAAGTGAAAATAAATATTAAAATATATATAATTTAAATTGAGTTACGCAAATTTAATGTTAGTCTCATAAATTGCAAAACGGGTGTCCTACAAATGAGAACAGAGAGAAAAAGTTGGGAGCGAAGCGTCTTTGGTTGGTCTCGTCGTGTCAGTCATCACAGGAAGGACCACGTGGTCCACAAAGGGGCCCCCTTAGCCCACCCCACTTGCTATCCGTGACTTTAAATGTGTGAAACAGTCGTAATCAGACAGACCTGATTCAATCTTTAAGTTATAAAAAAGAAAATCGAGCACGTGGCTGCATTATCAACCGTTCACGTGAGTGAACAATCTAATCTAGTAGAAGAAGACAAAGATAGCGTGGGTATGCCGAGGCTGTGCCAGCCTGCAGTTTGGTGCCCCCCGCCTGTAGGGAGCTTGAAAATGAATACTGATGTGGCGGTGGTTCCGGGGAAGGATTGGTATGGAGTGGGGGTGGCGATAAGAGACCATTGGGGGTCTGTGGTGGTGGCTGAATCCAAGGCATTGAGGGGTTGTGTGTCGCCTGCGCTGGGCGAGCTTCTGGCGTTGAGAGCTGGGCTGCAGCTGGCGAACGGGCTGGGGTTGGTGATAGCTACTGCTGAGGTTGATGCTAGTAATGCTGCTGTGGATGTGTCGTCTGAGAGGATAAGTTGGGGAGACAGCGGTTTCATTGTTAGCGATATTAAGGCGTTGTGTAGTGAGGTGGGGGTTGTTAAGTGTCAAGCCATTCCGCGGGATGCAAATCGCTTGGCACATAAGCTCGCCTCTAAGGCCTTGTCCTCGTTGGAGGATCGTCGGTGGCTCAGGGCTTCCGAAGATTGTATTTTGTCTGGTTGTGTTTGATTTAATACAAGTGTCTTTCAAAAAAAAAAAAAAAAAAAATAAAAATTGAGTGATGTTTGAAGTGTGATCGAGTTGGGTGTGGCACTTTTCTTTGCTTGCATCATTTCTGACGTCAAACTCCATAAAGTTGTAGCCTTGTAGGCAGCGGTGCTCAGTTGCAGCACCGCTTGATTGCATTTGTGTTATTGGATTTTGTAAAAAAATTCGACCATTTGGCTACTTGTTATTTTGTGCCTCTTTCGTCGAATTTGAATTTGCCGAGACTCTCCTGCCTCGTGCTTGTACTAAGATATCAACTTTATTCCATCTCCTCACAACTAAATTCCAGTCACAATCATTTGATCTTTTGAATCATCATATGTCTGTAAAATATTATATTGTTGTGAACATGAATAGATACTTGTTTCTATAAAGGACTAGTAAGTTTCTCATTAAAAAAAAAAAAAAAAAAAGGAAACTAGTAAGGTTTGTTTTATACTTATGTCAGAGATTTTAAATTTTAGTACCACTAAAGAATCGAACAATTATGGTTTAAATTTCATTAATGTTTTCTTTTTTAAGTGTTACCATGCTTGATTGATTTTTGAGTAATGTCCCTAGCTACTAGACATTGGTGGATCATTTTATGTTTACTTTAAAATCATATTTCAAGAAAATATAATAAATGATTAAAATTTTGTAGGAGCCTTTCGAGATTAAAAACTACATGTGTAACAAAGAAATACATTTTATTACTTCACAATATATTTATTTACATAATACAAGAAATAAAACTTCTCACACACATATTCTAACTAATTTTAAATATAATCCATGTATATCAATAAAAAAATACTTCATTAACAATCTATTATGGATTGATATTTTTTTATGTAAATAATTTATAATGGAAAATGATAGTAGTGTTTTATTAATGACAAAACTTTTATAAGGAAGGACAAAAAAAATCTAATTCATATGTGATCACTATTGTCAGAAATCATATGAGGAGGGAAAGTACTCAACTAACTGTTGATGTGCAAATATTATTTCATTGTTTTTCATAATTATTTTGTAAACATGGCATATAAAATCTTAAAATTATTAACTACATATACTGCTCTGATATATTTCTCCATAAACCTTATGGGCATGTTTCTGAGTTTCCAAGCATTAAATGGTTTATATATATATATGCTATTGCCACAAATACACTAGAATCAAGCAATAAAACTACTACATTTTAGCAGACATTAGATGTGTCTTAACATTATAAGACGTGAATATTTGGCATATAAAAGTGTTGTCATCTTAATCAATTAAAATTGGTAACGAAAGGATAAAGAGAAAATAAGAAAGGCAAAGTTGTGACGGTGCGTGGTTCAGGTAGACCAATAAAATGGAAATATATTTTTAAGAGCAACAAGCCATCCTAATTGATACAATTGGAGAATAAGATAATTTTTTAGGAATCGCGACTAAATTCTCTAAAACGTCTTTTTAAGTGCTCTTTTTTTTTAGTAAGAACAGCTATATAGCTGCTGAAACCATTAAATACAGCCTAATCTGTACACCCATTGAAGTCAACTAGCACCTATGCAATCAAAAAGCTGCTTCCACCAGACCTCTATGAATTTAAGTGTTATTATATGAATTTGAAGTCATTACAACAAGGTTTTAATTTTTCTGAATCATTATTTTAAAAAAAGAAAACAAATGATCGCTTTTATATGTATAATCCAAGATAAATGGGTGACAAAAAGTTTTGCAGTGAAATTTTATGGGAATCCTACAAGGTTCACTCGTTCTTGCTTCAGTAAGTGGTTAGGAGTTCATCCGGGTTCAAATCCTATTTAGAGGTCCATAAGAGGTATGATATTACTGAACAAAGAGTAAAATATTTCTTTTGTCCCTTTTAAACTATTGAAAAATAAAGAAACATTAACAAATTCAATATAATTATTATGTACTTACAAAGTCTTAAAGATGAAGTCAATATGAACACAATGTAAAAGCCTATTTTGTAGTGGGTCTAGCTAAAGGTTAGATGTTGTTAATATTTGTCACAACCAAAGAAAATCTTGATAGACAATTATATATATATATATATATACAAAAGCGCTAGGTATAACTGTCATTACATTGATGCTTTATTATAACTAAATTATATATATATATATAAAATAAAATATAGTTGTAATCGACTACTGATGTAACAACAATTATGCCTACCACTCTTTTAATAAGAGGAATATCTACTACAACTAACTTAAATTATAACTATCGAAAATCGAAATGAGTTCATACTTCTTGTAATTCTTCCTTAACAATAGATGCATATTAATCCTAAGCAAAGTTCTTATAATATTTTCAGTAACTCCTAACGATGTGCTGCAATAAAAATTCAAGCCTTACCAAGCTAACCTTAATTTGTTCAATATTAATCTTTCATTTCTTTTCAGCTTTATGGATTTTTTTCTACTCGATCTATTCTTGAACCTACTAATCATGTGTATGTGATTCCCATTTCATACAATTATACATAGTATATCCACCAAAAAGAAGAAAGAAAGGGTGAAATTAATTACAAATTTTTGATCTTTGATAATTTAGGTTTTTAATTGAACATATGTGATGTTTGTGATTGGAAACTATTGATAACATAATATGTAAGTATAAAATAAAGTTTAATTATTATATATTTGTCGATAATTACAATAACCTGTCACAAGATACTAAGAAGTAATAAATTCTTTAATAATAAGATTTGATCTTGCTCAAAGTCCGGCCACGCATGGCGGGTCCATCATCCCGTGAACTTTCATCAACAGGTACGACAATAATGCAAACTGAAAGAGAGTGCTTGGAGATAATAACAAAACCTGCCAGTGTTCTTTGTCTATTTACAAAAGTTGACCATGATTTACAATAAACCTCATATGTGGCCATGAACATATCAGACGATTCTTACTTGGCCATTTTTTTACTGCGTTAAAAACCTTGACATGGCTCTATAAATAGGGTTTTAAGCACCACCATTGATTACAAGCAAAAGATCACCCGAAAACGAAAAGAAATGGAAAATATGGAGGAGAAAACCACCAGTAGCCATGTCAAAAGGCAAAAGGGTGGCATGATTACCATGCCCTTCATATTTGGTAAGCTGTTTAAATGCACTGTAATCGATTTTATATTCAGTTTTGTTCTTCTTCCTCATTTTCGTGACGGTTTTTTTTTTTTAAAAAAAAAAAATTAATTATTGTGTCTAGCCAATGAGGTCTGCGAGAAGTTGGCTGTCGTGGGATTTGGTGCTAATATGATTAGCTACTTGACAACACAAATGCACATGCCATTAACCAAAGCTGCCAACACTCTCACTAACTTCGGAGGAACTTCCAGCTTGACACCATTGATTGGGGCCTTTATTGCCGATGCATACGCTGGACGATTCTGGACAATCACTGTTGCTTCCATCATATATCAAATAGTAAAATCTCCTTCTCTCTCTCATATGTATTACAATGGCCCTACTATCTTCTATCTTTCTTTTTTTTTTATACATACTATTATCTTATATCAATAATTGAATTTGACTGAATCTAGCAATTTGCATGACGCTTGAAAAGATATAAAATTACCAAGTTTATAAATTTAATTCTCTTAAAGATCTATTATAAACAGTTTGTTGAGCAATGTGTTACATGTATAAAGATGAAAATTAATTCAATCAAGGCAACATCAAGTTCCATAATTTATTATTATTATTATTATTATTATTTTTTGTGGAAGTAATTTTTGGCAGCTACTAATAGTTTGCGTTCTTGTTCTGTTCTTCTACGTCGTTGTAATCAGGGAATGATTTCCTTGACAGTATCGGCAATACTTCCAAAACTAAGGCCACCAGCATGTGGGGGTGACCAAGTATGTAAAGAAGCAGATACAGGACAGTTGGCTATCTTATATGTATCTCTCCTCCTTGGAGCCATAGGGTCGGGTGGAATCCGACCCTGTGTGGTGGCATTTGGGGCGGACCAATTTGATGAAACGGATCCCAAGCAATCAACCAAGACATGGAAATATTTTAATTGGTATTATTTTGTTATGGGGTTATCAATGCTAGTGGCTGTGACAGTAGTTGTTTATATTCAAGATAACATCGGATGGGGTTGGGGCCTTGGAATTCCCGCTGCTGCTATGTTCCTTTCAATTATTGCCTTCATATTCGGGTACCCGCTTTACCGGAACTTGGATCCGGCCGGGAGTCCGTTTACCCGACTCTTGCAAGTCTCTGTGGCTGCATTTAGGAAGAGAAAGCTAGCTATGGTCCCTGACCCAAACTTGTTGTACCAGAATGACGACCTTGATTCTTCCATTTCTTTAGGTGGACAGCTGCTTCACACTACACATATGAAGTAAGTCTATCGCTCTCTCTCTAAATTAAAACTCGCAATCAACTACAGTTACGAAAGTTATATTATTAGAAAAAAGAGAAAATGTTTGACTTGTGTGCTGATAATTGGTAATGATGCACACAATGGTTGATGACGGTAGAAGTTCCGTAACACCATGAAACTTGCTACTTGAGCGCATAATTACTTTCTGATAATTTATCACATTGATGTGATTTAATTAAGTGCTTCCGATTCCTTTTTGTAACTAGAATATGTGAAGATTAGCTTTCTACTTGATTACGTAGTTCCATTAAAAGGAAAACATGTAACATCATAATTATAACATTGTTTATGATATTGCCGTTAGGGGTGCCTGTTGTTTATTTGGTTACATCCGTTTCCCTTCATTTTATTGGACGAGTTTGTGTAGTATTTTACTGATCAAATAAATTTTAAAAAAAGATAAGAAATGGATAAATAAATCATTTGAGACTATGTAAAAATATTTGATTGAAAATAAATAAAAACATTTGTTTGTGACCGTAAATATTGATTTTTCTTTTTTATGATAACATTTTTTACAATAAGCCAGTACTTAGGGTGCAGATATTATTATTCAAAGTTATGATTTACACACTCTGATTTTGTTATAAAGTTTATGACAAAAATAACCTAAAATAAAATGATCATTATAGACAATTTGATTAAAATAAATTAATTAAAATTCTTTCCATATCTATTAATCTTTCCTAATATGTTTAAACCCTAATTTAAAATTTAAATAATTAAATCAAATACTTTCCATAGTCATCAGTTTATCATAATATATTAAAATCTAATTTGAAATCTTAGCACAGTAGAAGTACTCTATGATTATCACAATTTTTTTTTGAAAAAAAAAATAAATTGGAGATTAAAATTGTAAGAACTTATTTTCTTCTTGATCAATTGGTTTTGAAAGCATTACATATATATATATATATATATATATTACACTTGTATTTGCATTGGTGAATCGATTTTGACTGATGAATATATATACAAATCATGTGAACTAAAATAACAGTAAAATTGGTAATTCAAAACTTATTAAGTTAATCTTGAGAAATATAATTAGTTAAGATTAAGGTTTTTTATAAATAAAAAAAATGAGAAGAGTTTAACTTTTTTTTTTTTATGTAAATAGTTGTTTAAACTTAAATTTAAATGTAATAATAGTTTAATTGGGTGATTTTGGTAAATAAATTAATTTGGGTGCTTTTGGTAGATAAATTAATTTACTCTCATAAGGATAATTTTGGTATTAGAATGGGTTGTTATAGTAAAATTGATTTTAAAATTTTTAATGATAGATGTATTTATAATTTGAGTGTTATCAAATTGGACGGCAATATCTACACCCCAGAACTTAACATAAATGTTAATAAAAGGATGAATTTTTTTAGGGCTCAAAGTTTACTCCAGCCTTCATCATTTTGTGGATTAGAATTACTATTCTTTTTTAAGGCAAAAAGTTTTGGATGGATGGGGACAATGCGCGAGGAGATAGAGATCACACCGATTTAATAGTAACCACCTTATCAGCATCTGTCATATCGCCGGTGGTTGTCATTAGTTGCAACTTGGATGCAAACAAATTATTGAGCTGATCAATTTGTCTACCTTACACGACTGGTGGAATGTGCTGGGACCACACCCTAGAGAAACCAGTACATGGTTTTCCTTTTTTATTTTTCTTTTTTTTAAAACAGAAACCAGAACATAGTTGATTTCAACACATAATATACAATCATGACGCTACTGTATCCTAGGCAATTTTGTAGTCTAATCAACGTAGTTCCAAAACAATTCCTTTCCAAAGTTAAAAATACAAATTAAGCATAAGATATTTGACATCTTAGGAGGATTTTATATGTTTTATCAAACTCTTATTATAAATATTTTTATTTAATACTTATAAATCAAGAACTCAATCGTCTTCTTCTTCTTCTTCTTCTTTTTTTGTTATTGAAGCATCTCTTTTTTTATTAAAAAAAAAAAAAAGGCTAGAATCTGGATCATCAACTTTATTTATTTTACTATATAACTATACTATTTGCAACAGCAAAAGATATGAATGAAATTCAACTAGTTAGTGTGAATTCATATTGAGAAACAAACACTTGGTGATGGAATTATTGCAGATTTTTGGACAGAGCAGCGATCGTGACTGAGGAAGAAAACCTGAAATCACCAAATCTATGGAGACTAAACACAGTCCACCGAGTGGAAGAACTGAAATCTATAATCAGAATGGGACCAATATGGGCCTCAGGAATTCTCCTAATCACAGCCTATGCACAACAAGGCACATTCTCACTCCAACAAGCCAAAACCATGGATAGACACCTCACAGACTCCTTCCAAATCCCTGCCGGGTCCATGTCAGTCTTCACCATGGTTTCCATGCTCCTTACAATTGTTTTATATGACCGCATTTTTGTCCCTTTAGCCCGAAAATTCACCGGCCTTGACCGTGGCATCACCTTCTTGCGCCGCATGGGAATTGGCTTTGTCATATCAGTGTTCGCCACTCTAGTTGCAGGTTTCGTTGAAGTGAAGAGAAAACAAGCAGCATCGGCTCATGGAATGACCAATCAGGCTCATGCAACAATTCCCATTTCAGTGTTCTGGCTTGTGCCCCAATACAGTCTTCACGGGATCGCTGAAGCATTCATGTCAATCGGTCACTTGGAATTTTTTTATGACCAGGCACCAGAAAGCATGAGAAGCACTGCCACTGCTTTGTTCTGGACAGCCATTTCAGTTGGGAATTATGTTAGCACTCTTTTGGTTTCGTTGGTGCACAAATTCAGTGCTAAGTCAGATGGATCGAATTGGCTGCCAGATAATAACCTGAACAAAGGAAAATTGGAGTATTTCTACTGGCTGATCACGTTGCTACAAATTGCTAATCTGATCTACTATATTTTTTGCGCCAAGATGTATACTTTTAAGCCAATTCAGGTTCATAACAAAGGCAGTGACTCAGATGATGGAGTAGAGCTTCAAAGCAACGTTTAGACGGGTTTGACATAACATGTATAATCGATTTCCTTTGTTTATTTTTTGTCGGTTTCAGTATTAGCTGGTGACCCATGCAGGTCTTGTAGAGGAATTTATCAGTAGAGTGCTTGAACTTTTATATAAAATGTTATATAAAATTATTTTTTTTTTTGAAAAGCAAAGAAAATATATTAATCAACAAGAGAGCAAAATACACTCCTCGGTGACCCCATGCCACCTACGGACCTCATTCGAGGACAAGGCCAATGAGGCAAGCTTATGCGCTAAGCGGTTTCCTAATCTAGGAACGGCAAGGCACAACTCAACACCTACCACATCACACAAGGCCTTAACATCACCAATAATAAAGCCACAGTCGCCCCACTGCTCAATGGGAGCCTTCAGCTCCGCAACAACCCGAGAGGCGTCCACCTCCACAGTATGAACATGCAGCCCCAAAGACACGGCTGCCTCCAGCCCAACGCGCAAGGCAAGAAACTCTCCTACCTCAGGGGAGACCCGACCAAGCAGCGAACAAGAGATAGCAAAAACCACCAGCCCCTCGTGGTCACGAATAGCCACCCCCACACCCAACAAAGATTCCCCGGGGCGCACTGCCACATCTGAATTCAACTTCAGGCACCCTAGGGGGGGAGGGCACCACACCGGCCGAGAGTCACGCCCTGGCAAGCCAGGAGGGGGAGGGGAGAGGGCTGCCACAGAAGACTGGAACTCCCTGAGAGCATCAGCCGCCCGCGCCGAAATATCAGAAGCATGCCGGACTCTAAGCCCCTGAAATGCTACATTTCGGTTATTCCACAAGCACCAGGAAATCATACACACCAACTCCACCCCCTCTCTACCACCAGCGGACTTGGCAGCAACCAAAAAAATCCACCAAAGAGCCACGCTGCAGAACAAGGGCACCCAGAAGCAACTTTAGAGCATCTCAGGCAGGCTGGATGGAGCTACAAAAACGAAGGGCATGCTCGACAGTCTCAACCTCCTCCCCACACAACTTACAAACAGGGTCTAAGGAGACCCCCCGCTTCAAGAGATTCACCAAAGCAGGTAGCACATTGTTGCACGCACGCCAGACGAAGATCTTTACCTTAGGGGGGATGTTCAAGCTCCATAACAGCTTCCACCAAGCCCCACCACCGGAACTAGAGGAAGACATACCCACCTCTGAAGCGCTACGAGCGAGCTGGTACCCACTCTTGACAGAATAAAAGCCGGTCTTGTCATAATGCCACTTAATCCTATCTGCAACCGATCTGACACTGAGAGGGATTGATAGGATAACCTCCATGTCCACAAGAAGAAAACAGAGGTTCAGCAGTGGCAGATTCCAGCAATGGCACGAAGAATCAATCAAATCAGAAACCTTAAGGTCAGGTGCAGCACCCGTAGTCACCGGCAGGAAGAATGACGGCATTGGCAGCCAAGGGTCCCTGAAGGCCCGAATTGAACACCCGTCGCCCACCTGCCACCTTAGCCCACTACATAACAGTTCCTTCCCCCATAAGATACTATTCCAGACATGGGACGCCCCACACTTTTGCCTCCCACGCAAGAAATCTGTTTTAGGAAAATATTTGGCTTTTAGGAGGCGCGCCACCAGGGAGACCGGCTCCTTCATAATCCTCCACGCCTGTTTCGCAAGGAGAGCTTGGTTAAAGGACCCCAAGTCTTTAAAACCCAAACCGCCTTTCGCCTTGGAGAGACACATCTTAGCCCAAGAGACCCAGCTAATTTTCCGTCGCTCCCCTTTAACTCCCCACCAGAACTTCGACGTTAGAGAACCAAGCTCATTACATAAACCAATGGGGAGGCGGAATATGCTCATGACATAGTTGGGGATTGCCTGGACAATCGCTTTGATGAGAATTTCCTTACCCCCAGCCGAAAAGAGGCAGCCCTTCCAACCTTGAAACTTGGCCCGGACTCTATCTTTGATCATGGAGAAAGTCCGCTTCTTGTGTTTACCAACAAGTGTTGGAAGACCAAGGTATTTGTCGTGGGCAGGACCGTTCCCCACCTGAAGCCGCAGCTGGAGATCTGTACGAGTTTGCTCGTCCACATTTGGGCTCACCACAAGTGAGGATTTCTCCAAGTTTACGCACTGCCCAGAGCCACGGCCGTACGTAGAAATCACGGCTTTAATGAGCTCACAGCAACGAACTGAGGCGTTACAAAAGAGGATGCTATCATCCGCAAAAAATAGGTGGCTCACCAGGGGGCAGCTCCTAACACACTTAATGCCCAGGCCCCTACCGTGGAGCTCAGCCAACCGGATGCCACTCGAAAGAGCCTCCGCGCACAACAAAAAAAGTTATGGGGATAGGGGGCAACCTTATCGAATACCCCTAGACGGCCTAATCGTTACCACCGGATCACCATTGAGAATGAAAGACAAGCTTGAGGAGTTTACACAGCCCATAATTAGCTTTATTAAACACGGAGGGAACCTCATCCTTACCAGCACAGCCTCAAAAAAGATCCACTCGACCCGATCGTAGGCCTTGGCCATGTCCAATTTGAGGGCCATCCACCCCTGCTTTCCGCTTTTCTTCCTAGTGATTGAATGAAGCAGCTCAAAAGCGATTATCACATTATCGAAGATCTGCCTACCCGGGACGAATGCTGATTGGTTTGGCGAGATGAGCTGAGGGAGGACCTATTTAATCCGGCGAGCGAGCACTTTTGTGACAGTCTTATACATCACCGTACTCAAGCTAATGGGCCTGAAGTTCGCCAAAGATACTGCGTCTTTTGTCTTGGGAATGAGGACCACGTTTGTTCGGTTAAAATCTTGTAGGTTGCAACTATCGCCCAGGATCCGAAGACAAACTTGGGTAAATTCCTTGCCCACTATGTCCCAGAATTTCTGGAAGAAGACCGCATGGAACCCATCTGGTCCCGGAGCTTTCGAAGGACCGAGGGCAAAGACTGCTTCCCTGACTTCCTCCTCATTGTAAGGCACTAGCAAAGCCGCTACTTGCGCCGGGGAAAGGTGCGTCCGAATTGGAGCACAAGCTGCGGCTACATCCTCATTCGAAGGCTGAGAGGAACTGAACATATCAGAGAAGAAACCCCTCACCACTCTCGCCATTCCTTCCCTTGACCCCTCCACGTTCCCATTTGAGTCTACCAGGCAAGCTATCTCATTCTTCCTCTTACGAGCAGATGCTCGAGCATGGAAGAATTTGGTGTTTCGATCCCCAGCTGCTAGCCAATCCGTACGCGCCCTCTGTTTCCAGAATATCTCTTCGTTAGATAGGAGGTTTTCTAGTTCCGCCTCCGCAAGTCGGATTTGCTCCATCACCCCCCTCCTATGGCTCACCCTGTACATTCTCTCAATTGCTTGATTCTGTCTGTCAATATGCTTCCTTAGGGAGCCAAAACGTGCCTTACTCCACCCTGCCAGCCTGTCCGCACATTTGGACATCTTGTGTTGAAGGGCTATGGGATCAACAGCGATGGTCATGCTTTCCCACGTCTCCTTGACCACCTATTTGCACCATTCCTCCTTTAACCAAAACGGCTCGAACCTAAACCACCTATGGGCAATCGGGGGAGGCCGGATTCTACTGCACAACGAAAGGACAATCGGCCGGTGATCCGAACCGTTAAAGCCCAAGTGTTCCACTTTTGCATTGGGGAAGACGTCCCACCACAGCTGATTACCAACAAAACGGTCAAGCCTTTCCTGCACGTTTGCTCCACCCGCCCGCTTGTTGTTCCACGTAAAGCATGGCCCAAGGAAACTTAAATCCCACAGGTCACAATCAGATAAAGCTTTCCTAAACTGAACCATGCCATTTCGCACCCTCTTAGCAGCACCGCTCTTCTCCGAAGTTATATAAAATTATTATGATAGAAAGGAAGAGACTTATGAGTACATATTGATATTGCCCTTTCCACTACTTTTGAATATTTTCACAAGGTTTAATTTTCTTTTGAATATTGTATAGTGCTTCTGTCTTTTCGTTCTCCATCATTTGCCCACACATGACATATTTTTAATTTGTGCTAACCCAAACAAATCAAATCAATTCCATTATTGTCAGTTTCCTAAAATTGTTAATTAAAATAAAATAAATAAATATCAATATTTGAATAAAGCTGTCTCTAAAATAGGATAAAATTTTAGTGACATGATCCAGAGAGTAGTTTCTAAACAGGAGAGAGCTACCCACATACATGGGGAATAAACCCATATAAAATCGGAACTTGAACCCATGACTTATGGCATCATGGGTCAGGGCTAGCGCTTTAACTATTATGACAATCCCACTCTTCAATTTTTTTTTTTTTTTAAATAGAAAAGAATGATTTCAATATTAATCTATTTAATTTCACTCAATTCAATATCATAATATTAACAAAACTAACTATTATGTTTGCTTCCATATTCTTTGGGTTTGGTTTGAACCAACAAATGCTGTGGCTAATCTGTAGTACTGTAAATCCAGCCAATTGAAAACATTTATCTAAATAGAATTATTATTATTATCTGTGTTTATTTCAAAATTAAATGATAATTAAGGTAATTATTGTGAAATTGTAGATAGAGTGGGGGCAGTTATAGCATGCATGATAGGCACCAAAGCGGATATTGACTTTTCAGGGTTTGTGTTTGTCTAAGGTAGACCGCATCTCTAGCCAACCTCACATACTCATATTCCACGTATATTCAAGACTTTCTAACAAACTAGACAAATAAAACAAGCTTACGTAGAACATGCAAGCATTGTTAATGATTGGTGTCTAAGCTTTCTTGTTAGGACTTTCTTTGATGTTTCAAAAGCTGATCAAGTTTGACAATTCCGGGCGGCAAGAACACATGTTCGAAGACGCCCGAGGTAAGGAAGACAACGTTTCACAACCGAAAATGTGTCCTTTATCGGCAGTTGTAACGGCCTTTGAGAAGCTGGCAGATTTGTTGAATTCAACAAGCAATGGAGACTGCTACCAAGGAGCACAGCTCCGTTTGTATACCTTCTGTGACGCTTGTTCTTTGGTTTCTGTTATGTTTAGATATCTCGGCCTCGCTTTCAAATTCGCCGAGTTGGAGTACGTTTCCAAGGTTTCATTAAATCATATCTTTTCTTTCATCTTGTATAACTTCTGAGAAATTCATCGAATTCGCATTTTGATGTTAGTATGTATATATATATGTAGACATATGATATGATCCACTAGTAGTTGATCTTTGGACCTATAATATTATAATGTGGTTTGGTCTAATGCTATGATATATTTAGGTACAAAATCTTTTGGAAGCATCAGCGAGATATGACACTTTAGATAATATACTTGATCTGGATGTCAGAAATGATACTGTCAAGGCACCGGGAAGTTATTCACGTAATCTACGACGAGTTAGGCAGGGTCTTGATCTCATCAGAGCTTTATTTGAACAATTTTTGTCAACCAGGTACACATACTCTGTTGCAGGAAAAATGCCAATTGGATTCTTTTATATATAAATGTCCATACTGTTTGTGAAGACAGCCTTATTTGAAAGTTTAAAGGTAGACTTTGTGGCTCTATTTTTAATGGCTAATAACAAACTAACCCATTTTTTATTTCAAAAATTTTTATGACATGGTCTGAAAGACATAAATTTCATTTTTGTTCTCTAATGACAGCAGAAACTATCTTGTTTCTTATGGTATTTTTGTAATGGAGGTGTTATTTGTTTATGTCGTCTGATTTTCATTTTTTTTAATTTTCCATAGCTATAAGCAACAGAATATGTTAATAAAAATAGAGAACAAAGATAGAAAGTAAAAGGAAGAAACGGAGGCATTTGTTAAGCGCTACTAAATACCAATGATCATGAAACTTGAAACTTTTCTAGAGCAATTTCTCTTCCTAGCATGCTATAAAAGTGAGGATGGTTTCTTCACTTTTTAATAATTGTCTCACCCTTGTTTGTATTTACCTTTTTAGCTCACAGCATCCTGTTTTGAGCACCAACACATAAATGTTGATCATATTTACTGTTGGAAGATTAGTAATTTGAGGATGCACTTTCCTTGCGTAGGATTAGTGATTACTTGATTTCTGAATATCTGCTTATTGTTCGAAATTCGCTAGTTTAAATCCCATTGGTATAGTGAAATAGATAACACAGATTCCACAGAAGCTTATTTTTGTGGTTTAATGGGTTTGGCAATCAATGTTTTTAACCATCTTTGATTTCATCTACGCCTATGTACTGCATGTGACTACCCTCCTAGCAAGTAGTGTCAGATACATCCCAATAATGTGGTTAAAACAATATTGTATATATCCTAACCAGATTCAGTCCTGTCAGTTGACAGCTGTATCTATATTCACAAACGGATAATATTAGTTCATAGTGGCAATGTTAGGTGATAGGTCCAATTAATGTTACCTTTCTGACATTTCTAGCTTTTCTTCTCTCTCTGATTGTGACATCTAATTTAAAAAAATTTGCGCTTTCAGTGATTACTCCTTGAAGGAGGCAGCCTCAACTGCTTATGCACAAGTCTGTGCACCGTATCACTCGTGGGCAGTCAGGACAGCAGTTTCTGCAGGAATGTATACACTCCCAACCAGGGAACAACTCTTGATGAAGCTTAATGAAACTGGTGAGTTTTTGACCAATTTTGGTAAAAACTAAAATGCTTTTTCCAGTGAGAGCTACTTAACATGGAATTGCATTGTCTTCTTGGATTGTCTAATTCTTTGATGTGTGATCTTATAATGTTACAATTACCTTAAAGAGTCTTAGTGGACTGATAGGCCGTATTTTGTTAGAAGAAGTCTGGATGTCTGTATATAAATAACAACTTAGAAATGTGATTACTTTCAAATGGAGAATACCTTTCATAGGCTATGGCTAAACTAAGCTGTCATCAAAATTTTAGTCTTGCTAATTCAGGAAACACGATAATTTTTTGCAAAATCTAAATTATATGAAATCGTTTCAAAGATAAGTACTCATTCCTTTATGTTTATGTTATACACATATTGCTTTACCCAGAAACTTTTCACTAGAAAGTGGTGTCTGAGAAACATCTAACAACAGACAGCTATTCCTTTCTTTGTTTACTTTAACCTATTTATTTTGACTTCTAGCCAATGGTATACAATTCACAGTCCCTAATTAAATGAATTTGCAATATGTTCATGCCAAAGGTGGTACGTTCTTTTGTGTAGTAGTCAATTTTCGACAAATAAATGCAAGCAAAACTTCTTATTGAACTTAGCCAACTATATGCTGGTTACAGATATGATTCTAAACACTTCATTGGATCAGCTATTTGTCATAGCCTCTATCATCTCACTTGATTTTATAGTAACTAATGAAATTTGATATAGTCTCATAGAGATATCAACCATAGTTGTCTACTCTGTTGCAGATCAATCAGCAGAGAAGAAGATGAGAAGATATATTAATGCTACCGGTCCAATTATAGAGTACATTGATAAACTTTACATTTCTAGAAATATCACTTTGGACTGGTGACTTGTATCCTGATCTGCTAAAACATCACAGAATGCTCATGGTGTTTGTGGTCCATCATTCATCTTGCTCTTCCACAAGATTTGTTACAATTAGAAATTTTGGCAGTGGCTTTGCAGGTATCTCTTTCATCTCAGCAGCAATTGTGCTACTCTCTTTTTTCTTTTCTAATGTTCTTTGTAATCCTTTTAAGTTTGGCTCTGCTGCTTGCCAAGCATTTGAAATAGCAGAAGTTGTACATGATTTTGCATTGGTATCAATTATTAGAGAGTAAAAAAGAATCAGGAGATTTGTTCTGATCAATTATATGTAAACAAGGTTAGTCTATAGAATGTGAATTCTCTCTTGATCTTACCATTTATTTGCTGTAATTTAATCTCATAACACGAAATACAACAAATAAAAGGTTTTGTCGAGATGTGATTATTTTTAACCATTGTTCCTTCAACAACCAATTAAATGTTCCAAAAAGATCATATTAGAAGTTAGTATAACTTTTCGTCTGGGCAAGGACTAAAAGCATTAAAGCATAATATTAGTAGGCTCAGGTTTTACTAGTCATCATATGGCCACTGATAGAATGCCTGCTTTCCCAAAGTCAAAGTAATAATAATAATAAATCTATTTTCAAAAAAATAATAATAATAGTAATAAACAATTTATAAAATGATTTATTATTTTCCCACCTTTTTTAAACTGATTCGGAGTTTATTTTTCTGATGTGAAAAGTGAAAACCATTATGTAGAAAAGTATATATTAAATTTCATTTCATAAAGCCTTTAGCTGCTTTTTTTTTTTTATCTTCTTCGTTTCTGTGTTACAAAATAGAATGAAAAATTATTTTTACTAACTAAAATTGTTTAACACTCTTAAATAGACTTAAAAATAATAGAGGGTTTATTAAAAAGATAAGTCAAATTGGCAAGAAGAATTATTTCCTTTATCACATTCCGGCTTTGGCTGGCAGCTTACTGAAGTTTCATGCCTTCCCTAAACAAGGAAAATCCTTCAAGTTGCTCATAATTGCTCAATGCCAAACTCAAAAAATGACACCATCCATTCAAAATTACAACAGATCAACTTTTACTGGGTCGTGTCAAAAACTTTCTAGTTCTTATTCGCTTCTTTCGAAATCTACTCAAGAACATTTGACATCGTATCTGAAACCTTTAAGAAAATAAAACAAAATGAAATACAACATGAACATATTATCACCGGGACTAATGCAAAACCACGTTTACTTCGCTAAAAGGCGCTGTGTTAAATAGACACCTCATCTTGTCACCCACTACTGAAGGGTGGTTCTCACCAACTGCATTCACTTCATATTAAAACCCCCAGAGACTACTTAAAATGTCAAGCTTTCAGGGTTCTCAATAATCTTTGAAAAGGTTTGAAGGAAGGCAGCCAAGTCAGCACCATAGATAATTCGGTGGTCAGCAGTTACATTTACCTGCACAAAAAATAACATGCCCAACCCAATTAGCTTCAATAAAAATATCTATATAACAGAAACTAACACTTGTATTAGAAAAGAAAAGATGTAAAAAGTATAGTTAATAAGCTGTTCACCACAAGCAAAGCACAGTAACAGGCCATACAACAGAAGCCTTCACAAAAACTCTAAAGAAAATGTGAAGACAAGACCCCATTGGAATACAACAGCCTCCCAATTAACGTAAAGGAGAGCCATCACTATAAACTTTTAACTGCTAAAGCAGCTTCATTGGATCTGCTAACCAGTCAAGGGCACGGTCTGTCAACAATTGCCAGCAGGTACCAAAACAATTATGAATTCAAGACACATATTAAAACTCAATTTGTCATTCTGTCTTTAATTCTCCATTCACAATATTGTGAATGGTGAATGGTGCATGCTCAATTAAAGGGACAAATAGTCCAGCACCCCCACACTAACCACAGCACCACACTAATTCTGCAAATATTGAGATGAGGATGACAGAGAAGCAGGTAAAGAATTATTCAGGTTATTGACCATAACAGCCTTCCCAATTTAGCTAATCAATTAAGTTATTCCTATCCAGTTGATGTGTCCAAAACTGGCCATATGCTGCCTAACATAGACCCCATGTCTTACCTCTAAACAACGCTCTGAAGCAGAAAACTAAGTAATGGAGGCAGTTTAATAGAGGAAAACAGCCCCTGTTCATGAGCTAACCTCAGTCAACATCACCCCTGAGAATCTTTAAGTGTATAGTATCTGTAATTCACCATATAGCCTAATAAGTCAAGGGACAACGTTTGTATTTCACTCTATATTGAACAAAAAAATATGTTGAACCTGTGACCATCTCACACCTAGTTTATGGATATCCTGACGAACTAAACCAGAAGATCAAATGGACAACATCAGGCATTGAAGCAACATTCTATGGAAGGTATTGGAAGAAATAGAAAATAGAGTAAATGACCAAGTTCTGGATACCAAAAAAGAGTAGATGACCAAGTGATTGAGAGTTAACATAGACAATCAACTAACAGGAAAAAATTTAGTTTTAGACTACTGCTGCATTGTCTAGAATATGCTGTATTAATAAAGAGAGTAGGAGGGTAAACTTGGCAACGTAGCAAAAAGGGAAAAAAACAAAATGAATTATAAACAAAAAGGTCATGCATCCTGCATCAAGATCTAAGGGCCTCACAATTTTTTTATGAGTGGAACTATTTGCAAACCATATGTTATCTTTTAGCATTACTTCTGAAATGTATACTTACTGACAATATTATACTTGATTAAAATTACTTTGAAGACATAGAAATACTCTCCCTAGAACCCATAAAGAGTTTCTAAACTTTGATTTCTCCTACTATGTCTCTTCCAAGGTATCCACACCTTACAGATCAAACATAAAAGGAGATAATTTTTTGTGCTTGTGCAAAGAAATATACAGAAAGTGAACAAGATGGACATTTACTCCCCAATTTTAGGTGATCAGATCAAAGAGGTGAATTTTAAGTGCAAATTTATGAGTTATTACATTACATAGAAAATTGATCAAGGTGTCTAGCATTTCATGAATGAAATACAATTTGATTAGCATAAGAAATAAAAGAATCTACTTGGATCAAATGGCATTAAAGAAGTACATAGCTTAAATTAATATCAGCAATACTCAAAGCAATAAATTGTTCTTGAAATATAGGTATGAGAAAATTTGAGAGAACACTTAAAAGAAAAGCGAAAAAAGATTCAAATGGACAATAACAATGCCTAAAAAACTAAAACAGAGAAGAAAGCTCAAATGGAACCCCTAGAAGTTACTGATAAAATCGTATTGTCATGTAGGCAAGCACTTGACTTTTAATTAGACAAGTTTCTATGATGCTAATGTTTGAATTTCTGTCCATTGGTTCCTCATGAAAAGGATTCTGCATCTAGATGAGGTGACTAGTTAGAGAATCACGAAGGCAATTGCTGGTGGAATCCGCTGTCGTCATTTCAGGTAGAACAACTTCGTAGGACTAGGGAGTCAGAAATTTGTTCAGCTAAGCAAGATTCTCATGAGGACTAGAACCACTATGCATATCAAGACTTCAGTTACTGTTAAACATTTAGTGCTTCTGATAAGTTGGATGCCACTAATTAGTACAAGAAGTAGTTAAGGATTACAAGGACTTTAAATTCTCTTTGGATTTCCAACAAATAAATACTTGCACCTGAGATGGCTTAAGCCCGCCAAATTGCTTCTTTGGCCTCTCAGACTACAACATTTAAGATCTGACCATCTCACTTATTGTTTAAAAGACACATCGTCCTCTTAAAATAAGAGCCCTGAACAACTAGTAACTGGGATGAATACTAAAGAAGCGGATTCAAATTCCCCAAATATAGATTACATTTCTAAAGTAATGAAGTAATGAGTGGCAGACATGATGGAGTTGCCATAACTAGAAAGCAGATCTTTTAATAAACCAGTTGAGAATTTTAAGTTTGTCATTAATTTGTACATTCAATACACACACAGTCAGTTTCAAAAAAAAAAAAATACAGAGAGTCATTTAAATTTAGTATCGTAATCTTCTGTTGGTTCCATAAAACACAGCCTAAATTATAGAAATTAATAAAGACATCAAAACAGAACTCACCTGCATCTTACTCTTCACGCTGAAGAAACCATCTGCATCAGCCACCACGGTTGGCTTGGATGCTCCAACAGCCATGATAGCCCCCTGAACATTGCAAATATCCAGATAAACCATGAGATCCAGAGAAATTACATTACTTAACGAAGTTGAAAAGACTAACTAGTCATTATTACCCACCTGGCCAGGAGGGAGAATTGCATCAAAACGGTCCACCCCAAACATGCCAAGATTAGATAAAGTGAAAGTTCCTGTCAGCAGTACAAGTACAATTTAATACAAGATAGCAAAACCCCCATAAAAGTAGAACAAAAACAAATAGAAAAAAACATGAATTAGTGAATACCTGAATTGTACTCATGAGGCTGAAGTTGCTTGGACCGAGCCTTCTCCACGAGCTCTTTCCATTTTTGAGATAACAAATACAGATCCAACTGTAACAACAAAAATACAAGTTAACAACTCAAAAATGCTCTTTAACACAACAATGCAATATCAATCCTCCATAAAAAAGACAACAACCTTATCGGCATCCTGAAGAACAGGCGTTATCAAGCCACCATTGATGGCCACGGCCACTGCAATGTTGATATTACAATTATAAGTAAAGCTCTTGCCATCTTTACAGGTGGCATTAACAACCGGGTGCTGAACAAGCGCCATGGCTGCAGCCTTAGCTAAAATCGCAGTCATTGTTACACCCTTTGGCTTCACCTGAAAATTCGAAACCCCAAAACGTCAACAACATCCCATCACCACCAAACTTAATCAAATAAATAAATAAATAATTACCTTCTCATAGAGCGCATCAAGTGCATCAGTGGTTATAGGATATCCAACGCGGAAAGTGGGCACCGAGAGACTCTCCACCATATTCTTCGACACGGCAGATTGCATTGTCGTAAAAGGCACGACACTGGAACCCGGAATAGGAGGCAATGTGGCGGCCGCGGCCGCAGGTTTGGCCGCCGCCGGTGTGGGTACGGCGACGGTGGGTGCTACATTCTTGGAAGGAGCAATTCCGGCTGCCTTCTCTATGTCTTCCGGAGTAATCCTCCCAAAAGGCCCCGTTCCGGTAACCGAATTGATGTCTATCTTGTGCTGCTTAGCTAATTTCTTGGCGTAAGGCGTGGCCACGATTTTTCGGGGCTCAGTCGGGGCTGTCTCCGTGGATTTTACGGGTTCGGGTTGGGAAATAGCAGGTGCGGGAGTGGAAGTAGCAGGAGGAGGAGTGGGAGTAACAGCTTGAGATTGAGAAGTGGAACCAGCGGCGCCTTTCGACGAGGCTTTGGCTTTGGCCTCAGCTATTTCGTCCTCCGTCTCGGCTAAAATACCGATCGGGGCCCCGACAGGAGCGCTCTCGCCTTCGGGGACGACAATAGCGGCGAGAATGCCGTCGTAGAAGGTCTCGACGTCCATGTCGGCTTTGTCGGACTCGACGACGACGACGCTCTCGCCTTTGGAGAGGACGTCGCCCTCGGACTTGATCCAGGAGACGATCTTGCCCTCGGTCATGGTGGAGCTGAGAGCGGGCATGAAGATCTCGCGTATTTTGGATTGGACGGTGAAGATTCGTCGGCGAGAATGAGTGAGTTTCCATGCCGAGGAGGAGGGGAGAGGTAGGTTTTTGAAAGCGAGGGGAGTGGAAATGGAGGAGGAGCTGGAGAGAGGAGGAGGAGTGGTTCTGGAGAGGAATTGAGAGAGAGAAGCCATTGTTTTGGAGAAAATGTGATTTGGTGGAGTGCGTTTGGAGTGGGAGGAGAAATAAAGAGCAGAGGAGAGCGGGGGCGGAGAAGACGAGGATGAGTTGGTTGGAGTTGGAGGCTTTCTGCTACCTTGCTCTGTTTACATCGCCCACTAACTACTATTTCCCTTCCAACTTCAAAAATTCGCCAAGTTCGTTAGCTCTTCTTTTTCTTCTTATTCCCATTTCTCTCCCATATACTTTCTCTATTTTAAATTTACACCCAATTATATATTTTAAAATTTTATTTTAAAAAACAGGACAACTCAAATCCATGTTATTACAGGGATAAATCAGCGCCATATGTCACCATACTGAGCATTAGCGATCAATTTTTTTCTTTGTTTTATCTCCCACACCACACTAGCTCACACAATTACTATGACCAAATTGACATAAATTTCTTAACATACGACTCGGAATGTTACTTTTAGAGTTGAGAGAGGTCATCCACATTAATGAAAAAATTGCATACAATTAAAGGACGTTAAAGTTTGAATCTTGTCTCGCGTTTATAAGAAGCAGGCAAGAGAGGTTGTGCTATTGTACTAACCCATTGAACTTCATTGGTGATCAACTTTACTTCGAAAAATACAAAATTGATTTTCATCACAATTTTGGTCTTAGGAATAGAAATTGGACGGACTTATTCTAACAATAAATTCCATAGAGTGACCATATTTGTGCTCCTCAAAAATTATTTGTACACCCCCAAATTCATATATTTTCAAAATATCATTGTTAGCCTTAATGTAAATTATTGTATTATAATAAAAAAATATTATATTTATTAATTATTTTACTTTTTTTTTTTACATTTTTTGAGAAACTAATACTGGATTTATAAAAAAAAAAATGTAAGATAAGGTTTAAAAAAAAAAAAAGTCTATTTGAGAGTGTCTACTATCTTCCAAAACCTAAAAGAATGGAGGAGGCCACTACATTCTACACCCAAGAGAACCACATGCACAGGAGCAGCTCCTGTGTATATGATTTAATTTTTTTTCCCCTTTCCTTTCTCTTTGATGAAGTATAGCCTCCATCTTAGTTGGTGTAGAATGAAGGAGGCAATAGAATTTTATTTAAATTAGAATTTTATTAAATTATAAAAATGGCATATTTGGTAATGTATATGAGGTGTGCTTATACTATAGATTTTTAAGCATTTTAATGGGACGTTCATACTATTATTCTTATAGGGGTCTAAATGTTGCAACTCAATCCTGTATCAGCACATTGTCTTTTGGATGTTTTGGTGTTGGGCCTCTAGGTCTTCTATCGGACTGTTTCCAATTCCGCCTTCGGGTCTAAATCTGTGCCCAAGAATCGCCACACATTGCAAAAATGTGGAATAAGACTAATGGGCCCAGGTTTAGAAATGGAAATTGTAAATGAGTCCATTAATAAAACTTTAAATTTTAATTTATATCATTAACTTTTAGTATCCATTTGTTTTCACTTAAGGTGTATCAAATTTAGAGGTTGTTAGAGATCTAATGGACTTTTTCGAAATAATAAATTTTAGTAGAATATATGGATTCTATAGATGACTCCATATAGATTTTGTTAGAACTTCTTTTAATGAAATCCAATGATATTCATAAGAGTAGGGTAAGATTTATTATAGACTTTTTTTATTCATAAATTTCACTTTGAAATCTAACAAAATTTATTGAATTCTATCACTTAGTAAAATCTATAGAATTAGTGATTTTTTTTAATACATTTGAATTTGTTTGGACATTTTAAAATGATAAATTAAATACACCTGAATGTCAATGAAGTTCACATAAATTATAATTAACTACATCTAAATTTCAATAAAACATATACAAATTCAGATTGAATATACCTAGTTTTTAAACAAAAAAAAATTCACTGAGCCTTAGATTGAATACTTTCCGCCTCAATCTGATAAGGGAAAAGAAAAAGTAATAGATGAAAACTCTTAAGCAAAAGTTGATAAATAGATTTCAAATTCACAAATTTAAATTAAAATTTTAACATATTACCTATTGTAAAATACTTACAATGGCCACGTGTTATAAACTCAAACTAACTATTTTTTATATAAGATAACGCTACTATACCTCAATTCATAACCAAGTGATTAGAACATTTTCTCTTCATATATCAAATCAAAGTTCAAATCACATCATACTCATTTAATGATGGTGATCAGACAAAATCCTAGTAATCCGAATCCAAATTTTTTAGATCCAAATTGGAGTTTTGCAAAAGAAAATCTTATTTGTTTAAATTAGGAGCGGATTTTAACTTGAAAATTTTTTATTCAAATTTGGACTTAATTCAATTTTTTTTTTCAGCTTTTTAATCTTTTAGAAATTTGTTTAAAATAACTTTAATGATATTGAGGTACAATGCAGAAAATTTAGAATAATGATACGCTATCAAAAACTTTATCTAAATTTATTGTTCAAACGATTTGACAAACTTATATATAACAATCACATCATCAATACCTCATCTTATAATCAGTATGATTAATACAAATAATCTTACCACATCATTTTGAGAAGTATAACATTATTTAAAAATTAAATATTTTGACTAAATTGCATAACATAAAATAATTTATTTAAATACATTTTTTTTTCTATAAATGTTTCTTTTATTGGATAAGATCAAATTTTCTTCAAAACCCACAAACCCCTTATCTGACAAATTACATCCACCTTCAATCCAAAAAAAAACAAAAAACAAAACAAAATAAAATAAAATATGGTAATGAACAATGAAAATGAGAGAACTCACAAGAAATAAAGTACGGTCATTGGGGAGATTGACGAGGAAGCTAAGCCCGACAGCCAGGCCACTTATATCAGAGTTGGAGTTGCCGAAGTTGAAATGATAGGTGGGTTCTCACACTGGGATGCCATGGTCGAAGTGAAGAGAAAAGGCAAAAATGGAGACAAGAAAAAGAAGAAGACATGGAAGTGGAAATGAAAAAGGGACTCGGTCAACGACAATAATGAAGGATGAAGAGCAACGACAACGGTTGGGTGAAGGCAACTGGGTTTAGTTTGTGAAAGAGTGACTACTAGGGTGAAGATTGAAGCAATGGAAGAGTGACGGCTAGGATTGCATTTTGGGTTTATATATCTTTTTTTTTTCACTTTTTTAAATCGATTTTTGAGTCAGCTTTAATTTATACGACCCAAAACCGATTAGGATAAATTTTTACCCAACTAAAACAGACCTAGACCTAAAATCAAACCAAAACCGATATTTTTGGTTCGGTTCGATTCGATTGGGTCGGTTTCAATTTTTTTTACGTATCCTTGCATAGAATGTTTAATTTCCCTAAAACTGTTTATAGAACCTTGACCGTTGAGTGTCGAATTTAAAGAAAAATGACAAAAACAAATTAACAATGACAAAAGTCCTTATTCTTTGATGGAATATCACTTGTCATGGTACTTCATGACTGTATATATTATTTTGTCAGTTTCCCTTCCTTTATACGGGAAAAAACAAATTTTCAATTATTTTAAAATAATTTATTCCTTCAAAACCAAATTTAAAAAGAAAGAAAGAGGATATCAGATTTCAAATATAATTATAACAACAAATTAACAATCAAGAAGGTTCCTATTGTTTGATGAGATATCATACTCATTCATGATATTATGTCGTCAATTTCCCTCTCATTATATAGAAGAAGAACAAATTCTAGTTTTTTTTTTAAATTAATTCATTCAAAAACAATTTGAAAATATAGAAAAAGGTGTAGACAATGATAATAATAATAATTAACAATGATGAAAGTTCCTATTATTGGATAAAATATCATTTCTCATACACCCAAACTATTTCAAGAAAGTCAAAGTAGAATTTGCTTTGTTATGCTCCTCGTTATTGTTGTAACAAGATGGCTCATGAAATTGTTAGGTGGGCTATAGGTTTAGAGAGCTATGTTTTTTGGTTTGATTCGTTTCCTTGTTGGCTGCTTAAGTTAGCCTCAATTGATGTAAACTCTTACATTCTACCATAAACAAATTTCACTTGTCAGTTGTCAATACTCATTCATGATTCTATTATGCTGTTAGTTATCCTCTCTTCATTGAAGAAGATAAAATTTTAATTATTATTAAATATTTTATTCAATGACAAATTGAAAAGATAGGAAGAGGGTGTAAAATTTAAATAATAATAATAAATTAACAATGTTTTTTTTTTTTAAAAAAAAACAAATTGATAATGATAAAAATCCTTTCTACCACACATCGATCTTAATATAAATAGTTGTACATTTCTCCATCGGCCTTAATGGTAAATTTTATATAAATTTTATATTATAGGAGTAAAGATTTGGATCTCACAAATATGATATTTTGTTTTCATCACTCATTCTCAACTATCACTATAATGAGTAGTGAATCCATGTAAAAGAGTAGTGGAAATCAAATATCTTGAAAAAATATTTAAGACTAGGCGACTAGCAAGTCTTACTTCAAAATTATCCTATATATGTGTATGTGGAAGTCTCTAAATCGAATCAAATTGTCCAAGAACATGGAATCCTGAAAATGATAAGATTAGAAGATATAGTCATTTGTAGATGACAATTATGAACTAGAAAGTCTTTAATTATAGTGACACAGATAATGAATCAGTATCAACTATCAATTATTCTTTGTAATATACTACAAGAAGAACAATGGGGAGGAAACAATTGGAACTAATACCTAGTAAACGCCAAAATGCAACAAAATGAAAAATCATCATTACCGAGAAAAAATTATAATATGCAAACAATGTCGGACTTCAAAAGCTGAAAACTTTGATATTAATATAATGCATCTATTGACATATTTGAAAAAAAAAAAATCATTAACATCTTAATAGAAACAAGTATTTTTATTAATTTTAAGAGATTAAGAATTCAAGTATTTTGCTTGTTCTAAACTATAAAATATAAGTAATTTTTTTAAAAAAAAAAATTAATCCATCTGCGCTGTTCATGCCCCCTGCACTCGGCCCTCTTCCCCCCAAAAAAAGGAAAAAACTTGTAAGATTAAAATTTCCCTTTAATCTAGTACACATATCTTCTAAGCTAGATATTGAGCAAATAAGAGCTTTAATTCTTTTTGCGTTTTTTTTGGGAGTACCGATATTATGTCCACAGTATAGTCGGGATCCACTACGATTTGATTATAAAATATGACCCGAGATCTGCTTCTTGAACGGGAGAAAGCAACTCATATTAAGTGGAGAGAAAATTACCCACAAATGGGATTGATGAGAGCATAACTCATAACCTTAACTAAGTTTTTCAGATATAGTACAACAATTTAATCTAGATGGTATAGTATTAGTATTACTCACCGTATAAAACAAAATGTCAATAATATTAATAATGATGCCATTAGTTTTACCAGAAACCTTTTTCATATCGATTAAATGTAACCAATCCTTTTTTGTAGAATTAAACTTAATAAACTATTTTAAATGGCTCATGGTTTCTTTCTTCTGGTAGAATAATTTTTTTTCTTTTAGAAAAAGAGAGGCCTTTTTACTCTATCATTGAGAGCGTTTAGAAGCATGGGTGAGCTTGATGTAGAAGCAAAACTTGTACATTAAAACGAAAGAAAGTAATGGTATACGGAAAAAGTTATTAAAAACATTATATTTACTTTGCCAAAATAAAATATTGTGAATTAAAGTATTAAAAAAATATGTAAGGATTAGTTATTTAAGTTTTGAGTTATAAATATTATTATTGAATTATAGTCTTTCACTTGATGTAAAAAGTAAAACCCAAAATTGAATTTGTCAACAAGTTGAGAACAAGTGCCAAGTAATTTGTCAAGTTAGCAATCTATGTTTGCAAGTAGTATTTAATATTAATTACTTCTTGATGTGTTGGTGGAATGTAATTGGTTGATCAAAATCAACCTTTACCTATAAATAGGCACTTACCATATATGTAAACAATGCATCAATTTCATGAACGAAATTTTTCAAGTAGTATTTAATATTAATTACTTCTTGATGTGTTGGTGGAATGTAATCGGTTGATCAAAATCAACCTTTACCTGTAAATAGGCACTTACCATATATGTAAACAATGCATCAATTTCATGAACGAAATTTTTTTTTCTCTCTAGTCTTCTATAATTTCTTTTCTCTACATTTCTAAATTCCTTAAATAGTTTTAATTATTTGTTAGTTTAACTCTAAAGTTTACAACAAATATGAATTTATAAAGTCATAATGAACTTTCTGGGTGCTGTAAAAGCAGAAATAGATGAATTTTTAGCATTAGATATGAAAGAACTAACTATAAATTTTAACGTATATTAGGTCAAATTCTGAAACGTTATAACTAGACTAGAAGGTCTAATAACATCCGCGGAAAAAACTGAAATAATAAGAGAAAATCCTCCTAACATTGAGATAAAATAAAATTTTAATAATGTAATGGTCCCCTTGTGCTGCCAGTTGGGCGTGTGTATGGATCCATTTTTCCCTGAAATTATCTATGATAGATTATTATGTACAGTCGACTGAGTTCATAGCCCCATTCGGATAGGTTGAAATTTGGGGCAATGGCTCAAGCGGTGTCTCGACTTCTGAAGCTTTTGGGACCCACCCCTCTAGGTTCTAGCATCCAATTTCAACTTTTCAAGCATGCAAGATTTCTAGTCAATTAAAGTTAATTGCCTATTTTCTACATTGGACATAATCAGAGTTCGTATTTTTCTATAGAGATCTTCCCTATTGTGGTAGATACGAGATAGACAATTCAAGATATAATTTGTCAAAGATATCACAATTGTCAAAAATATTTCTTATGCTTATGTGGTACCAGCTAATTTTAAGGTGAGATCTCATGTAATTAATTAATACTACAAGAAGGTTTGAGTTTGAGTTCAATTATTTCAACTTTTTAAGCTGGCGGTAAATGGTGTAATTATATTATTTAAGATTTTTTTTAAATAATATTTAAAATTTGGAAATTATAATATGTTATATTTTAAAATTTTTTGTGTGTTAAGAAGCCAATGAAATGTATAAACCTATTTTTTATATCAATTTGAACTAGCTAAATTATTAAGAAACAAAATTCTTGGTAAAATTTTTGAAATTAACACAATCACTTTATTATTATTATGATTAATGTAACTTTTTTCATAATTTTTTATATAATTTTTTTTTATCAATGTGTGTGCGAGTTTTTTCTCATAATATTATAAATTATAAAATTAAATTTTCAAACGGCGCTTCTAATTTAATCTTGATGTATGAATAAATATTCAATTATTGATATTTGTATTATCTTATAACTATATATAAAATAAAAATTGAAATTCTATAAGTTCGAGCCTGAATCTTCCTCTGAGTCATGCATTCACGTTGATTGGGCAGTCCGGAGACCAAGAGAGAGCGCCTTCCAACGGTTAAAAAGAGGCGGCCGGTGTCTTATCCGAAAAGCTGCACTTTAGTTCATTAGTAATATTTTACCTAATCTCCCTTATGATGTGACTGATTAATTGAAAGTACCGGTCCTATAAGCAACCCACTAAAAAAATAATTGTTCCCGAGAAATTTTTTCAACAACAGTGGTGTGTGGGCTCCCTTACTGATAGAAGCATCTTTGTCAACTAAGCAGCAAACACGAGCATACACACACACAAGTCCTTTGTAATTACTTTACTATGCTCCTCACAACTCCTCTGTTCACCAGCTACGGAAGCATAAAAGTGAAAAAAAACGAAAGGTGGGTTTGCTCGATCGGTACATAAACACGAGCCGTTCCAAGATCCTTTTCTACCGATCTCACATAGTCTCCTCTTGCAAGATGGGATTGAGCCTTTCATCCTTTAGTTCCTTTAAATAGAGACTGTTGTGCTGTTTTGGAAAATCACGTTACAGCTCCAATGGGGGTTAAGAAGGAGCAGCTCCAAAGAATCCATGGACTCAGAAAGAAGTCACTTGTTTCTGCTACCAGTCTTGCTTCTATCGAATCTTTATCCATGCCTCTTGTTTGTACTCTCTTTCTTTTGCTTTCTTCTCCTTTTTTGCTATCTTGGGATTTTTTTAAGTGGGAAACTGGTTTTGTATTTTCAGGTCCAGGAGGTTGTTCTCTCGGCTGATATTAGCTGCGCTGAGTGTCAGAAAAGAGTGGCTGATATAATGTCAAGATTGAATGGTAAGATTGTATCTACATGGCTTTGCATCGTGATTTTACATTCTCTGCAAGCACTTTGAATGTTGTTTCTAAGAAAAGTGATTGTGATTGTAAATGCAGTCTTTTTCAACCAGCAAAAACAGAAAAAGAAAACTGACTTTATTTATGTTATTTTCCTCTCTGTAAAAATAGGTGGTCCTGGTCAATTGTGTGGCTTGTATATGCGTTGCTTCTAACTTTTTGTTTGCTTTTATTCAGTAACATCTTTTGGCATACAATGTAATAGTACTGGTGACAAAATCAAAGACCTTCAGACACACTATACAACTGTGTGCCTTATCTCAATTTTGGTTTCCAATGTTTTGATCATTCATGTCTGCAAAGTGCAAACATTTTAACGCTCTCCTTTTATGGGCAGAGACAGACTCTGTGTTGATTGATGTGTTGGAGAAGAAGGTAATACTGACATGTAGATATCCAAGTGTTGTTGAGGTATCCACTCGGCAAGTTGCTGCCATTTACAGGAATCCTCTCAGAAAAATAGCCACCATCAAGCGGTTGTTTCGCTCTTCCTGCACTTGAATACAGCTCAAAACGAGATGTCTGTTGTAAAAAGGATTGATGTGTATACATACATTTGTATAGTGAAAGATAAACCATCTGTTGCCAGTACTTGAGTGTCATTACAGAAATAAAGATTTTGAAGAAATACAGAGTAGCGAGTTGGATTTGTGATGTGCTTGCCTTTGTCTAATGAAATTGTTATCAACAAGTTTGTTTTTAGAATCCGCGTACATGATACAAGTATCTCATTCAAAATTTTTTATTACATAAGTCTAGATAATATAATTGTCTATATTTTTGATATTTTGAGACATTATTTACAACTCAAAAATAAAGGTAACTTAGGCTTAAATTTTGTGTAAGATAAAACTTTGAGAACAAGAAAGAGATGGCTATGTATAAGGTAATATGAAGCATTTACCTGAAATGATGGTTACCCGTTGGATTGTATAACAAAATAAACAAATTACCTACCTTAATTATCAAGTAAAGCATAACAAGCCAAACATGAACAACCAAAAACCAAAATTGCTCTTTCTTGGTCTAAGGGGAATCATATTCTAATTCTTGAGGATAAGAAACTCCAAGACACAATCCAGAAGTAGAAATATAAATTGGTTCACATTCCACAATCCAGCATTCCCTTTATTTTCCACACACTTTTGAAAGCCATCAAATCAGCTCATCATTGATATAGATTCTTGTTAATTCCCAAGTTATGCAAGAAAGACAGGTATGGATTATAAATATCATCTTTAGTCTCCTTGTCCTAATAACATTTGTTTTATTCTTTTGCAAGTATTACTTTAAATAACTTCACGACGTCAAATGGCATAATGAATTTAAAATCCTTTAAAATTCAATAACATGTTTTGCAATAAAATTAAAAAATAGTCAGTTTTCTAAATATTTTTTCCAAGTGCATTTAATTAAATGATGTATTATTCATTAACGATGGTTCAATTCCGTTGTGCAATTGCAGATTTGCTGCATGGTAATGAAACTTAACCTAGACTGCAATGGTTGCTGCAGGAAACTGAGGAGAATTCTTCTCAACATGAAAGGTAAGGCTTTTCATTAATCCAGATCATTTTGTAGTTCCAGTGGCTTCTTAATAAATTTTAACCCTTTTGATTTGTTTTGCTTGAATCAAGAGATAGAGACACATTTGATAGAGAAACAGCAATGCAGGGTGAGTGTATGCGGTAGATTTAGACCGTCAGATGTGGCAATAAAAATAAGAAAGAAGATGACCCGCAGAGTTCAAATACTTGAAATTCAAGAGTTTGGTGAGATCAACGAGCAAGTAGACCATCACAATTCCATGATCACTGCCTGATCATTCTCATTTCATTTTTCTTTTTTACTTTTTTACTTTGGTAAATGTAATTAATAGGTAATATTTGGTACATATCGTTACATACATTAGTTGGACTATTTTAACTAGCTAGCAGTCTTATTTAATTCAATGTCAATACGGAAATAGAAACACAAATTAGACGTGCAAACATGGATTTATGATACATTTGTTGAGAAGCCTCAAGAGTAGATATAACTATAAAGCACCCTTTCCAAATTTGTTCATAAAAATGAAATAAAAAGTTCTTTTGGAATATTTTTACTTGTTCGATTGCAATTCAAAAGAATTTGTGTTCCAACTATTTCTGGCAAAAAGCTAGAAAGTCTTTTACATATATAAACACAAAAGTCAAAACCAAGGCAAATCAGTATCTATGGTGCTTTTATTTTAAAGAAAATAAATATGGACTTGAATGTAATTATATTAATATATTATATATTTTGTAACCAATATTGGGAAGCTCATCGAGACGGTAAAGAAACAGAGTTTGCAAGTTAATTAAATGGACTTTTGTAAATGTTAATATTTTATAAAAGGACAATGTTAGATATTCTACTATTGATCTCAACTCATTAGGTGTCAATTGATTAATAAAAATATATTAATAATAATTTATTTACTTAAACCATATATTTCTTCATCAAATTGTGATATAAAATATGGAAAGTCTAACATTGTTGTTTCTAAAATAATATTTATGTATATCTTTCTTTTTTCGACAAGTGCATTAGTCATTTGATGTATGAGTTTATTTGGACGTGTCAAACAAATTAAGCCGGTGTATACTTTATAACGACTGATCTTGTCAATCTAGATAAATCCCTAATCCAATTATCCAACCAATGAAGTAAATATTAATATAATATCTAATACATTTGTTATATTTCCCATAATTTGGATGCCTGTATCAAACCCATTTATAAATATTCTTATATTTTAAGAATATTCTCAATATTACAAATATTTCAACCAATATTTCAATAAATTTGACTTCCCACATTGTTTTTAAAACAATATTTACTTCTTTAACCCAACACAGGCCTTTAGATTTTTAATTTTTAATTTTGTTTTTAAAAAGAAAAACAGCCACGTGCGGATAAGCTGCTGGCTGAAATCAGAAATTGTCCATCCCATGATCCGTGTCATATGAAACCCCAAGGACGGTGCTCCTTCGACTCGCATTAGCCATTCGCAGATTCACATCACTTCGTTTTTTATTTTGCGCTGAGACGTCCACCACCAAAATTTGGAAAAAAAAAAACCCTAACCCTAGATTTTCGTCAACCCTATCGAATGGCTAGCGACACCCAACAGAAAGATTCCCACCGCAAGCACCGTCGATCCACCTCTGATGACGAAGTCGACAAGTCCTTGAAACGCCATAAACACCGTCATCATCATCACCACCGCCACCGTCATCACCGAAGCAAGAAGCACGAAGACGATTCCAATCACGGTGGTGACGATATCGCTCCTTCTGTTCCGTCGATTTCTGTGGCTAATGATGTTTCTCGGATCGATGATGACGTGGAGGAAGGGGAGATTCTCGAGGATGACAATATCGAAAAGCCCGGTGAATTGGAGGCCTTCGTTTTTGGGGATGGAACCGACTCTGGGAATCCGGTGTGTTCTGATTGCTTTTAAGCTCGCTATTGTTTGTTGTTTAAGTTGATTAATTTCGTTTTACTTTCTGTTTGGTTGCCGGAAAAAATTGGGAACTAGTAAAGAGATGTGAAAACTGGCTTTCGAATTTCATATTGTTAGGGTTTGAATACATTGAGAGTTTAAAAACTTCAATGTTGACTTTTTATTTATTTAAATTCTGCTTTGTTTTTAAATTATCCTCGGTGACTAATCAGAGGTTGACTCTTTTGTATTGTGTGATTCGTGAAGTTCGATAATGAGTTTTTGGTTTGTGAGAGCTTGTTTAGAGTACCTGAGTGAGTGTCTCATGCATGTAAAAGAATCTGCTTGAATGCATTGCAAAAGAAGTTTCCCTAGGCGTTTAAATGGATAGACTGACGGCTTACTATTGATTTGTAAGAGCTGGTTACATTTTTTTTTTTTTTTTTAATTAAGTCTTCTGTATTCACTACATATGTCATTATATTTATTTATCTTAGTTTTAGACCTTACTGAGTTGGAATTTTATGGGCTTAAGTCCTTTTGACTTTGTGTAGCAGGGAGTTCGTGAATTTGATGATGTGAAAGAGACTGTTGTGGGAAAGACTGAAGATGGGTCTAATTCTCATGCTAGTGAGAAGATTCATGACGAGTGTCATGTTAATGGCGATTTGCCGCATGAATATGTGAAAGAGAATAATGGGCGGCCTAGGGAATCTAGGTCCCCTTTGAAAAGAAGTAGCAAACAAAAGAGTTATCCTGATGTTGATACAATGGAGAATGATGAAAGGAGTTCAAGCGATAGGAGGAAGTCGTTGTCCTCTGAAAGCTCTGGGGATAGGTATAATAAATTGGTGCGCTCACCGTTGCAAGATAGATCTCGTGATGAGTTTTATACAAGGAGGAGTAGATCTAGGTCATATGATTTTTTTAGGGAAAGATCTCGTTCCCGAAGTGTAATGGAAGAGGAAGCTGTTTTGAAAAGAAGCCGTCATCAGGTGCGGGATGTGAATGACACTGATGATGAGAGAGTGATTCAACGGACTAGGAATGAGTGGCATGGTAGTAGGGATCGTGTGAGGGATGGAGAAAGAGAACGTAGTACTAGTTACAGAAAATATATTGACAGAGAGGATAGGCATCGCAGTCGGGAAAGACGGGACATGGAGAGGAGTTGGGAGAGGGAAGTAGAAAGGGAGCAGAAGAGGGAGAAAGAACAGGTGAGCAGCAGGAATATGGAGATGGACAAGGATCGGAGAAGAGATAAAGAGGGGGAAAGGAATAGGGACAGGGAGATATACAGTGAAAGGGAGGGACGGGATAGGAGCAGGTATGAGGAGGGGGATGTTGGTTGGAAAAGGGAAAAGGAGAGAGATAGGAGCAGAGATAGAGCCAGGGCCAGTGATAGAGAAACGGATAGACAGAGGGGAAGAGAGAGAGAGAGAGAGAGGGATAGGGAAAGGGATAGAGTTAGGGAGCGGGACTCGGAGAGGGATAGGGAGAGACGGAATGATAGAGGTAGAGATAAAGGTAGGGATATCGAAAGTGATAGGGAAAAGTATTTAAGTCTTGATGATGGCTATGGCAATCGAGATAGGCATAAACATTCTAGGCACTCGACTCATGATGATGATGGACATTATCGGGATAGAACCAGAAAGAATGATTCAGCTAAGGTTTATGGTTCTAACAGCTATTCTTTGGAAGGTGTTGGAGAGAAAACACAAAGAGATGAAGACGAGCAAGATGATTTTGAAGAAAGGGTTACATTGAAGCTTGTGGAGCAAGAAGAGGAAGATCTCAATAGAATAAAGGAGGAGAGTAGAAAGCGAAGGCAAGCCATTCTAGAAAAGTATAAGAATCAGCAGATACAGCAGCAAAATGAGTCTCAATCTGATGATCTGGAAAAAAATAAAAAGTCTGAGGAGCGTCATGATCATTCACTGGATGCTGATAACAATCTTATTAATAAATCTACTGGTAGAAGTGATGATGTAGATATTTTTGCTACTGACCAATTATTTTCTGTGAAGAAATCGCCTTCACAAAATGGAGATGCTGCTTCTGACCAGACTTCTGCACCTGGTGGGCTTGGAGATGGTATTCCAAAGGTGTGTCCATTATCTTGGATTTTTGTATGTATTTTGTAAGCTAGTCAGTTTTCTGTTTCACATGCTATAAATTTCCTCTACTGGATCACATATGTTGTTACTAATGTTATATTTCATGATTAATTATTTCAGAGTGAAACATCAAACCACATATTCTGTGATGATATTTTTGGAGAGACACCTGCTGGAGTTCGTAAGACGGTGAGTTTGATGGTTATATACGTCTACTTTTTCTCTTGTTCCTGATCTGTGATCGATAATTTTGCAATGCAGCATCTTATAATATTGTAATTTGATAAATTGTTGGTCCTCTCTCTCTTGTTGATTTTTGGTTACTCTGAATCATTTTGATACTTTGGTATATTTGTGTTATTTTATGATTTGAGCTTTTGTTCTCTCTTCTTAGTTCTATCTTATATGATTTAAATAAATTTACTGGTTATCTCAAAAAAAAAAAAAGTTAACTGATGCTTGGAAGGTGCTTGGAATGGTATATATATAGTTTGAAGAATGAAATGAATTCACCTTCTGAACTGCAGTTGGTAGACTTGAAAGCTTTTTTCATTCTCTTATTTAGTACTTTGTGACATCATGCTTATAAAAATGTGTTCTGCATGATTAGTCCTTACATATATTTGTAATATTTTAAGACATGCCCTACATCTGTTTATTTCTTCTGTCATGTAATTGTTTAAGACATGCCGTACACTCATGCACATACACAAATAAAGCAAATGCTTTTGTTAATTTCTTCTGTCATGTAAAGTATTTCAGTTTTCTGTTACTTCATTGATGTAATTCTAGTACTTCATTCTGCTACTTTTTGTTACTGAATTCATCTACTGGGAAGACCTAAGGTGATATAGTCAATATTAATCCATTACGTCTAGGCAACTCTCATTAAATATTTTGATTATTCTTTGCAGGGTAAAGCTGAAGGTCTAAAAGTTGTTAGGAGTGGTCTTAATGACAACTGGGATGATGCAGAAGGATATTATAGTAAGATGTCATCTCTTCCTTGTGCTTTTATGAATATTGCCCAAGAGAGTTGAGATCAATTTAGGTTTGCATGTTATGGCCTATTTAGCAGCTCATGTCCTGTGTTAATGCTTTGAAGGCAGGCCGACTTTGAGGTTTGACCTGTCTCAAAAGATCTTTGTATTATCTTTTTTTTTTTTTTTAATCTCTTTTGATTAAGAATGGTAGAAGACATTGACTCTTAAAGTTACTGCAAAGCAGGTTATATTCTGCTTCACATGTTTTGCCAGAAATATGGGAATAAATAATTGCACACAAAAAGAAGAAGAGAGAGAAAAAGATTAATTAAAAGCTTCTGAACTTAGTTATGCAAATCTATGGACCTGATTCTTAAGCAAAATTTCTTGGTCCTTTGTGGTATGAGAGCGGATGCTGTTTTACAATATTGACTGATTTGGAAAAGGTTGTTCTGGATCATGCTTGATACTAGTGATGAATTATGATCAATTCTAATTGATACCTTTTCTCATGGGAAGCAGTTTATTAGGAATTGGGATGTATAAAACAGTATTCTTGTACCTAGATATTAGGCTGGAAGTGATTATGAGCTGTAGGCTTTTGCCTAAATTTTTGCCCTTTTCTTTCCTTGTAGGCTATTGCTTAAAATTTTTGCATTTTTGCATTTTTCGTCCTTTAGTTCTTTTGTTTTTGTTTTCACTTGTGATCACATGTTTCTTCTTGTGTAGGCTATCGATTTGGTGAAATGCTTGATGGACGATATGAAGTCACTGCCGCTCATGGGAAAGGTGTTTTCTCAACGGTGGTCCGTGCAAAGGATCTTAAGGCTGGTAATGGTGACTCAGAAGAAGTGGCTATAAAAATAATACGTAACAATGAAACAATGTGAGTGATCATTTTGTCACACGCCTATGTGCTCTATGGTTAGCTCCTCTTTTTATTTTTATCTTTTGTCTGGGTTGTCAAGCTCTGGTTTTAATGCATAATTACTTGAATCATTATATGTGACAGGAACAAAGCTGGTCAGACAGAGGTTCAAATATTAAAGAAACTGGCTGGTGCTGATCCAGAGAATAAACGCCATTGCGTCCGCTTTATTTCAAGTTTTAAATATAGGAATCATCTTTGTCTAGTTTTTGAATCTCTTCATATGAATCTGCGTGAAGTTTTAAAGAAGTTTGGGAGAAATATTGGCCTTAAACTTACTGCTGTGAGAGCATATGCAAAACAGCTTTTTATTGCCTTGAAGCATCTCAAGAACTGTGGTGTTCTTCATTGTGATATAAAGCCAGATAACATGCTGGTATGATTTAGTGTTCCTTTTGTGGTTGGATTGCTTTTTCAATAATGGTGCATGATCTTCTAACATGATATCTTTTGCTGATTGTTTTAGGTAAATGAGGCAAAGAATGTGCTGAAGCTTTGTGATTTTGGTAATGCCATGTTTGCTGGTAAAAATGAAATTACGCCTTACCTTGTGAGCCGCTTTTATCGTGCCCCTGAGATAAGTAAGTCCTAGTCATCACCTATTGGCTATCAGAAAATGATGAAATTTTTGTTTTTCCTTCTGTTGGATATGTTATATTTGATGAGTATGTAGTTAATAGTTGCCTCTAATAAAAACATAAGATTCAGTCTTTGATATGTTTCATTTGCAGTTCTTGGCTTGCCTTATGATCATCCACTAGATATGTGGTCTGTGGGTTGCTGTTTGTATGAGCTCTATACTGGAAAAGTTCTTTTTCCAGGTGCTACAAACAATGACATGTTAAGGCTTCACATGGAGTTGAAGGGCCCTTTTCCAAAGAAGATGTTACGTAAGGTAAGGTTGAATTTACTTCTTTAGATCTCTAGAGTAGGCTTTTTCATGCATAAATTTATTTTTATTATGAAAAGAAATGAATATGCTTATGTTTTCTTTATGAAACTTGATTTCTTTAGCACTTGAAATATGAAGCTGAATGTGATTTTTGTCCCTCATTTTGGACCTTGTGGAAGTGTAAATATGCTTGCTGTGGTGCTGCTTGTGTACATATTATATGTTTGTGTTTTGAGATCCTATATTCTTTAACTGATAATTGATATCAAATTTATCCTGGTTTTCTTTTCTAGGGAGGATTTACTGATCAGCACTTCGATCAGGATTTGAATTTTCATGCTACAGAAGAGGATCCTGTAACTAAAAAGGTCACTAGTAATCTCTTGTAGTTGTTTACCTATTTATTAATAATAATAATAGTTTCTATGCATCTATGGTTTGCTAAAATGCTGATTACATCAATTTCTGCATTTGTAGACTATAAAGAGGATGATTTTCAATATAAAGCCAAAAGATATTGGATCAATTGTTAGCAGCTCACCTGGTGAGGATCCCAAGATGTTAGCCAATTTCAAAGATCTTCTTGACAAAATTTTTGTGTTGGATCCAGAGAAGAGGATGACTGTGGCACAGGCATTGACACATCCGTTCATCTCGGGCAAGTGAACCATGTTGCTGATTTTATGACTCCACAAATGCTGTTGCGCTAAATATTTGTACATTATGACCTAATTCATATTCAGATATCTAATCATTGGGCATTATCTGTCTTTATTTTCTCTGTGCTGGCCTTTGAGCTCTGAACACTGTGGGCATGGTTGAAGTCAAAGGGGGTGATGTTGGTCTGGAGTACCCTTTTCTGGCGGTTCTTTCAGTGGAATGTACTGTTTCTATTGTAAGACAACTAGCCAAAGGCGTTTTTTTCCCTGTAATCATTCTTGATTGTGGCCATTGTGAAAATTGTTTAATTTTTTGTGCCCTATCATGATTACATCTGTACTTTCTCTATGGCTTTTGCATTTGAATTTGTGGGAATTTAATGAATTCAGAAAGGAATATACCATTACATTTGACTTCATGAGTAGAAGGTTTGTTCGTTGAGAACTTTGCTCAAGATAGCAGGAGGGCTTCTATTTTTCCTGGAACTTACATTTCTTTTGCATAGTTCAGTTGTTGGATATTAATTTGCACTTCTCAGGCTTGCGATACCTATTATCCATTTTTGTGGTTACCAATCTGCGCTTGTGTTTTTATTTTATTTTATTTTATTTGTTCATCCCTTACTTCTATGTTATTTGATTCTTTGGGTTCTGGAGAGTCTAATTCAATTTTTCATTCAGGATATCTGCCATTGCTTTGAGGCAATCCTCCAGTGCTTAGATGCTTAATAAGGAACCCAGGAGAAGGTACCTTGGTTTGTTTATTGGGAGCTTATTGTGACACCTTTGAAAGTTCATGTCATGATACTATTATAATTTTTAGTTATTGGGCTTACAAATGAAATTGACTAGTTGAATCTGAAAGATGCTTTAACAGCTATGGTGTTGTATCTTCTCATTCTCCAGTTGTGTTGGTTGACATGTATCATGTATATTACTGTTTTTAAGAACTTCTGCCTAATAGTTGTTTGAGTATTGTTGTATTCTAGTAGTTTTTTGAAAATGGATATGCTTTTATGATGTTCTGTATGATGTGGTACTAGATGTGTAAGCTTCTTTCTATTTCTGCTGGACCTGCATTTATATAGTCTCTCTTTTTTGGTAGGTTGTTGGTTGGCTTAAAGTGTTCTGTTTGAAGTCCATCAGTGTTACTTTTTTTTTTAATTAATTTAGAAAAGCATTGCCTTTTGTTTTAATCCCTTGTTGAATGTGTGCCCTAATAAATTTGCATTACATCTGATCCATGGTCTGGTTATTATGGAGGGATTTGCATCGGAGGTGTTAGGCTGCGGCGTTGAAGTGAAATTTATTTCCGTGAGTAATTCAATTTTAATTTTTTATAATTTCTTAGTAGAATAGATTAGAGGCAACGGCCATTGCATATAATTCAAAAAATCAATGTTTTGGTTTAATAGTTTTTTTTCTTTCTTCTAGGTACTTATCCTGTGCCTCTGAAACTCTTGTAAGTATTTTCTAATCTCATTGGTGATCTCAACTTCGTCCATTTTAATTTTAGTTATGGTTTGATTTTAGGCTTCATATGTTTATACTAGTTTTCTAGTGTTTTTCTTATTGGCATTATTTGAGAGACATATACGTGGATTTTGTTTTACATGTCAAACAAATTTTTGCATGAATTGTGTTTGTATTGCTGAAAGCATAAAGCTTTCTTCATATATGTGTATGAGCCGATGTGTAAGCCGTATGGTTCTTAAAAGTTTTGTTTATAATAGGAGAATTTTTTTGAAGGAGGACAGATTTTATAAATAAAAAGTGACTCACAATGTCCTCAAAAATCTTATATTTGATTAGCCTACTGAAAAATAATTAAAGATGATACATGGTATCATTTTGGTTTATGTTATGATCTTTTAACTTAGTGGTGGTAGGCCTTAATTAGGTTGTTTACATAATTCTTCTTTCGAAGGTTTTAAAAAGTGGGATGTGAGGTGAGATGGACATGCCTTGGAGGTGGACATGCCTTGGTGAGGCGATCACCTTAACTCCAAAACGATTATAAAAGATAAATTAATTATAAAATAGAGTAGAAAGTTATCCCTAGTGTTTAATGAATGAGTGATAATCAACTTTGGAAACATAAACGTAACTTTATATATATATATATATGTATATCCCTGGATTGCTTTCAACTGATTTGTTGATTTGTGCCCCATTGGATTGTATAGAATTGCAAATGGGGTCGTCATTTTTTCTAAGTGATTCCAAAGTCTAAAAAGTATAACATATCTAATGCTGGATTTGCAGATTTATGTGCCCACCTACATAGTTTTAGAAATGCTACTATCAATGAACTAACAGAAACAAAGAAAAACTGAACTAAGATTATATAATTCTAAGTTTTTTTTTTTTTTTGCTTTTTTTTTCAAACCAAATGGTTCGACTGGGCATTCATTCCAAGTCGGGGGGTTATATACAATTCACCTTATATATATATATTAAACAGTTTAGTAATTGTAAACCCTATTGCTATAGCTGCCACCCTCTCACTCCTTTCGCTGCTGCCACATCTGACGCCGTTGACCCACTGGAAGGCATCCGTTTGTGCCGTCTACCTTCTAGGAGTTTCAAACATCTTTGTAGACTTGCTGACCATAGTTGTTAAAGGCGCACCTAGGCGCTAGGTGATATCTAGGCGTGTCTTGCTCAACCTTGTCTCCCTGACAATGTTCAAAGGTTTTCGAGGAGTGTTGGAAGAGGAAATATGTTGCTGGTGACCTTTGAAGGCAAATTGGAGCTCAATCTGAGTCATCTGACATCACCTTGATTTTAAGGTTTCCAATGAGTGCCTGCAAGTCTTCGGTGATTTTTGGAGCTTTTCAGTAGGTCGTTGACAAGGAAATCTGTTTTCCCAATTGGTCGCTGCTGTTAGATGTGGTGGCAGCAAAAAGGAGTGGGAGGGTGGCTACTTGGCTGTAGTGGGATTAGGGTTGCAAAGCAAAAGGGAATGAGAGGGTGGCTGCTTGGCTATTGTGGGATTAGAGTTTACAATTGTTATATATATATATATATATATGAAAAATTGTAAATAATGCTATAATTTTTGATAAAATACTCAATTGGATCCTCTGGTTTGAAAAATAAATAAACATAGACATAAAAAAAAACCCCAACTTTGTGATTTTATAATATTTTGAGCTTTTTATAAAAGGTGTCTCGCTTTGCAAAGGTGTGCCTGCGCCTCAGGTTCCATGGCCTTGTGCGCCTCATGCCTTTTAGAACTATGTTGCCGACACTCATTGAAAACCTTCAAATCACTGTGATGTTGTCAGATTGAGGTCCAGTTTGTCTTCAAACAACACCAGAAATGTGTTTTCCCCTTTCGGCACTCATTGTAAACTTCAAACGTAACCAAAAACGTGTTTTAATAGAAAATAAAAAAAATTTTGCCGGTCCTTTCTTAAGCCACCCTCAGCATCAAGTTGCCTCCACTCGAAGCTGAGGCGGCTGCCTCAAGCATCGGAGGAAGCCCTGTTCTTCAAGCAGGTTGAGATGCCTATCTTGAGGCACCTCCGGCAGCAAGGCGGCTAAGGTCTGCCTCAGTTAAATTTTTAATCTATGCTTCTTTCTTAAAATCAAGGCTTCGAGTTTTTATTATGTGTCCTTTATCAATTATTAAGTTGCCCAATAATTATTTTCATTGGGTCGAGGTCATGCTTGCAAGGGTTAGAATAGTCATACTGCAAGCAGTTATCTAAGGCACTCTTTCTCTGGTTGCCTAAAGATTTTTTTATATGCAAGATGACAAAGTGTTTCTGGGTGTGAGTATAAATTGAAAAAAAATAAAAAAGGGTGAAGAAATAATGAAAAGATGACAGAATGTAAAGTTGCAAAACTTGTGCTATAGCAAGACACACAGATTCTCCTTTTGAGAAGCAAATTGCAAAAGTGAAAATCCAACTGAATGAGACTAGAATCATGAAAATAGTTAGCTCAAAATACAAAGTGATTAATGCTAGCAAACTTATTTAACATTACATGCACTGTTTTACAATTTGAACCGAGATGGTGCCTCAGCCACCTCATGGGTTTTGTATATTTTGACACCTATTTTGACACCTGTTTATATATATATAGACACTAATCTTATGTTATATGTACTTGTCTTATGTTTTGTATATTTTGACACCTGTTTAGTGTTATATATGTATATATATATATAAACTTCTTATGATTTTAAATTATATAAATGGCTTTTAAAAATGATAAAAATTAAATACTAGTCTAGGTAATATTTAGTGGTCATTAGGATAATATTTTTGTTGATTTTGCTTTAATTTGATTGATACTTATGTTCTAACATTGATTATTACTATCTTTTTCAATGTTATGGATGATTTTCTTTGTTATGGTGGCTTTTTTTTTTTTTTTTTTTAAACTTTTTAAATTTTTTTGTCATTTCGAATTGAGGATTGCCTCGCTGAGGTTTGACCATCTCATATCGTCTTTCGCCTTTTAAAACTTTGATTATACGAAGTATGAACCTACACATAATTAAGTATGAATATGCTATTGTCGTTTTCCTCTTTAGTTTTGGTGTGCCTCATTGGATGAGGTAGATTATTAGAACTGCTGGGGTTTATTGTCTACTGATATTTGATGGTTCTGAGGTAACCTTCATATTTATAATGTGGTCTCCTCTTGGAACTTCTTCATGTAGGTGCCAATGAGTTTTGTATAATTATTGTCATGCAAGTTTATTATCTTCATATGAAACATTGAACTTTACCCGATGCATATATATGGGCTCCATCTATTTGGTTATCCAGATCTTTGTTGACGTCAACTTTTGTTTTGCACTGTTGGAAACAAACAGAAATCCAATGGTAATGTATTTTACGTAGCAAACATGATAGTTGTAGTGACAGAAGTCTGGTGTATAATATTTTGGGTATCAGCTAGTAGTGGCACTTTTTCATGAGGGACGAGCTGTGGAAAGTTAGCTTGGTGTCTGAGTTAGGTTTATGATGTATTTAAATAGAGAAATACACATTCCTCCAATGTGGATGGATGAATTGAGAGGTTAGTGCTGAAATTTACTTTTCTTCTAACTACGCCTTAATCAGAGACTTTTAAGCATATGTTAAGAGAAATAGTCAACTCTTCTAGATACTGCTTTGGTTTGTTATTGGTTAACACTGGGTAGATATTGGTAATTTGAATGTATATGATATTTTTGTTGGTGATGATAAGATGGGCTAGCATTGTTGGGATCTTATGTTTGACAGCTGAAGTTTATATTTTCCTGCTAATCATTATGTTTGACAGCTGAGGTTTATAGTTTCCTGCTAATCATTATGTTTGACAGCTGAAGTTTATATTTTTCTGCTGTAATTGATATAACAGAATGAAGTGGAGGTACCCTTAGGCCGTAGGTCTTTGGTGTTTGTAGAATTACTATATAACCTCAATAAATTAATAACCTTGGAACCATATAAATTCAATTAATTAAATGATAAACTAATACTTTTTAATTTTATGAAAATATTGAAGGTATATAGTTCTCTTTTAAGTGTAAACATACATTTTCCTAATTTAGTCAATTGAGATTTGAAGATTCATATTAACTTTGGAGCTTCTTACACAAAAGGAAGAACTTGAAGTATTAATGACGCTAAATAAATATTTGTTGCAATATTAGAATTTAACCCCATTGCTTTTTAGTCTATTATAAAAAATTAGATCTGAGATTTAACTAGACTTGAATTTCAAGGAAAAACAGGCGACAATAGATTCATATTTTAAGAAAACATTATGGTAAATCCTATGTCCTTTCTAGCAATTATTAATTTATGGAATGAGTGGGACTACTAATTTTACAAGAGATCTTCTGAAATTTATTATATTAGAGGTTATAATGTAATTGAAATTATTAATTTATCTCCTTGGCTTAAGTTGGGATGTATAAAATTTATTATATAAAAGAGGTCATTCATTTATTGGGTGTTCAATTGAAGAGGATATATTTTATTTCTTTAAATGATGATGTTTATAGCTGGCCTACGATGATATAAGGTCATTTGTTTTTTTTTTTTTTTTTTAAAAAAGGACGATATAAGGTCAAGGAGGAAATTTAAAATTAGGCATTTCCTATTTACAGTAAACAAATATTAATTTTTATAGTAATAAAATGTTAATTTAAAATTCATTTTTGTTGGTTTTATCAGGAGCATTTTGTGCAATTGAGCTGTATCTTATCTTTTTATTATTTTTATTTATTTTATCAGTGTTTCCACATATAAAGTAAGAGTTTTGCTACGCATATTAACTATCAAAATTGCAAACAAACAAATGATTTTTGTTTTGTTTTGTTTTGCTTTTTTTCTCCCAAGAGAACTTGGTTAAAGTGAATGAAGAAAATTTTATAAGAATTAAATGAAAGAAAGGAGATGAAGTTTTCTTGTGAGTTGTGACCATATTCAAGTGAGAGAGAATATATATCACTAAAAGAATAATATTAAATTCAAGTTTAATTGAAGTTTTTCTTATTTTGGAATCTAGGAAAACTTTTAATCTAGAAAATATGTTAGAAATTTATAGAAACAATTACTGTACGAAATACTGAAACTTTATTTATTTTAGAAAATTAGAAAGATTCACTCATGTTGGCAGTAGGCTTTTTTAATATATAAATTGAACTTGAAAATTAAGATGGAATTTTGAGGCCTTCATTTTAGACGTTGCCTTAAGCAACCTCCTGATATGCTGAGGGCTACAACCAGCACTGATGACATTTGCAGAAGGGTTTTGTTGTATAATGTTTGTTATGCTGCAAGAAATTTCAAGTTCCTAAGCATTTAATGAATAATCTTTGTTAATGATCTTGTTCTTTTTATTTGGAAGTATTTCCATAAGCTGGTACGTTCTGATGATTTTCAGATACTTATACTTTACTAAGCAAACAATGAAGTACTAGGGTCTAGTACCAATTACATCTGTAACTGTCATTCAGATGCCTTAAAATTTGGTTGGAGAAGTGATATTTATTTTGATGTTGGTGGCTGGTTTGAATGCAAACCTTTACATGTCTTACTATGTTCTGAAGATGAAAACTTAGAATCATCTCGCTATGATTTTGTTTGAATTGTGTATGGTGGCTTTAGTGCATCTTCTTCTCTCTTCCATGTGGAGGTAGTTTTTATACTTACATGATGTTTTTAGTTTTGAGAATGTCATCTCCGCTTTCAACTATTTACAGGTTGGTTGTACTTCATTGATTTGCTCTTTCGCTTTTCTTTGATGCTGTTACAGTGAAAACTCTTGAGGTCTTACGTTTGCTAGAATAGTAAGCGTGACAGGAAAAATATATAGTATAAAATCTACATGAATTGGGATCTTTGCTCATTATGCGTTTAAATTTGTTTATGTTGTCATCTTTTTGTGTGCCTGAGTTAGTAATGATATCAAGAACAGAATTTTATTATTACTTGCCAATTTTTTCAGCTGGCCTTACATTCTGTGCTATATATAATTAACCAAAAAAGTGGAAGCCTCATGGTATTGATGCTTAATGATGTTTCGGAAGAAACACTGAGGTGTATGGTCGTGATTTGTTTGATTTGTATTTTGGGCTGTATGTGGAATGTGTCAAGGTGGTATTATCTGTGGAGAAGTCCAGTTCATTGTTTGGATTCATATTTTGGCTTGTCTTTTTGGTGTCAGATACCTTACAGCTCATGTTATAATGTAAATTTAATCCATGTAATCAGCATTTTGGTTTGCTTCCAATGATTTAAATGTTACGTATAACTAGTAAACAAACACAGCCTTTGGTTTCAGTGCAGTTGTCCTCCAATGCTTGGAAAGTAGCTGTCCTTTCTCTTGTCCTTCTAATAGAAATTATCATATTGGAGTCTGATTTATTACGGAAGAAATAAGTGTGGGGGGTGGGAAGGGATGAGTTCAGTGTTAATTTGTTTTGATTGCACAATGTTTTATGGGGCATGCTATTGTGGGGCTGAATTTGTCTATCATTAGAGGTACGTGCTTGAAACCTTTTTGTATTATACTTTGCACAACTAAGTGGGTCGCTATTTATGGCGTTGAACTAGTTAAAATTGAAAAGCATGTTCTGCCAGTCTATTTTGTGCTTCTGGCGGCAAGTATTCTCACGCTGATATTTTGGCAATATTTCTTCTCGTGGGTATTTTACTAGTGGCTTCCAATTTTGTGGGGAATTCTTTAATTGTTGAGACATCAATTTTGTTTTTAACTCTTATTTTTTTTGTATTTTATGTTTACGAGATCTAGAGATTTTGTGAGTTTAGAACCATGTCGAACTGCTTTTATATATATAAACTTTTGCCTTGTGTCCCGGAATCAACATACATTGGCACGTTGCCATTTATGTTGACCTATATGTTTCGGTGTCATACCACGTTTGAGACCTCGCGTTACCGAAGCTGGAATTGAGTAAACTGACCATTTCATTGTTAAAAGGTTCTTATGGAGGCTCATTTTAATCCCGATGCCCCTGAATGTTGAAATTAATTAGTGCATTGATATTTTTGTTTGGAATCTGGGAAGTAGATGTGTTTACTGGATCAAAGGTGAACATTGCTGAAGCACTCGGTACAAAGTATACTGACACGTGACAGAGAAGTTAGCACATTCTATATGTTATGAGATCCATGGAATAAGTAACGTCTCTTGGATCTAATAAGTCTGTTGGGAGGAAATTAAGGTGATGGGATTTTGACCAAAGCTTAGATGGAAATGAAGAAAGGTGAGCAATATTGTATTATTGAATGGGCTGTGCTGTTGATGAGTGGTTGGTTTTTGAGGTTCAAGCATATGAATGAAGCAAGATGAGCAATATACTCTAACCTTGAATTGAAGCCTCCGATTGTGGCTCTTTGGGTTTTGGATGCAGAGTGAGGTTGAAGATGATGTTGCTTCTGTATCAGATGACTTCTTTTTCTTTTAATCTTCGTAATCGTTTTTGAAAGACATTTCGTTTTTAAAAAAGTTAGTCTTTATGTTAGAATGTTTACTTCTTTCCCGTAATAGAAGATTTGCAAATTCAAAAATATTTGGTACTTATGTATTTCTCTTAAAAAACTTTCTTGATTAATCGGCGGCTGCATAATACCTTTGCTTTATAATGTTGCAAAAAATAAGATATAAGAGGTATAGAATTTGTAGTTTATGCTTTGTTGAAGGGGGAAGAGCAAGTATGATATCATGTTTAACAAATACGGGGAGTGGACTGTGGACGTTAGAATTCTTGTCTTGTTTGTGTAGGAGAGAACTGTCAAATGAAATTTTTAAAAGTGAAAATATATGTTTAGTGGGTTGTTAAAGCTCGTTTTATATATTTTTTGAATTATTATAAGTAAATCGGGTTGGTATATTGGTGAGGGTATGTCACGTGACTCATGACTGCCAATTTCATATTCATAGCTCGTTTGATAATATTAATCCAACTGATTCCTATAAAATGAATCCAACTCTCCTAAGATGCCAATCGTAGGCGTTCATTTGTTTATTTAATTTTTTATTTGAGATCATCCATTATTTGATAGTAAGACAGACTATATTATAGATTGTAAGAGAGATTAAAAGTCATATGTGATAGGATTTATTTTCTTCTCGATGAACAAGTGTATAGTTTTTTCTTTTCTTTGAAGAAAAAGAATAGATGTATAGCTGAAGCTTTTTGTTTTTCAAGTCTTTTATTTAGGACCTTATATCAATAGGGATACATATTTTTAATTTTTATTTATATCCAATATTACTATTATTATTATTATTATTGTTTTGAAAATTATATCCAATATTAAGTTAAAAAATGCATCGATTTTGGAAAGTTAAATTCCTTGACGCAATTTTTAAGTTATAATTTGCCAATTGATTGTAATTGATAAAAGTAACTTCATTATTCTAGTTGTTACCGAAAATACTGCACTCAACCTAAAATCCCTTGTATCGTCGCATTCGAACTCTAATTTTAATCCTAAAATCTTAAATTAACTAGGAAGAGGGGGAGGTAGTGTTGTTGTCGGCTTTCTGGATTACGGTGGGAGGAGGCCTCCTCGCTTTCGATCGGGGGAGGTTAGCCAGTCTCCTCTCAATTGAAGCGAGGGGTCCTTTTGAAGGGAGGAGGTTGCTAGCCTCCTCCCATGACTGGCAAAAGGGGCTGATGGCCTCCATGGGCCACTCGTCAATAATTTGTTTTTTTCTTTTTGTTTTTTCTAAAAATATTAAGTGTCACTTTATATATATATATTTATATAATTATCTTATCCAATTATTAATTTTATCATTCAATTAGAATCCGGGAAATGATATTAACTTTATCATTCAATTGGAACCACGAAGAAGCAGGTGCGCCACCCTCTTCATCTGATGGAGCTGCGTTCTATTAGTGATACAGATCATTTTTTTAATCAGTTTTTTTTTTTTTAATTTTTTTTTTAATTTAATTATGTGGATTTGATTTGTTCCTGAAATTTATTTAATTATGTGTATTTGATTTGTTCTGGTAATTTGATTTAAGAAGGGCTTATTGTGAGTGAGGAATTGTTGTTTATTGCGATTGAAGGATTTGTCTAGTGTATTGAGCAGGTGATCAACATGATGAACCTGTAGAACAGATGATAAACACCTTGTACAATTAAATTTTCTTTACTTTTTTTAATCATTAATTTACTTAATAAATAAACTATTTAAAAATTAGTAAACTGAAATATTAAAGCAAAAGTAGGGGCAATTTTGACTTTTTCATATTGATAGCTTGGTCAATGGTTAATTTTAATTGTTGACTATAAAGGCAGGGGAATTGTGGACAACTAAGACCAAAAGTTTCATATGGGTATAAAATGTCGCCCAATGTTGGGGTGTTCGTGCAATTTATCCTATTCAAAATTTTTAAAATATATATTTAATAAATTTTGAAACATTTGATTATTTTGTTCCTTTGAGTTGGAATTCAGTGACCAATAACTGTCTTTTTGTAATTATAATGAACCTGTATAAGTTAATAGCATGAAACTAACATATGTTATCGACTAGGAAAAAAAAAAAAGAGCGGTTGTTCATCAAGATTTTTAAAGCATAACAAAATTCTCTAATCTATAACAATTCAAATGTTTAAAATACTCTAATTGTTATGAGACCATTGATGACTCAACTTAAACAATACCGTTACTTAAATGCAAGGGTGTTATTATAAATAATCAAATTATTATTATTATTATGTCTTAACTCCTCTTTTTAAAAAAAATGTTTTAAACTCCAAGGGTGTGAATAAAACTTTTAATTATCCAAATGATGGATTGATGGTGTTTAAAATGAATAAAAGACTGGCTTAGAATTAAGTATATGTCAGCTTCGTATAATAAATGTATAGATAAGTACTACTAGACTAGATACTTCTCTTTGAAGCGTTACATTCAGTTTGACGAATTGCTGAAGTGTATGTTTGTAATTATGGCTGGTAGGTTTTGTTCAATGGTTAGTTCCAATTTTTCAAATTTCTTGCAAGACTGGAACTAGAAATTGTGAAGCAACTTTCAAAACTGTCACAGGCGTGTCTCAAATGATAGGAAAAGCAGTGGAAATTGTATCCAAGCTGCTGGCTTCTTCTTCATTCTGATTGCTACTATGGTCTTGAAAACAATATTTAGAAGTTTTGTACATGTTTTATGATTTTATAGGTAATTATTGAATTTAAACCTTTTATCATAAATATGAAAAGAAGGACCAAACTTTTTCTATTTAAAGATTATTAATAACATATCATCTTTATGTGGATTGTGGCATTAGAATCATGCCTAACATATTCATAATTTGGAAGATAATACTTATTTAAATTATTATATGTTTTGAACAAAACACAAGTCATGTTAAAGTTGCATATGATGCACGAAACGATTAGATATATTGGATAGCATGACGATGAAGATCCTTCCTTTGTCTACAACTAAGGACCAAAAATACAATATACATAATTGATTTTGTAATTTATGATTATTAAGAAAAAAAAAGAGAAAGTAAGCAATACGAATGTTGTTAATGGGGCACACAAAGTTACATTGAATTATTAATTGCAATACGAATGTATTCTTAAAATTCAAATTATTAAAAATAAGATTTTAATTCGACTGCAATCATTTAAAATTTATAAAATAAAGATATTATATCATTACATATGTTATACGTTGTTGGTTGAAAAATATAGAGCAGGACAATAAATTTGTAATGGAAGTGCATATTAATGCGAAATAATTCATTATGCCAAGTATATTACGAATAACAACCCATTTGTAACATCATTTGAATATGAATATAATTTAGTATTATATACAATTTAAATGAGATATTAGTGTATTAAAGTATTGGGAGCATCTTCAACTGTATTAGCTATCTATTATCTTTATCCCAAAAATTGATATTTTGTACACTTCAATCATTCTTTATATTATTAGTTATTTTGAAAAAATTGAATCATCCAACCAAATATAGAGACCAACAATATTTTTTTTAAAAAAATAAATAAATAAATTTGCATGGATTTTCATACCTTTTTACTTAAAAGTTGTTGGCTAAAATTATTCATAAACATAGTTTTAATCAATATTAGATACTTTAATCAAATTATATTTAATCATTCAATCTAATCCGATAATATACCAAATAAGGTAGTGTATTATATCTAATCGATTCCACTCCACCAACTTACCAAGCAAAACATTACTAGACGATATTTGGAGAAAAATGGGAAGCGTGTGTGGACAAGGAGGAGGTCAGTCGGTTTTGTAAAACTGTGGGGCCACTCTCATTTCCAGGAAATCGACGGACCAACCCGCGTTTTGATTAAAAAGTCTTTGTATCCTCACAGCGAGGGCCATTTCAAAATTACTTATGTCCTAAGAAAACCCACAAACACGTATTAGCTAACATCACATAAAACATCAAGCCTGTTTTCTCATCAACTCGTCTCGCTGCTGCTTCAAGAAGCCTAATAGAACAGTTAACAAGCAGAGAAGAGAGAAATGGGTAAGAAACTTGATGCTCTGCTTGGAAGAAAGTTCAAGACCCACAAGTTCAGGCCTCTAGTGAGTGTCGCGATCTCTCGTCTCGCCGTTCTCAAGAACCAGCGCCAAGTCAAATGCTCCCAGGCCCGTTCTGATGTTGTTCAGCTCCTCCAGCAAGGCCACCATGAACGTGCTCTCCTTCGTGTATGTTTTCATTTTTCATTAGCTTTCCAGTATACATATGTGCGTGTGTTTGTTGTCATTTTGATTCAAACAAACGAACTATAACATAGATGTTTTGATGCAGGTTGAGCATGTGATCAAGGAGCAGAACATGTTGGATGCGTTTGTGATGATGGAAAGCTACTGCAATCTGCTGGTAGAAAGGATCCATCTCATTGAAGAAGACAAGTTTAGTTTTGTTTCTCATTTATTTTTATTTCGCTTGATTCTCATAATGAATGCTCCTGTTCTGGTTTTTAGGTTGGAAATGGAATTCTTGATTTGTTGGTTTATATTGCAATTGTAGAGTGTGTCCAGAGGAATTGAGGGAGGCAATATCTAGCTTGCTCTATGCATCATCGAGATGCGGGGAATTCCCTGAGCTTCAACAGATCCGTGCGCTTTTCGCTTCTCACTACGGCAAGGAATTTGTTGGTCGTGCTATTGAGTTGCGCAACAATTGTGGTGTTAATCCTAAGGTGCAAACTTTTTTTGTGTTCCTTTTGTAAATTAACAGTTGTTCAGGGAGTACAAGAAAAATAAATGCTCAATTAGACAAATATGCTTGCTGTGTGACTAAATCAGAAGTTAGAAAAATAAAATGTGAATGTTGCATATTAAGCTGAAATATGTTGTACATAATTGAAAATGATGTTTATATTATTGGGTTCCTGTAGATGGTACGGAAACTGTCAACCAGGCCACCAGAGTTGGAGAACAGAATGAAAGTGCTCAAGGAGATAGCTTCTGAGAATAGCATTGTCCTGCAACTTGAGGAAGTCTATCTTTTTTCCAGTGAGGTATGCAAATTGTACAGACATAAATTTCAACTATACTTCAACTACTATTTTTCTAAATGACTGCCTTCTGGCATGCTATATGACCAACATAGGAGAACTTGGATGTGAGCAAGAAGCAAAACCAAGCTGACTTAAACACATCACCTAAGCTAGCTCAACCTGTACCTGGTGATAGTTCACATGGAGAAATAGGAAAAGATGATGATTTCTCTGATTCAATGAAGGCTAAGAAGAAGTACAAGGATGTAGCTGATGCAGCTCAAGCTGCTTTTGAGTCAGCTGCTTATGCTGCAGCAGCAGCACGAGCTGCAGTGGAACTTGCTCGACCTGATTCCCATGATCCTGATGATCACAATAGTCCCAATGATCGAAGAAGAAAAGCATCTGACAAGCACGAGCAGATGAATGTTGAATCCAAATCTAAAGACGATGATATTCAAGGTGGAAGTCAATCAGAGGAATCAAACAAGAAGAATGCTGCAGAACATGGGAAGGCAATGTCTATCTCCAGTTCTGATTCCAATGATGAAGATATAAGGGTGAATACAATGTCATTTCGTGAAGAGGTTGATCCAGTCAAGTTACTGGACAAGGATATAGTTTTTGATGAAAGTGACATTGAGGACTCAACTATATCTCGTGAGCAGAAAGCTTCAAGCTCTCAAGCTGGTCTGATGTCAGAGAAGGTACACCACTCAGCACATGCTGCTGAAGGATCTGGGTTGCAGAGTAAACAGCATTTAAACATGGTGCAGGGGCCTATTTCAGTTAGGACCAGGCAAGTGCGTTGATACTGAGAAGCTTGAGCATATGATATAGTTGTGTAAGTCTTGAGAGTGTCCTTTTTTTTTTTAAATTAAGCTTTGAGAGTGTCATAATAGTATATTCTGATTTGATTCATTTGTGTTTCCTACATAAAAGTTTTGAAATAATTGAGTTGTTGTAATTATCTTATGCTGTGAGTGAAAGTTTTACGTGAAGTTATTTTTATGCAACTCATTCAATTTGTACATTACTATGCAACTGAGTTATGATTATGGAGGCACATCCTAAACTAATTCTAGACTGACAATCGTTTCTCACCAGCCAAATCAGCAAAATGAAAGAATAAACTAATTTACATTGAAACAACACATCCTTAGGCAAACTAATATATTTGCCAGTCAAGACTGACAGACATCATTGGCATCGGAAAAGGTTCTGTTGTCACAAGTGTTCAAAATTCAACATATCAATCATCTAAGGGTTCAACAAGAAAATAGCTCAAAATTCTTACTTTGTATGCACCAAAACAGAATGGATGCCTTTACAAGTACATGAATTTGTCAGTTGTCACATCATGAACTGTTCATAGAAGAAAAGTTTGGGAGGGAAAATTGGGACTATAAAACTAATTCTCTTCAAGAAACAAAGAACTGGATCTTACAAAGACACAGAATATATTGAATAGATTCATACGAACAACTTACAGATATATATTGAATAGATTCATACCAACAACTTAGATGCCTGATCCCTTGATTAAGTAACTTCATATAAAGTCACTGCCCTCTTGCACGCTTGTTACCACGTTGCACCAAATTGGCAAATGACTGCATGCTAACACCAATATCTTCATCATATTCAAGTCCGAGTTCCTCCTGCAACAACACGATCAACTATTAGAAACAAACTCTGGAACACTAAACAAACAAGTTCACAAGAGCATGTGCAGAGAACCTTAAATTCCCTCGGATCATTAGGCATGTTCTCAGTTAGGACATCCCATACTTCTTTAAACATCCTTTTACGCTTTCTCCACTGATTGAGTTTTTCCGAAAACATTTGCTCCACTACCTTCCTGTCTTCTGGCTTCACCAGGGTTACTCCTCCACGAAGTTTATTTAGTCTGTCCTCCATTTCCTTGACCTGATACAAAATCAAAACAAAGAAAAAAAAAAGAAGATATCTTAAGGTTCTTGTACCATTATCTGCAGATTTAAGGAAGTCTAAAACAAACATATTCAAGCAAGATACCTCTTTTCGCAATTTCACTTCTCTCTCACGAATCTGTTCTAAGGTTAAATTTGTCTGCAAAGCTTTAATTTCTGCAACAAATGGGTATTGTAATTGTCATAATACACAAATAGAAACCGACATTTTAACTTCCTTTCTATCCATCAAAGTTGTAAAACAGAAACACATAAAAAAATGGTTACTTTCTAATGCAGAATAAATAATACCTCCCTCAACCAGACTAATTGCCTTCTTCTGTTCTTCAAGCTGTGTCTGCAGTTTGGCATTTTCTTCCTTCATCAGACTAAGCTCTTCGCTGTTTGGTATGTCAAACTGGTCTTGCCTCGCAATATATCTTCTGTTTGCCAAATTCCCTAAACGAAATCTTCCCAGCATCAGCAAGAGTATCCAATGCCTTTTGTATGGCAGTCTTTTTAAGGTTGAACTTTTGCAAAGCATCGGCCACATTTTGAGTATTTAATGGCCGATTTTGCTAGAACAAAAACAAACAAGAAAATTAAAGCAATATAGATACGAGGCTATACACACAAGCAAATATATAAAACAAAGAAATAGCCTGTATATTTTGCTCAAAACTATATACATATCTATGCACACTTCTAATTGCAATTACAAAACCGAATCTTAACTCAGTCATCAAATTGAACACATCTTTTTCTCTTTTTAATTATCTTATCTATATATATATATATATATATATACATACATACATTATAAGTATCAATAAAATATGAATTATTTTCTAGTAGACGTAAAAATTGAGTGCAGAAATTGAATTCTTCTCGCATTATAAACGACTATCATAGTAATGGAAATTCGAAAAGAGAACTTACCTCGTTGACGAAGTTGAGCACGATTGCTGATGATTCAAAAAATGATAACAGATGATTATTAAAGGGAAAACTGTTAGATAAAAAAATATATATACAGGTGAAATTGATTACAAATCATGAATATAGAAGGAGAGGTAGTTTGTTACCTTCGGTGTTATCGGATTTGGGAGCCATTCAATCTGAAAGAGACTGCGCGGGAAAGTAGAATAAAAATAAAAACGAGCAACTCAAACCTTGCTTGCTTCCACTGAGAGCTTTATATATCTCTCCTTTTCAAAAACGATGTCGTATTGGCTTTTAAAGTGGAATATCACAAAATTACTATTTTATCCTCAAACAAAGCTCAAAAGTACGCTTCTCTCTTATCCTGTAATGACGAGTCGGTAGTTTTGAAAAGATAAAACAGGAAATAAAGAGAAGAGGATGATGAGCGTTAGAGTGGATCAGCCACAGCGACCCTTGCTCTGCGCCATCGATTACCCGATTGTTTCAACTAAGTGTTTGAAATGGAAGCACTTTGGTGGCCAGAGGCGGAAATGCAATGCAAACATAAGCAACCAAACACGGTCTTGTTATCGGGATTGGATATGCAGGAGGAGGAGTGTTGTTTGCCAGGCGTCTCGCCGCAAGCCCACCGCCGTGGACACGGACAATGATAGCTTGCGACAAGTGGTTCAGATTGTCTTGTGGACTGCGGAGGCTGTCTACATTCTTTGGCTCTTCTTACTTCCTTATGCTCCTGTGCGTACGTCTCCTCTTTCAATTCTATTAATTTCAATTTGAACTTTTTTTCATTCAATTTCAATTTGAATTTATGGATGAGAAAGATTGATTAGTTGGTAAATTGAACAGGGTGATCCAGTGTGGGCCATCAGTTCAGAAACAGTGGATTCTCTTGTGGGCCTTTCTCTCAATTTCTTCTTTGTCTTGCCTTTTGTGAACTTTGGTATGTCAAATTGAGCTAGTATTACTTATCACATCCTGTTGACAATGAAATTTTTCCTTCATTGTTCCTACTCTTGATTTTTCTTGTAAAAACTTGATAAAGAGATACGTTTACGGTATATTCTAATGTCTGTGTACTACTTTGCTTCACTGTTGTGTGATAAAACTTAGTCGGTGAAAAGTTATTCAGTGTAACTATGAAATGTTTTAATTGTCTTCATTTCCAACGAAACTTGTGTTTTGTTCAAAATTAGTTTTAGGGTGCACTATCTTTCAGTTTGGTCTTACAGTTTGTATAAGCTAATTGGCTTTTATCTTTTAGAAACATGGCTGCTGAATTAGGTCCATTTTAATTTGTCATTTGGAATATTGACAAATAGCATCTATGTTTGTCTTCTTCTTTCCCATCAGTTGAGTCAATATATCTGTTCTGTTTTTTGCTTTGGAGGCTGGGTGAAGGAGAAAGAAACTATGATTCATTGTTTCTTTTAATAGAAATCAATCAGAGTTGAGTTATTTTGCATATTGAATATCCAGCAAATCCTTATGACGTGATAATTTATGCAATGAACTTTTTGGCAGTGTAGTTGGAATTCGCGTAATCGATGCTCCAGTCCTTCATCCAGTAAGGATCATTATATCAAAATGAATGTGACTTATTATTTGGCATCATGCTTATTAATGTGATGCTGTCAAGAGGGTCTTGACATTCGCATCACAATATAAACATTTATTCTAATATTTGTTTATTATAATTTAATCAGATGTCTGAAGGATTGTTCAATTTTGTTATCGGGTGGACTTTCATGTTTGCTCCTTTGCTTTTCACGGATCGTAAGAGGGACAGATACAAGGGGTCTCTTGACGTTTTATGGGGCTTTCAGATGTTCCTTACCAACAGTATGCTTCTCTTGCCAACTCTTTTGCTTGTTTATCTTGAAATGTACTTATTTTCTTTTCCCAAGAAATTCAGCTCAAAAACTTTTAATCGATTTGAGTCAAAATTTTGCCTGTTTCTTGGCAGCATTCTTAATACCTTATATGGCCATCCGGCTGAATGATGCTGACGCTCAATATATTCCAAGGAAACCCTCTCAGCTAGCCTCGGTGATGACAAATGGTGCACCTGTTGTGGGATTGGTTGGTGGAGGGATATGTCTGATATCTACTGTATGGGCTCTCTATGGCCGTATGGATGGAGGTTTTGGGAGCATAGCAGACAGATGGGAATACTTGGTTCATTATCTAGGATCAGAAAGGTTGGCTTATGCCTTCATATGGGATATCTGTTTTTACATAATATTCCAGCCTTGGTTGATAGGTGACAACCTACAAAATATCCAGAAAAGCAAGGTAGATATAGTTAATTATCTTAGATTTCTGCCTGTGGTTGGCTTGATTGCCTATCTTCTCTTTTTGAATCCTAATGAGGAACAATAGGGTTTGATGCTAGGCCAAATGAGCCAGTTCTATAAGTAAAAGAAGAAATTTTAGCTCCTATGTAATACATAGAAATTGACTCTGTCACATTTAATCGTTGGTGAGTACCTTTGTCAGATATGTATATTTGATTTCATGAATGTTTAAACATGATATTTGTCATCTGAGAACTTTGCTTGTGTTGGTCCATTAGTGAGTGTATATACCAGAAAATGTGTATGGACATTACTTCTCACTTCTTGAAAGTGTGTATCTGTTGTCAAACAAAACAGGCTAAGCGATCATGAAGATTTTATCATTTTCGATCTTTCAACCGCTTACAACAGAAAAACCATAATGATCTTGTTTATATATTTATTATTCTCATCTTTTCTGATTATCAAAGGAAAGCAGAAAATTTCTTCTTCATATTCTTCTTGTGCTGTTAAATCAAAATAAGGAAATTGAAGACAAGAAGAGTAGGAAGGTGATAAACAATCAGTCGCCAAATATGAAATATCCTTGAAACTCCGGAGAAGAACACATGTTTTTGGTGTTCAAAAAACACATGCTCTTGATTTCTTGCACTAGTAATTGAAAATTCACCAATCTCAGGTGCCATAATGCTAAGTTAAGAGAAAAATCAACAACCCCTCACCCATAAACCCACAGTCACTAACCCAATTCTACTCACACAGCATTGCAGACTCAAAAAAAATTCAGATTTCAATTAAAATGGGTAAAAATGATGGGAATCCAGATTACTAAATTACAGCAACAATGAAAACCTCGGACAAATTTTGCACCCAAAAAGGCAGTTTGTACTTATTTAGGTAGTAATATTACCACCACTCTGCTGCCACAAATTGATGATATCAGTGGCCTGATTGAGAAGTATAATCATCTTTTTCTGGGAAATCCACGGCTTGCTCTCTAGAGTGGTCTTGAGCTCTTCCCATGCGTCTTTTCTCGGCCAAAAAAAGTACGGACTTAGAGGAATGGTGCCATGCCCCGGTATCATCTGATCAAGAGCAAGACCTATGTTCTTCTCCATCCATATAAACTTCAAAACCAGCCTTGGTTTCTCCCCTGGCTTCACCACCACCCCTATTCTCTGCAAAAATGGAACAAACTCTGTAAATAAAGCAAAAGACGTACAAGTATTTAAAGAAAAAAGAGAGAGATTTGGACCTTAGTTTCTTCTGGGATTGCTGAGACGATATCTGCGGATGATTCATCTGTGAGCGCTTCTGGGGCAGCTAATGCGGTGAGTGTTTGGTTTCTCGAAATGGGTTTGGTTCTTTTGGGGTTCATGATAACGGTGGTTTTAAGTGGTTTCAGACTGGTTTTGTGAGAAGAGAGTGAAGAGCAGGTGAAAGCACCATTGACACTAGACTGAAGTGCCATGGACGACAACATTTTGGGAAACTTCAAGCTAGAAGAAGATGGAGAGCGGGTTCCGTTGTCTTTCACTGATCAGAATTTCCTTGTGTTTGGATAAGGAGATTGAAATGGCTTTCACGGGCCAGGCTTGGGTCCTTAGGACATGAAGCCCATATTTCTGTAGTCCATATTTTGATGCGAAAGCTTAGTGATTCACCGCTACCATACTACTATGAGCTAATGGTAATAATATCGTATATAAAGTATATATACTCGATACGAAATCCGAAGAAAGTGTATCGAAGAATCGTCAACACAGAAGGATAAATACTTATTGGGAAGCTCGAAAAAGTTCGTCAATGGTCAAAGGTAGATCAATATTTAATCCATATGAGATCCCGTGACAGAAATGGACCATAACGTCTTTTTTCATCGAAGTTCTAATCATATCCATACGAAGATGTACACACAAAGTCCATGATTTCGTTGGCCGATCATGGAGCTTTCTTCGATTATTTGCTCTCGCGCTAAAAACATTCTTGCCAACCTGGTTCTGCTGTCAACTTATTTGGGACAATGCCTACGCACGTCTAATTACATCATTGCTTCAATGTATATAAATATTTAACAGATTTATGCACAATGAAGGAAAAGTTTACAATATAAGGAAAAGTATACAATATCGCTTTAAATACTAACCTATAGTGCTGGTTGCAAATAATCCAATTGTTTAAGTGGTATTTGAGGATCCAATCTTTATTATTAGTATTATATTTTTAATTTTTTAAAAAAAAAGAGAAAGTTTGTGATGGTTGATTTAAAATTTGGGATAGAGTATTGGAAGGACACAACAGGAATAATATAGATGTGAAGACATCAAAATTTTAAAAGGAAAACAAGTGTGTAGGACTTTTAAGTTGTTATATATATATATAAAATAATTTTAACATCAATACTTTTTAACTTTTCAAAGTTAAAACGAACCAATTAAATTTGTCGATTGCATTTGAGTTAAATATGAGAAAAAATTTATTTTAGGAGAGATAATGCAATGGATGAATTTAATTGGTTCGTTCTAACTTTTTAAAATTAAGAAGTATTGATGGTAAAATTACTATGTATATATGTTACACTATCAAAAAATTTGTCAAAATTCATTATTATTGACGGAGGGTCCATCAATAGTTTGGATCTCCACCAGTTTTTTTTTTTTTTTTTTTTTTAATTCTTGAATTTAATCGTTTTTATTTTCAATTTTTTTATTATTTTTCTTTTTAATTTATTTTTACTTTGATTAAAAATTTATAATTGTTTTTTATTTTTTTCAATTTTTATAATTTGATTAAAATAAAATAAAATGATTAAGAGTATTTTGGTCTTTGTAAATACTCTGTGAGAGTTGACCGTTAGTTCTTTTATTAGATAGACTAATTTGTTGATTTTTTAAAATGTTAAGGATGATGGATACCAAAAATGCCTAAGTGAGTAAAAAGTAATAATTCACTAAACATTAGGAACTAAATTGAGATTTTCCCATATATACACACATACACATTATGCAATACATATGAGATATTGATACACTTAGATTTAAGTTATTGCATTCTAAAATTATTGATAATAATTTATTATATTTGATTACAACTAAACATATATAATTATAATGAGTAAATATGTTTTTGTCTGTCGATTATTATAAATATAACGTATTCATTTAATTGTAATCAAATATAATGAAGATTCAATAAATTACAATCAATAATTATATATATATGTATATATATAACAATTTAAAACTCATGTACGCTTGTTTTCCTCTTAAAACTTTAAGACTATGTTTGGTATGTATGATTGGAATTAATAAATTTGATTTGATTAAAAAAATTATTGTCTCATATTTGATAAATTTTGAGATTGAATTAAAATTATATTATATTATATTTGATGTAGGTTGAAATTTGATTAGAATAAAATTAATTTAAATACATTGTTATATATTTTAAATTAATTTTATAAAAAATCTGAAAAAAAGGAGAAAAAATATTTTGTTAATTTAAATACATGGATTAATTTTAAATGCTAAAAGCAGGTTGAGATTAAATTAGAATAAAATTAATTTAAATATTTATTATATAATCTAACTTATATTATACATAAAGTTTTTTTTTTTTTTATAAATATTATATATAAAGTTAATAATGCTTTAAATAAAATAAATCCTATAAACCATTTTTTTAAAAAGTTAAATTGATTTTTTTTTAGAATTATATTATTTTAAATCATGAGTAAATAAGAATTAATTTTGGAATAACTCTTATTTAAATAATAATAATAATGAGGTTGTGGAAGAAAGAGAAAGAAAATTAGTATGCAATTAATGAGAAGAAAAAGAAATTAATAACCCTTAAATGCTATGATGGAACTTGAAAATGAACATTTTGACAAGGACAAGAGGATTAGAATGAACATGTGATTAGATTTTGATTTTCAAGTAGGTATCTCCAATTATAAGTTAATACAGTATGAGGCATTTTTAAACCCATCTCATCGTCAAATACTCATCAAATCCTGTATACCAAATATAATCTAAAGTCTTTCCAAAATAATTTTTTAAAAAAAAAAAACAATGCAGGTAAATCCACCCATCTCCTCGTCTCATCTCAATAATCACAACGACCTTTTAAACTTTTTTAAACAGTGCACATGCCGTATATATTTATATTACTAGTATCTTTTTAATTTTTCTCTTTGGTTCAATTATTTTTATGCAAAGCCATCAAAATACTTTCATTTGATATATATATATATATATATATAAATACACCTTTCATTTGTGTTCAACTTTCCTTCCATCAACTCTGTGTTTTACCTTCTTCAATCTTGAATACCAAGTTCCCTCAGACATCTAAACTGAGAAGAAACTTTTTATTTATTAAAGTCGCAAAAAGGTTGTTTTTCTTCTTTGTGATCAAGATCAATGGCTGCTAAAGTTGGATCATTAAGGCATAGTTTTGCAGAGAGGAGCAAGGAGAGATTGCTCTCCAGAAAGGGTTGCTCAGACTTTGGCCTGAACAGCTCAGATGGTACTGATGATGGAGTCAAATACAAGTGCTTTCGTTCAGCATCGGATGCAGTTGTCAACTTTTGGAAGAATTCACGGGACTTCTTTTCCAGGTTATATGAGATGGGTCGCTCGGATCCTAGAAAAATCGTTTTTGCTTGCAAGATGGGGTTGTCACTTGCTCTCGTATCCTTAATAATATTCTTCAAAGAGCCACTCAAAAACGTAGGCCAATACACGATCTGGGCTATTCTTACCGTTGTTGTAGTTTTCGAATTCAGCGTAGGTACTGCTTCGAAGTTCTTTATGATAATTCAATTATGGAAAAGCACTTCCAAAGTGCTTATTCAAAATATGAAACCATTTTGTTCTGTTTTCCCCTGTGTCTATATTTCAGTAATAGAAGTGATTTTAATGTTTTCTTATCTTTTTGCGTAGGTGCAACACTCAGTAAAGGATTCAATCGTGCTTTGGGGACATTTTCAGCTGGAGGACTTTCTCTAGGAATTGCGGAGCTCACTTTACGCGCTGGAGTTTTTCAGGAACCTTTTATCATAACAAGTATATTCATTGCAGGTTAGCGTGTTAAGACTCCTAACATTGCACTGTAAATTAACCTGTTTCTTGAATTGTTATTCTGATATGTCTTCAATCATGTACAGGATTTTGTGCAAGTTATGTCAAACTGTACCCCACTATGAAATCTTATGAATATGGTTTTCGAGTATTCTTGTTGACTTACTGTATTGTACTTGTGTCTGGAAGTTCAACGACTTTTTTGCAAACAGCATTTTATCGATTAGTACTTATTGGGATTGGTGCTGGGATATGTTTGGTGGTAAACGTGTGTATACATCCAATCTGGGCTGGGGAGGATCTGCACAAATTGGTGGTAAAAAATTTCAGGGGTGTTGCTACTTCTCTGGAAGGTAAGATCCAACATTAGTTTCATTTTTAGCTTCTTAAACTTTATCATGTTCAGGAGCTGTTTATATGATATCATTAAAGTGTTTTCAAGATAATCTTTTGCAATTTTTTTCTGGATTAAAAAAAAAAAAAAACCCAGAAACTCTTTAGGTTGCATAATTCAACAATTTACTTTGTTTTATTTGTGCTTAATGGTGATGAATGGTTTAATTTATTCTCTTGGATCCCCATTTAGGTTGTGTCAATGGATACCTGCAATGTGTTGAATATGAGAGGATCCCTTCAAAAATTCTTACTTATCAAGCCTCTGATGACCCCTTGTATAGTGGTTATAGATCTGCTGTTCAATCCACAAGCCAAGAGGAATCTCTGGTATGCTCGTAGACTTATAGTACAAGTCCTGTCCTCTTGCCTTTCTTTCAAGTCTGTTTTCATTTTTCTTTCTTAATAGCTAAGCCTTGTTCAGATCAATAATCTACCAAATTAAAAAGCTAGCAACAGTGGACTTTTAACTGATTCTTGTCTAATTTGTAGCTAGACTTTGCAATTTGGGAACCTCCTCATGGACCTTACAGAAAATTCAATTATCCTTGGAAATATTACGTTAAAGTAAGTGGAGCATTGAGGCATTGTGCATTCATGGTCATGGCTATGCATGGCTGCATACTTTCAGAAATACAGGTGAGTGGACTTGTCCATTCTTATCTTTTTATCTATCGGCAGATGTTTCTAGTATGGTAAGAGTGGTATATAGGTACCCTGCTCATATCCTTCTTTGGATTTTTGCTTGCCCATTTCAATGAACATATATCTGTCAGCCAGAAGAATGATCTTTCTATTTGATGCTCATGTGCTATGATTTAGTGAGCTTAATGAGTGAGAAATAGTAATAAGTGGTCACATAAGATTCGGGTTCTTGGATTGCTTATTTTTATTCGAAATTTAGAAGCGGAAAACAGAAAAACCATTTCAATCTATCAAATCTGAAAAGGCCACCAACCCGATGGCTCATCCATAGATAGGCCAGTGGCCTGCTTGCTCTGACCTCCGCTCTTAGCCTCCTACATTTGTATGATAATATTATAGATGGATGATGAATTATCTGATTTGAAAATTTTTCATGCATAGGCACCACCAGAAAAGAGGCAGGTTTTTGGTAGTGAACTTCAAAGAGTTGGTAATGAAGGAGCTAAAGTACTAAGAGAGCTTGGAGACAAAGTCGAAAAGATGGAAACGTTGAGCCCTGGAGACATACTATTAGCAGTACACGAGGCAGCAGAAGCATTACAAATGAAGATAGACCAAAAATCATACCTTCTAGTGAATTATGAGAGCTGGGCAGCTATAGCTCAGCGCAAAGAATCCCATGATCCTGAAAACTTTATGGAAGAAAACAAAGTTATTAACTCCCTAAGCGAAATGTGGGATGCTCAAAATCTAAACATGGGCTTCAGCCCTCCAATGCCAGACTGGATTTCCTCTGAAAATATGTCCAGAACTCGATTGTCATCGTGGCCACGTCTGTCATTTATTAATGAGGAGTCCATGCTTACTGTACAAGAATCGAAAGTGTATGAAAGTGCTAGCTCACTGTCGTTGGCCACATTTACATCACTTTTGATTGAGTTTGTGGCAAGGCTTCAAAACCTTGTGGATGCCTTTGAAGAACTTAGTGAAAAAGCTGAATTTAAGGAATGTATTGACCCACCAGTTGGAAAAGAGGTAGTTGGATTTTGGACCAGATTGGGTAGTTGCTTTCAGTTGAAGACATAGATTTGAAGGGATTTTAAGGGGTTTAGCAATATCCTTCCTGAAAAAAAGAGTGCTTTAGCGATACCACACTATTAGAAGGCATGAGAAAATTTAACAGTCGGGTTTTGGTATGTATTTTAAGAGAAATTTTAGCTTGGATAAGCTGATCAGATTGATTCAGAGGTTTGTCGGTGGCATGTTCAGTTTTTGACTTTTTGTAATCAATATTTTTATATATACAAAATATAGATGCTTGTCTGCAAGTATGAAGAGAACGTTAGTTGGGAAAGAATCAAATTACAAGCTGAAAGAATCAAATTACAAGCTGAACGCAAACGTCACTGGTTTTCAAATAAAATTGACAAGTTTAATGGACCAGCGTGAATTAATACATGTTTCAAAGTCATCACTTTTTCTTAATATTTTTGTTAACCATTAAAACATTCTAGAAGAATCACATTCTAAGGCTATGGCGAATCTGTCAAAATTTCCATTATTTTTCAAAGTCTTCTAACTTTGACAAAGGACAAACACTAACAATAATTGAGCCTTTGTGAGTCTTAGTTAAATCATAATCTATCAAAATCTACTTCAAAAAAGAAAAAAAAATCTCTATCAAAATCTGTATAAAACATATATACCCACTTATCTTCTAAACTAGACAGTTTAGATTTTTCAACCATTACAGTAAATTCAGGGTTTCGGAAGGGAAAGATAAAGTGTGAATGATTTATTATCAGACTATTAAACAATACTATATGTGAAGCCTGAAAAACATTTTGTAAGATGGAAGATAGAATAATGATATTTCAATCACTCAAAAATTGTATGTACACCACATAAAAAATTTAATTTTTTTTTTAATTTTTTTTAAAATCTCTTTAATACCAAGTGCACCCTTTTTTATCTTAATTTTATTAGTACACTCCGTCTATACTTATTTTATTATTTACTTAGTTTTATAATATCAATATTGCTTTAGATTGTAATAACTATTCCACTAGAATAGAACTTAATCTTCTCCTCTAAGTATATTGCATTTACCTGTTGTCATTCTGCTTCACATCATGGCAACAACTCCTCACCTTAGTTATAATTGATCTCACACTAATTATAGTTGATCTCAGCAGGTCTCGAAAAATCTATAACTTGTTTGGTGTTAGCTTTCTTAGTATGCATCTTTCCTTCTACACTTTGTAGTAGATATTTATATCTCATGATGTGTAATTATCAATATGTGTGAGAAGTTTTTTTAGTGGTGTTAATGCGAATACATTTCTCTCAAAGTAAATATCCAAACCTATATATAATATTGATCTTGATAAGTTTTAACGAACAGCTGACACGTTCATGTCAAATAAAATTAAAAAATAATAATAATGATAACAATGCACCCATTCTTCTATTTTGGGTCGGTAGCACTGTTGAACTTCCACTAACAAAAGCGGCCCATGGAGGGTTGGACCAAAAGTTATAGATCAGGCCGACTCTTCTGGGACCAAATAGATGACTACAAGCAAATACTACCGAAGTAACCAAAACTGGATCCACAACTCGCTCTCTCTCTTAATTTCAAAAAAAAAAAAAAGAAAAAAACTCTCTCTCTCTCTCGAACCAGTGGCAGCCGGCGGGAAGGCATTTAGATCGGTGAGAAAATTGCCATTCTTTTTCCTTGATTCAAATATTTATCCATCTTTCTATCTCTTATTTTCTCATTTTTTACCTTTTAATTCTACAACTTCGAATCCTTGCTCTCTGTTGTGTTGTCAAAAAAATCTGCCGTAATTGAAACTAACAATACTATTATTAAATTTATTGAATTCTATGTCTTCAAGTTCCTTTCGATTCCTACAATATCTTTATGAGAAAAAAATTCGACTCAGTGGAGGCTAGTAGTGTATTGGACACATTTTGAATCGATAAATATTTTTTACTTTTTATTTTTTCTCGGTGTGCTCAATTATCGATTTTATCTTCATTTTCTCTCATTTATTTTTTCTCCTGGCAACGCAACACTGTTAGGATTAGTTTTGAAGTCCACGTGTGGATCTCATAGCAGTTTCCTCAGTTTCTGGAGTTGGATTCTAGGGTTTGTGCTAGATCTTGAAGTTTTGGTTTGACGTGATTCTTAAGTCTGTTTCTATCTAATTGCTCAGAAACTTGTGTGAATACAAATAAATATAAATACTTGGATCTGACGTTGGATTATGTTTGAATTGGCTGTTCTTAGTTTTGTAAGTTTACTCGTTTACTTGGAAAAATAAGATGATTAATTAATTATACTTGATGGATTTTTGTAGTTTTATTATAACGTGGATGTTGAATTTTTCTGATAATTGATTGGTTGTGATTTATTATTGTTATTTGCAGTGATTGTTTGAAGAAAAGTAATTGGAAGAGGTTTGTTGAAAAGGTTTGATAACGCGATGTCTATGGTTGATGAACCGCTATACCCGATTGCTGTTCTTATAGATGAGCTGAAAAATGATGATATCCAGCTTAGGTTGAACTCGATTCGTAGGCTGTCAACTATTGCACGTGCTCTTGGGGAGGAGCGGACCCGGAAGGAATTAATACCCTTTCTGAGTGAAAACAATGATGATGATGATGAGGTTCTTCTTGCGATGGCAGAAGAGTTGGGGGTTTTTATTCCATATGTGGGGGGAGTTGAATACGCCCATGTTTTGCTCCCACCTTTGGAGACTCTTTGTACTGTCGAGGAGACCTGTGTGAGGGACAAGGCTGTGGAGTCACTGTGTAGGATTGGCTCTCAGATGAGGGAGAGTGACTTGGTTGACTGGTTTATTCCCCTGGTTAAGGTTAGATAATGCATTCCTTGATGCTGTTTATTATTATTGTTATGATTATATTATTTCTTTTAAATGAAGAGGCATGATTTTTACTTTTTAGAAGGATTCTTCATTGCCTATGAATGTTAATCTTTCTTCTTCTTCTTCTTCTTCTTCTACTTCTTTTTTTTTTTTTTTTTTGGTTTTTGTTTATAGACATTTATACTTAGAAATCTAGAAAAGTTTTGCACCTTTTTGAACTTGATTCTGTCTTTTAGTGCACATGATCTATCACCTTAATGATGGGATCCTTTATTCAAAGAAAAGATAGAGAAGATAATTAGTTTTAGTAGATTTGAATAAGCTTGAATTGTGCTATTTCTGTTTGCTAGTATCTCTTGTATTAAGAGTATTTTATATAGCAGTGGCTGCATATGGGAAATGGTTTATTATTTGGTTAACCATATTTATAAGCATTTTATTATTTTTACTTCTTTCCAGTGAGTATATCTTCTTTAGCGTCCTGTTTTCTGAATGTCTAAGTTCTTATATCTCAGAGACTAGCTGCTGGTGAATGGTTTACGGCTCGAGTTTCTGCATGTGGGCTTTTTCATATTGCCTACCCAAGTGCCCCAGAGATGTTGAAAACGGAATCGCGGTCTATTTATATCCAGTTGTGCCAAGATGATATGCCCATGGTTAGGAGGTCTGCTGCATCAAATCTGGGGAAGTTTGCTGCCACTGTTGAACCTGCTCATTTGAAAACTGACATCATGGCAATATTTGAGGATCTTACACAGGATGGTAATTGGATAATATATTCATGTTTTGATGGATAGCATATTGTGCTTCTTTCTCAATTGTTTGATAGGATATTATCATGTTATGCCAGTAGTATTACTTTATAGGGCTGAGCATTATTGGTTAAATTATGCCAACTGACCTCAGTTGCATGTTTGAATAGAGTACGTTGTTTGATGTGCTTATTGCTGTAAAATTAGTGAACTCTGGTTAATGTTATGTATGTCTTGATGTAATAGGGGTTTATCTTCTTCTTCTCGCTTTGGCAACTTTGGATCAATTATTGGTGGGATTTATCGATAGTACATGTAAATAATAACACGAGTACATACTAACAAGGCATTTTAATATCCGAGTAAAATATATAGTGCAGTAATCTAAGGTAATGTAATATATGGTGCAGTAATCTGAGGTAATGTAAAGTGAGACGAAGTCATGGAGATATGGTCTTTGTGAGGGGTAATATAGCAAGGGTATGGGATACATATGATTTTAGCCTGATAGTGTGCCAGGCTGTCTAAGCGACAAAGATGTCAATGCTGAGAACTGAGATGGATCTGTCTTTGTCCCGGAATTTAGTTTACGTAATCATCTTAACACAATTCCTTTCTATGAGTGTGTTATATAAGTAGAAAATAGATAGTGTAAATTGAATAACATCATGAACTGTGGTAAAATGTTATGTTCTTATGATGTTTGGGAGGGTAACTAGTGGTGAGTTAGAACAGGATTCAGTCAAGGAGCCTGATAGTGAAGCTGATGATATCCAACAATAGAAACAGCAACTCTCCAAACTTGCGACAGATTTATTATAGATATCTCTACCCTGATGTAGTGAAATTATCTGAACATAATACTTTTCCTTCTTGAATATGGTGATACGTCCAAAAGAGTTGCAGTAAAATGGAATCTCAAAATCAAATTACCTTAAGCTTTATTCATCTTTGGAACCTTTACCAACCTGAAATATATTCGTAGGTGGTTTGGGCAGGACTTCACCTTGCTAGACCTTTTATTGTTGAGAATATAATATAGCAGGCTTAATTTAGCTTGGGTAGATATCAAATAAAGTCATTGGATTGAGCTAACATGAATAGGAATAAATGTTTCTAGTGTGGTATTTGATTCAGGCAAATGTTAACTGAATTTGACGATTTAATGCTGTGATAAACATCCATTTTAACTCAAATCTCAAATCAATGCATCTTTACTAAGATAGTCTACAAAACTAGTTGGCCTTAAATCAACTCATGACCTAACATCCTATTACACTGCAAGAGGAAAAAGCTAACTAAACTGCATTTACTGCGTAATGATGGATTTGGATATTATTGTTGTTATTGATGCTTGTTTGAAGTTTCAGATGTGGTTATCTTAAGAATGTATTAACGCTGCTTGATATCTCAGAGTTTTATGTTTTAAGGTGGTAAGGAGGGTTAGATAGCCATAATTGCATCACTGAAAAACAGAACCTTAGAAAAGTTTTGTTTTGTTAAGACATCATATGAATGTTCAAACACTAGGACATGACATCCAGATAATAAGTAGTTCATTTCATGTGTTTTATTTTTTAGAAAACAACAATTTTATAGACACTGGTTCACATTTTCTCTCTTATCTAGCCTGCTGTTGTTATGGTTGAAGTTTGTGATTGCATATGAGTACGTGTCTGAAGGTTTTGAAATTCATTTTCATGTCAGATCAAGATTCTGTTCGATTATTGGCTGTTGAGGGTTGTGCAGCTCTTGGGAAGTTGTTGGAGCCTCAGGATTGTGTTGCACATATTCTTCCTGTTATTGTCAATTTCTCTCAGGTATATGGTTGTAACATATGAACACATTTTTCTTGGCAAGTTTCTATGTAGTATATAAAGCTTATTGTTGCTTTTGACATGCTATCGGATCAATGATGATAAGCTTAGAGTTTTAAAACCAGTCACTCAGTTATATTACTTATTAATGACACAGCTAGCAAATTTTTAATTGAGCAAATAACAGTATAGATTATTACACGATTTTTTTTTTTTTCAACTAGTTTGGATAAGATGTGGGGAGGAGTGAGGAATAAAAAGTTTTCAAGGAGTTAAAATGTAATTATAGTAAGGGTGGGGTTATATTAACTTAAAATTGTGACATAATTCTTAATATGAAAATCTTATTGTTAATGTACTCTTAATCTAAGGGTTGGGAAAATGTAATTTCATCTCATATTTGAGTCACATTTTTAATTGGTATCAAATGACATGACATTTTCTGCCCTCAGGTTAAGAGTTAGTGGATGGTTGCATATTCAAATCGAGATTCAAGTCACCATCTTTAAGTTAATGTATCCTTGCCTGTAAAATGATATTAGGCTTATTTTTGTGTTCTAATATTTAATAAGTAAGGGTAACATGTATGCAGCTCTTTCTGTCTCTTTTAAAGTGTTCCTTGTTTTTCCTCTTTGCATTCCTTTCTTCATTTAATGGAGCTTTGTTGCTTTTGGAAAAATGGATGAGATTAGGTAAAGTGCGAAGGGTGTGTTGCCCTTAAGATCTATTGCAGTCCACATAAAATTTTTGTGACTACTTGGAGTTGAGAATAAGAAAGAATTTAGGTCATAATGCCTTGTTACACAATCTGGGTTGTCTTTTATTCTGCAGTGGCAATCTGCTTAGTGCATTTGCTACCAATCTATAGATCACAATCTTAGTAGCAAATAGTGATCTACTGTTGGGCTAGTTTGCTGCACACTATGTAGGCAAGAAGAAAATGTAATTGGTTTGGTCATGACAAATATCAGATGGTCTTTTGGTGCAAGAACAAGATGATAGAACCAACCTAGTTATGGCTGTGCTAATGCAGATCAAGGCTATTTGGCATTGTTGTTCATTTGGGAGGAGTTAAAGATGGGTGCAGAACCTAATAGCTTGGAGAAGATTAATTTGAGGTTTTTGTTGTGTCTTTTCATTTGGTTTCACTTGTTTGAATTTAGAATTTTGGGTTGTGGTGGAGTTCATTACTATTATTTTTAGCATAGGCTCTAACTTCTCAGACTGCTCACATATCCCTTTGGTAGGGGGAGTAAAGCTCAAACTATATGGAAATTTGCAATGATGACTCTTTTTTTCGATTATATGGTTGGTATTAGTTACCATCAGACCCAAAAATTTAAGCTGATAGGAAAGGATCTAATTATAGGTTTTAAGACTTGGGATTATAATACATTGACATACCTCCTCACGTGCAACGTAGACAGATGACAAACACATGTTAAACGCCAACGTGGACAGATGACAGATGATGGACACATGTTAACGTCTTATATTGTATAATATGTGTAATAAGGATTTCAGATAAAAGAGGGGGAAGGGTTTGAAGTCAAAAACCTCCAAATTTTGATATCATGTTAATTACTATTAGACCTAAAAGTTTAAGCTGATAGGAAATAACTCAACTATAGTATTTAAGACTTAAAGTTATGACACATTGACAGAGAGGAATAAAAGAATTTTTTAGGATGATAAGGGGGAGGAGATGTACATATTGTGGGACAATATCTACTTTTGGGGGTCTCTTTGGGCATTTATTTCTGCTTACTTCAAATAAGTTCCTTTCTTCTGTATAAACCTTGATTGGGAGCTGCTGTAACCTTAAAAAGGGTTTCCACATAATTTATTTTTTGTGAGGGCTCTGTGTATAGGTTTGTCTTCTGATTTTCTGGGGTTTTTTGTTGCTAATCCTGCAGTTACTGTAAGCTAGGGTTCTCCTCTCTCTTTTTGCAAGCGAAGATATGAGGTTTTCTGCAGCCTTTGAACGACTGGAGTGGTAGGGTGAAAAGTTTCATTTTGTTAACCCACAAGTAGTTGGGTTAAGGTTGTCATGAAGCTGATTCTCTAGAGAGATTTATTTTTTCAGGTTAGGTGTGTATGTGGGGTTTGATACTGTTGGAAAATGGTTAAAAGCAGAGTTGTGGATTTTTCGTGTTTCCCTAAGTTTGTGGGATTTGATGAGGCTTTAGTTTCATACTCAAGTTTGTGAAGTGTGCTCACAGATTTTTGAGTTAACCAGTTTTTCTAAAGCTGAGTTGAAGGATGTTAGAAGGATGTTAGACAAGCTGTTGAGGGAGTTAGGGTGAAATCCAACATATTTTTCAACGTAGATGGTTTCCTTGAATTTTTGTCATGCTCAGTTAAATCTATGAAGATTGTGAACCCTTGCGTTATGTTACCTTTCCTTAAGTAGTCCTATAATAACATGACTTGTTTTTAGTAGATTCGCTTCATGTTTGTGTCAGGTCGTAATGTCATCACCTAAATTGCGGGTCCTCCACTATCTGATGTTATGGTGTGTGTATATCTGTGGTTTTGTTTTCAATAGGATGAGGATTATCATGAAACCTGAAATTATCATGAAACCTTTTCAGCAACAATATGTCTAGTCTAATCTGACTTATTGTTCTTTGAAAGGATCCTATGCATGTATTAATTTTATCACAATTATGAAATTTAAGCCATTGCATCTCCTGTATACTTGATTGCTTTTTGTTGATTACCTATGTTTTTATGTTTATGGTCTGAGCAGGATAAGTCTTGGCGTGTGCGCTATATGGTTGCAAATCAATTATATGAACTTTGTGAAGCCGTTGGACCTGAACCTACTAGGTATTTTTTTATGTGACGGATTTACTGTTATTTACTTAACTTTTTATGTCATAGACCAGTGATTTACTACAACTGTATTGATTACGTATGTGCTATCAGAGTTTAATACTTCCATTCTGTCTTATTTATCAGTTTCATGTTTATAAATTCTGAAAATGAATTGCTGCTACTTAATTTCATCCACAAATTTCATTTAAGAATTACTTTCATTCATAGTATAGTTAATGATTGTCTCCTGTCTCTGTCTTGAATTTTAGTTAATAATGGTTTATTCTTAGGACGGACTTGGTCCCTGCTTATGTGCGATTACTTCGAGATAATGAGGCTGAAGTACGCATAGCAGCTGCTGGCAAAGTGACTAAGTTTTGCCGAATCTTAAATCCTGAACTTGCAATTCAACATATTCTTCCCTGTGTGAAGGTGCATGTTTTTTGAGAAGTTAAAAGTTTCTTGATTCTATGATGTTTGATGTTAAGAGTGGGAACGATCTATTTACTTCATTTCATTTTATATTGGTTATCTCAATACTTTTGCAGGAATTGTCATCAGATTCTTCCCAGCATGTCCGTTCTGCTTTGGCTTCAGTAATAATGGGGATGGCTCCTGTACTGGGAAAGGTAAAACAACCATATATTGGTTTCTGCGCTTATATCTAGGCAGGGAAGGAGGAAAGAGTTTTCAATGTTAAAATCAATGGCGTAAGTTGTTAAATGTTATTGTGCATGCCGTTGTGTTTTGGAGCTGAAATAGTTTGTGTTAGAGAAATTTATAAAGAATGAAAACTATAAATTAGCTTCATTAACAAAAATTATGGATCTGAACTGGCTGATTTATAGCTTTATGTTTGTTGCTATTCTAGGATTAGGCTTCCCAAATAATTGTTCAGGAAAACTATTAATGATATATCATCTTATTCCAGTTTTTCTACAATTTTGGTAGTTGCCTGCTTTTCTGGTCAGTGTATGGTGTTGTTTAGCTGTTTGCTAATCCATTCTTGATATGTTTTTCCTGATGTTTTTAGTATTTTTCTCCTACCTATACTCCCAACACAGACACATATTGGCCCCATTCTTTAGTTCAAACTGCAGTTCTGGTTTTTGTCTGGTATGATTTTCCTGCATTTGATTTTTAACTTAGTTTAAGCGGGTTTTATGCAGGATGCAACAATCGAGCAACTTCTCCCAATATTTCTCTCTCTTTTGAAGGATGAATTTCCTGATGTACGCCTTAACATTATCAGCAAGCTTGATCAAGTGAATCAGGTTTGTTCCATTTTAAGGGATTCACCTCTACTCATTCATGTTGTGGTTGATTGGTAATTGTAATTTATTAATTTGATGAAACCAGTCATTCATTTTGAGCTTCCCTCTTTTTTTTCTGGCCACATAGATTCTTTGTGTTTTTATTGAAAAATTCATTTTATAAACTATGGTTGCTAGCTAGTTCAAGCGGCAAAATCTCTTTTAGAGTTGTGTGTAAGAGGCTTTGGATTTGAATATTGCTCGTATAGGGTTGGGGGTTTTGGTTTTTATTTAATGTGATAAAAAAAAAAATTGTAATTTATAGAACCAGTGAAATGGTGAGAATGGGTAGTGGAGGGGCACACGATCTTTGTCGCAGAGAAAATTTAATCAGTATAAATTTTCAACCAGAAATTTTAGTAGTATATGGGCCTTGTTTTTCTCATTTTAGCTTGCTAGTAATATACTGTCTTTGATTTGGAAAAGTCCACGTCACTCTGCTCTTCATGCTTCTTTGAAGCTTTTTGTTGGATGTATTGCAAAAATATTTGATTGGATAACTAATGCAGCAAATATGACTTAATACTGATACCTTATGGTTTGCTCTCTTTGGTCTTCCATTTACTTTTGAAAATGATGCCACATGTGATGTGGACAGTGTTACATATAAGTCTGGTGTTTTACTTTCCTCATCCTTTCTAGTCGTTTTGAGATAAGACATTATTGCAGGTTATTGGAATTGATCTATTGTCTCAATCCTTATTGCCGGCAATTGTTGAGCTTGCGGAGGATAGACATTGGAGGGTTCGTCTTGCAATAATAGAGTATATACCTTTGTTAGCTAGCCAATTGGGTGTAGGATTTTTTGACGATAAACTTGGTGCTCTATGCATGCAGTGGTTACAAGATAAGGTTAGCGTTTCTTTTCTTGCATGGAAATGGTTGAAATTTAATGGTAATTTCGTTTATGATTTTTCATCGTGTCCTGAACAATTTTTGGTATGTTCTTCATCTTGTAGTAATCTTTATTTGCATGCCTGTTGTGTCCTTGTTCATAGTTTGACATTTGTACTTCAGCTGGGTAGTCATGGGTTCCATGTGCCTTGTAAATTATAATATTAAATAAAACCAGAAGTTGGGAAATGGAGAGTTGAATTCCTCTGAGGAATTTGTAATATTGGCATTCTATTTAGATGTCCCAACAAAAATTAGTTTACATACCGTACGATGAATTTCATGGCTGTTTGCCTCCTGTGTTACATGTGGAACTGCAAAACCTTTGTTCGGTTTGGCAAATAATTTTTTTCTTTGAAATTTACTGTTCCAAGGCTTTATGCACCTTTACCTGTAATGCTTGTCCCTACTAATTAATGACCTGTTTTGTTATTTTGGGGAACTTTTTTACCTGGGTATTTGTTTCAGGTATATTCTATTCGCGATGCTGCTGCTAACAATTTGAAGCGCCTTGCTGAAGAATTTGGTCCAGATTGGGCAATGCAGCACATAATTCCGCAGGTTTGTTTGACAGTGAATTTTTTCCAACTTCCTTCAATCAATTCGGTACAAAAAATGAATAAAGAGCTGTAGGGGTTTGGATGTGGAGCTGAAATCCATAGTCGTGTCCCTCAGTTTTTGCAAACTAATGGTTTAGATTTTTGAAAAAGGTAGACCTTCTTGATGTTTGGTTTTACTGCATTATGAAGCCGAATGAGATTCTGGTGGTTTACTGATTTTGCATATGATGATTATTCTCACTTTTATTACTTTAGAAACACATGTGAGTATGTTGTACTGTTGAGAATTAATGTACATAATTTGGATAATGGTTTCTTTTTTCTGCTATCTGTTGACGAACCAACAATATATGGCTTTCCTTTTGTGTTTGAGTTTTTATTTCCTTATTTTCTCCTTTTTTCTTTTTCAATATATTCTTCTTATAAGTAGCAAGTGTTGGCTTGCATTTGGGCAGGTTTTGGAGATGATTACCAATCCCCACTATTTGTATCGGATGACCATTTTGCGTGCCGTCTCTCTCCTTGCTCCTGTCATGGGATCAGAAATCACTTGTTCTAAATTGTTGCCAGTAGTTGTTAATGCATCAAAAGACAGGTATCTATACTTGTGGAAGCCTTCTCTATCCCTGATATGAATAATCTAATCAGAGTTGGTTAGTTTCTTATTGTTGGACTAAATCCTTGTTTCAGAGTACCAAACATCAAGTTTAATGTGGCGAAGGTGCTACAGTCTCTTATTCCCATTGTCGACCAGTCGGTATGTCTTTTTCGCTAGTCTTTTTACTTCATTTTGCCTTACGTATGTTTTAATAAAATATTGGTACTCTTTCCATGGACATTTTTTTAGTCTTCCCAAAATTCCATTAGCCTTTATCTTGTGTTCTGTGTTACTGTAATAGGTGGTGGAGAAAACAATCCGTCCTTGTTTGGTTGAGCTTAGTGAGGATCCAGATGTTGATGTCCGATTTTTTGCCAATCAAGCCATCCAATCGATTGATAACGTGATGATGTCTAGCTAGGCACGATTCATCTCAGAACCTCAGAACCTTAGCTTGTATTGAAGACTTTTTTGCTGGAGGCCATTATTGTTTTTACTGCATCAGATTAGTTCATATCTTCTTCCTGATGCTTTGAGTGGTAGTGCCGTTGTGTCTTCTAACTTGTAAAGCCGTTTTGGCTACTAAGCTGATGTGCTATAGTGATTGAGAAACATATCACGTCTTTATTGAAAGCCTCTTTTGTTGTGTAGTTATTTGTTTGTTGCCATGTACAACAAGATTTTTTAGTTAGTGCCAAATGATTGTGCCCTTAAAATGTGTGTACGAATTTAGGCAATAGCTTATGTTTTTTACGAGACGAAGGATGATGTACAATAAATTTGACATTTACACCATTGGGGACTTAATTATCGAATTCTTGGGATTAATGAATCAAAATTAGTTGACACAGTTCAATAATTTTACTAAATTTACTTCACACAATTATTGTAAACTAATCTGAAAATTTATCCACATTTTTTCTTAAAAAATAGACTGAAATTTGAAAATAAAAATTTAAGATCTCCCTATCGAAACGAGCTTCTCATCAGATGATTCTTTGTCTCTAGTCACACTTCTTCCTCATCCGTCTCTCTTCCTTCTTATTTCTTCTTCTTCTTTCTTCTTTGATAGAGAGCAACTGAAAAATGAAGCTGCAGTTCCAAGCATGAATAACGTTGAGATTATCCAGTATGACTAAAGCTATGAAAAACAAGCATGACTCATTTTTAGAAAAGTAATCATGAGTAATGCTGGGATTATCTAGCATGACAAAAGGTGTGAAAAGGAAGCATGCTTGCTGAGAAAAACAACCTGATTAATGTTGGGATTACCCAACATGACTCATGATGAGAAAATGAGCATGACTAATGCCGAGAAAAGTAGGCATGCACGTGAAAGGTCAAAGTGGCTTAAAAAAGATCAAGTTGCTAATTACTGAATAATTTAGAAAGATGAGGTTTTAAATGGATTAAATAAAGAAAATTTTCCTATTTAAGTAGTTTCTATCCTTATGAATTTGTGGCGTTTATTAAAGTTAAAAGTTCAATTTTTATCTTCTAAGTACCAATTTATTTTTTGATTTCAAAAAAAGAATGTACCAATTTATTATTATTATTTTTTTAATCAGTGCTACAGATTTGTATTGCTACAACTCAGTAATGGAAAGATTAAACTTCAACATGCATATTTGTGTTGTTACCAATTTGTTGATTCTTTGATCCGACGGTAACTTGTTGCAACATACTTAAAATTGATGAAAGATAACAATGTTTAATCTCATCCAGAAATAAGGACAGGAATCTGATGTGGGAATTGAATGAAATCTACCAAGGACAAGAGGGGTGAGCGAAAGGAATAATGAGCCCACGAGGGCAGGTGTCAGATATACTGCCTCTTTTTAATTGTTATCTAAAATTCCAAGTAAAACGTTTAGTAGCTTGAGTAGACTTTGGGGGTTGAGGCACTGTCACCGCAATTCCATGGGACCGGTAGCTCGCTCACTCAATTTCTCCAACCACCAAATTTTTTGTTTTCCATGATATCATCGATCCTATATATACAAGCTTCGAAACTTCATTTAGGTTCATCTTAAAGCCACCCTACCCTTGGTGTAGTGTACGTATCGATGGAGGCTATCGAAGAAGACCAAGTAGAAAGCACAAGTAAAATTCTACACGATAACAACCAGGTATTCACTTGTACACTATTATATGTATTGGAGATCCTTATTACATATAGTATTACATTTTATATATTAGTATAAACATACATATGTTTGATCCGCAGCCTCAGAAAGTAATCAAATTCATGCTCGATCACGCTGGATCGAACTTCAACATGCATGTGTGATAGTCCTAATCGCCTAAATTGAGTGTACTCGGTTAAATAATCGTTTAGATGCAAAATTATTTGATCGAAATTTCGTTGGATACAAAATAGTTATTTTCATATACAATAATTGTATTCTTTTTTTTTTTTTTTGAAAGTATAATAATTGTATTCGGTATGATCAAACTTTATGAGTATGAATTTTAGTCACATTTTATGAAAAAAGTCGGATCAAAAGTCTATATATGATAATTCACTAGGATCTATATATGTTGAGATGTAATTGAGTTAAGAGGTTCAAAAATCATAATTATGAAACTTATTTATTTATATATAATATATTGTCCTTTTCAAGTTATTTACTTGAGAACTTATGTCTCATTTCATAGATGTAACAAACATCAAGTGATATTTGCATGATTTATCTCATTATTGTCGATGACAATGCTAATAGAGCGGAGACTTCGTGGAGAAGAGAAGAAGATTCAAGTTCAATCAGTCGTACTCGTACATTAGTTTATAGTAATCTGAATATTAGTATTTTCTGAAGCTAATATTATAGATTCAATATGATATTAAAGAAATAAGAATAATAAAATACATACATAGATCATACAAGAACCTTGTCAATTTGTTTTATTTATTTCGTATTAAGCAGCTTTTATGGTTTTCATGCATGGCCTCAGAGAATTTTCCCTTTTTCCCCCTTATTTTATGCATGGTGATTTTCCTTTCAAGTTTAATATAGGTTGACAATTAAAATTTGCTACTTTATTTATTTTTATTTGATATCATCTATTACTTAGCTTAATTTTTCTTATTTTATCTGTCTTTTCTGTGTTAATTAATTAACATTACGAGTCAATTACTTCCGCAGAAAAACGTGCTTTATCTTAATTATATGGAACACTCATTTGAGCAAGAACTATTGAGCCACTACAAGTACAGAATGACGATTTCAACCAGAAGTGGCAGAGCCTCGACCTCGAACCTTCATGGTTATGGGGGTCGGGTTGATGGAGAGTTATGGAGCGCAATTTGGCTCAAGGAAAGAAGTATAAAGACATATAGTAGATATAGAAATATAGTTAGGAATATTAATTGACATCGCAATATATTTTTAAAGTTCTAGCAAGCTATTATTATTCCGTGCAGCAGTTATCATATGTATTTATAATATTTTTGAGAATTGTGAATCCTTACCAACGTACTAGGATTGTTTATTTTTTTATTTGAAGACTGAATGATACTGTTGAAGACTAAAAATTGAATAATAACTAAAACCTAAAATCCGAATAATATATTTATTTTTTCCTCACCTCTGAATATATTGTAAACTTGTTTGTTTTTTAAAGTTAAAATTGTTTGAAAACTAATAATTTAATATTTATACCCTTTAAACTATTCGTTGTTATGTAATTTTAATTAATTTAATACAAATATATGAAAATAAATAATTTAATAAATTCTAAAACGTTTTTTATATATACATATTAATAATAGTTTATTCATAATTAAAATGTGATTAAAAAATATAGTAGTATTAATCATATTTATATATTTAAATATATCAATATATTTAAGAAAACAACTAAAAAATAAATGTTTAAATTGTAAATTAAAATATATTAGTTTAATTCTAAGATAATTTGAGATGAGATGTATTTAGTCTTTTCTTTTCAAATATACTTATTGTAAGTATCAAGAATTTTTTTTTTTGATTAATATAAAATTAGAATAAATTTGAAATTATGTTGTTTTTGGGAGGATAAATTTGAAATAAAAACTTTTAAATCTCATTAAGTTATTTGCAATTAAGTAAAAGGTTAACAATTCTTGCTTAATTTTTTTAATTTTTTATTGGGTAGTTTTAAATAGTTTGATTATTTAAAAAAACAAACAAAACAATTTAATATGTTCAATTCAGCACTGTTAAGTTTTAAATGAAAAAAACAAACAACCCCTTAACGAGATCTTTTACCATTGTTTATGAGATAATGAAATTCAATGGCATTTGGATCGATTTTATATCATTGTGATATCAAATGAAATAAAATATATTCATAGATTGCTCACATATCACCCCCAACCCACCCCCCACCCCCCCTTTTCCCTGGCTAATTGCATCAAGTGGTGTCATCCGGTATGTTAAGTGACAGTGTCTCTCTTTTTCTGTTTTTTTTTTCACACCCAGACATAGAAGGTTGGTTCATACTCATGGACGTTGAAAGTCTTCGAAGTCATGAACATGAAGTCAGCAGTATATAACTAAACATTAATCTATAATCGAATCTTTTGTAACTAAACATTTTTCAAATACATATTTGGTTACGTGATATGATCTCATGATCAGTGATGGATCCAAAAGCTCATATAATGGGGGATACTTTTATATATGAAATTTTTTTTATAATATTTCTTTCGATTGTTACAAGGACATTATATGAAATAAAAATAGTTAAAATATATAACCAATAGAGGATATATAGTTTTACCTCTTCTAAGATTGTAAACAAAATTTCTAAAAATAACATTCTTAATACAAGTATAAAAATAAAAGCATATCAATTATGAGTTGATTATGCATTAGCTCCATTTTTCTTAGTAAGAGAAGTTTAAATTTCATATTACTAAAAAAAATAAATAAAAACTTAATTTAAGGATATATCTTTTTTATGATGATGATTGCTATTCAAATTACAAATAAATATATGTAATCAAACTACATATATTTATATTAAAGTTATCAATCAAACCACATTTATAGTTTTTTATCTAATAAATGTATGTGATTTATAACAAAGTAAAGTAAAATAAAAATAAAAGATAAAAACAATTATAATTCATATGAGTATTTTTATTTATGAATTTTATCATATAAAATAATTTATATAAAAAGAAAATAATTCACACCAATAATTATGGGTAAATCAAGACCTATTAACATTAAATAACATTATATGTTTTATTCTCTAGTTCATGTAAATATGATATAATTTGCGATAAAAAATAATTTCAAATGAGTATTATAATTTGTGAAATCAAAATATTTCAAATTTGAAGATCAATTTGTAATAATAAGCTAAAATAAGAGAGGAAAAAACAAAGGACAAAGCAACGATTATGAGTGAATAAAAGAAAAAAAATTAATTAAAAAAAAAAAAAAAAAACACACGTTAATGAGACATAAGGGAATTGAACAACGGTAGCCCATAGAAAGGACGGCAAGTACAACCATCAAATCCATTATGTTTGTGTGATTGACTTTAGCGTTTTATTTATGAAAAATCTCAAAAACCCACCTGACCCATGAAACAATATATTTTTTCCACTCATAATTTTATTTTTATCCAAAACCTAACTTCTGTTTCCTAATTGATAAAAAAGTTAAAAACATATAAAAAGACTCTTTTACCCCTAAGATTTTTATTAAAAAATATAGTAATTATAAAATATTATTTTAATTAAAAAGTAAAAAAATTAATAGACAAATTGGATCAAGCCATAAACATCATCATCATCAACCTCTACTCTTATCATCAGCCCTGCACTTTTAACATCAATCCAGATTTTTCATCATCAATCTCCTACAAATACAATGATCAAGCCCCCACAATCATTAGTAAAACACTATTAAAAAAACCAATCAATAGAGATTAATAACCAAAAAATAATAATAATAAACACCAATCAATGAAAAAAAAAAAGTGGCTCTCCACATTGATCAATAACCAAAATAAAAAAAACACCAATAAAAAAAAAAAAAGGCGGCTCTCCACATTGATCAATAACCAAAATAAAAATACATCAATCAACAAAAAGAAGAAAAAAAAAAAAAAAAGGCAACGAGTCTCCACGATGGAGAACTCGATTTAGGTATCTAGTGGTGGAGACCCAATCTTGGTCTCCATCATGGAGACCCAGCATGGGTCTCCAATAGTGGAGACCAGACTGGTCTCCACCATTGGAGATCCATCTGGCGTCTTCAATGGTGGAGACGACCATTTGGGTCTCTACCTAGGTGGGTCTTCAATAGTGGAAACTTGTTGTCATCGTCGTCGAGAAGCAGTTGTTGGAGATAGAGAAAGAGAGACCGTCGGAGATAAAGAGAGAAAACAAGAGAGATACAGAGAAGTAAGAGAGAGAGTTGACTGTTAAGAGGAAGATAGAGAGAGAAAAGAGGCGAGATAGAGAGAAGCAAGAGAGAGAGCTGATTGTTGAGAGAGAAAAAATTATATATTTTTAATATTATATATTTTGATTTTTTATATTTTAATTATTTTTTTTTATCCTTGGAGTCAAACGGTCAACCATATCAATCTAGCGGAATTCATGACCGTTAAGAATATTGTCGTCCTTTTATACGTCTTTAGGAGGTATTTTGGATATTTATATTAATGTCAAATTGTATTTCACATAAAAGATGAAATAATGAATTTTAAAATAAATATATTATCATGTGTCAGATTGTTTTTTAATATATATTTTTTTATTTATAATATACCAAATGACTAAAAAGGAGAAAAAGCAAAAACTTTTAAGTGATGCTGGAGTCAAACCCCGGTGACATTGAGAAAACGGCGGGCGCAACCATCTACACTACTCCATGCACGTGAAAGAATGTGACATTAGTTTTATATATTTAAAGACCTAATGATTAATATAATACATTTAATTAACTTTTAAAAAATTTCAGGGGGTATACTGGCCCAACGATAGGTCCGCCCCTGCTCATGACCATAAAATGGAAGAAGATAAAAATTTAATGAGGATTTCATTCCTGCAAATGATGAGATGGGAGGGCCCTGCAATCATGCTCATAGTAAGTGTGACATCAAATCAGCTCTTATTAATTGATAGTTATTTTAGAATCTTGGATTAATGTCCAAGATGATCATTGTGCAACATTAGAGATTTATTTCTCTCCTTTTAAAATCGAGACCCTCACATCTAACAATAGATAACAGATTTGATAAACTGTAAACTTTTTAGAATGTACAACTTAAGCACATTTATTAAATTTAATTAAATTTAATAAAATTTATTGAATTTTGATGCCAACTTTTGCCTAAATGATTAGAAGAATGAATTAGGAAAGTACGTATCTGGAAAAGTTTTGGGTACAATATATATATATATAGTAATTATATCATTAGTGTTTTCTAACTCTAAAATGTTAGGATAAGCTAATTAAATTCATTCATTGCATTTGAATTAAATAAAAGAGAAAATTTGTTTTAGGAGAGAGAATACAATGGATGAATTCAATTGGTTCGTCATAACTTTTTAAAGTTATAATGTATTGATGGTAAAATTAATATATATATATATATATATATACCAACATGATAATCTCAATATGTAACTTGATGTATTGTATATAATACAATCGAAGTTCTTATTACCACATTAATGATTCTTATTTCATTTGCGGATGCTTCTTAGATGAAATTGTTTTTGTCTATTTATATTAAGAAAATAAACATTGGTTTTGGGGATACGTTGAAGGCTCTAAATTTATTAAATATCAGAAATATCATCAATAATATCATAATAACACAAAGTATTGGAAATATATTTATCCTGTACCCCAAAATTTAATTAATATGAAAATACCTTAGACATTTACTTCTTTTATTTACAGTGACGCACACAATAATTGACAAGAACAATACCAAATAATCAGTAACAAATTTCAAAATATAAATAATAATATATACATGCGATAACTTGAATTAAATCACTTCAGTTTTTGTTATGATTTTTCAACCGTTAGTTTCAACCGATGTTTGGATATGTATCATATGTTAATGTAATGATATGACAACTGAAGTGACAAGATGACCCATAAAGATTCCATGGCCTTAAAATTGGAAGGGATACTTATCTAAAAAAAAATGAAACCTAATTTTGTATATATATATATATATATAACTTTTATGGTTAGTATATCCTTAATTTTTAAATTGTTATGACTTTCATCTCATTTATTTTCTATTTTCTTTCTTAAAAATATTTATTTATTATTTAATTCAAATGAAATGAATAATTGAAATTAATGGTCTTTATAGTTAGGACGTACGATAATAAAAGCTATATATGTATAATACTTTATATCAACAATTTAATTAGATGTCAACAACAATGCGCTACTTTATGTCAAGAGACAAGTCTCCTTTCCTTTTTAAGGCCATGGAATCTTTATGATCTTGTCATTGCAGTGGTAATATCATTGCATTAGACATATGATTTATATCCAATCAAATGTTGAAACTAACAGTAAAAAAATCATGACAAAAACTGAAGGGATTTAATTCAAGTTATCACGCATGCATAAGTTGAAGTTATGAATTTAAATCATATCCACGTTAATGGAAGACCCACTAGATCTAACTTCTAACAACAGGGGAAATACTATATGAATATAGTTTATGAAATTTATCCTAAAATCATTAGATGATACTTTATTCTGGTTTTTAGTGCCTTAACTGAAAATAAAATCTTATACTTCAAAAGAATTACTTCAGAACCAGAACTATAATATACTGGAAGAATAAGGCAAGCCATGGTAAGTCAATATTCGTTGCGTAGACGAAATTAGTTAAAAGTCATGAGAAAGATATGTTTTTCAGATATTACCAAATATTTAATTAATTTAAATTAATTACATATGTTATAACAGACAATAATCAGATATTGCGCTCTATAGTACGAATGTCATGACAAAAAATAAATAAAGACATCAATATTTTTAAGATTCGATTTTCATCTATATCTACGAAGTCACACCCAGAGATTTAAACTAATTAATGAGGTTTCGAAACACACAAATACCAATAGACTAACTCAACCAAAAACTATCTCTTTACAATTGACGCAATATATTATATGTTCTTCATGAACCCAATTCAGTTAGATCCTCTCTACTGTAAATGATCTCTTGCTATTTAAATTCCTTTAGATCTGACTTCTCCAAAAGACAAAGAGTTATTCCTCTCGAAGAACCCATATTGTTGAAGATGCTTAAAAAGTCATTCTCTTCGTAGAACTAAAAGACCTAAGAAATAATCACTCTAAGTCTCGTAAAATACATAAAGTTTTTTAGTACTTTTAAATGCTTTCTGAGTGCATGACCACTTATGAACATGTAGGAGCTTTATATAAGAATCGATCTCCAATAAATCTCACTTCAAATCTGTACATTAAAAACCAATTAGAGATAAGAAGGAAATAAGATGAATCTGTTGCAATAGGAGAGATTCCTTTTTTAAAATGGAAGATCGAACCTAGTCACATGTAAGTCCATATTCACTTATAGGATCAAATCCGAATTGGTCAGTGTGAATCTATATTAAAGAGAAAGATTTATTCTTTTAAATCATGCAGAAAAAAGCAGGATAATTTTAAAAAAAAAAAAAAAATCTTAAAAGAAATATTCCAAAATACTATCTTTTCCTGAATTGGAAAATCCGTATTTGAAAACAGATCTTTTCAAAATAAAATCTCAAGATTTTCTCTCAATCAAAATTTGAATTAAGTTTAGAGAGAAGTCAATAAAACAAATAACGAAAGATATTAAACACATATAAAAAAATATCAAAATATCAAAAACAGAAATCTCCTCCATTGCAGAATCTGCTCACTAATTCATGCTTCGGATGTTGCAACAACACCAACAACTCTATTGCAACATGAGCTCAACTTGTTACAACAAAAACACAAATATATAAGTACCTGAGTTTTCAAAATATTGTCATATTATATCAATCCTTTAGCACTAACATCATATTTCTTTTTTATTTAAAAAAAGTCATATTTCTTTTTTAAGAGAAACGTGGATGTAATAGAACATGTAGGTTGATTTGTACCCATCAAGAAAAGATTGCACATATATTTCAAAAAAAAAAACACAAAATAAAAGATTTAACATATATGTAGAAATGCTCATTAATTAAGGCACGCCATAAAAAATGTATTTTCTATTACTTTGCACATAGATTTGTAAGACAAACTACCAAAATGTGGTGCTTAAATCCTCAAATCTCCATCTTTATCTAGAATAAAAATTCTTTATCAATCTTTTGTTTATGCTAACTTTTTTAGAAGTGAAATTTAAATTTGAGTAATGTATAAGAGAGAAAAAATAAAACAATTTTGATCATTCACTATTTTTTATAATGATGTGTTATTAGATTATCAAATGATTAATAAAAAAAAAAAAAATTAATAGAGAATCCCTGAAAAATTTTAAGTATAGAAGATGGGGATAAGGAAAATCACCCACGTCATTTTCCCTATTTTTTCCCCATATATATATATATATGAGTTAAAAAATAAAAATATAACAATATTAACTATCAATTATTTTTTATACTATTGTGTTATTAGATTATTAAAAGATTAATAAAAAAAATGACAAAGAATCCCTAGAAAATTTTAAGGATTGAGGACAGGAACGAGGAAAGTCACCCACCTCATTTTCCGTATTTTTCCCCTTATATATATATAAATAAATATAAAATGTAAGATAAATTACACAAACATCCCGACATCAGGTTTGTAACTATATGAAACTTTGCCAAAACTATTGCAAACTACCTCTACCATTATTGGTCAATGGTAAAAACAAACCACTGACCATCTTGCTCAAATAAAATATCCAAATTGACCCTACTTTTATTTCATTGTTATTATTTCAATATTTTTAAGAATTTTATTTATTTTATAAGAAATTAATTTAAAGAAAGGGATGATGTCCAATTCAATCAAAACCCAGTCATCTTCACAAAAGAAACACCTAGATCGTCATCAATAAAAAAATCCCATGTCATCTGCAATTTTTTTTTTTTTTTTTAAAAAAAAAAGAAACTAGATCTTCAATTACAAACATCACATATCATCATCATTCATAAAAAAGAACAGACAGAATTGCACATTACCTATGTGAGGTTAGCTTATTTGCAAATGGATTATGCATTACCTTTCAATAACAATTTACTCTCTTCTTATTAGTCAAAATTGGTCGACTCTATCATTTGTCCGTGATAGAGACCAAATCTGATTTCTATAGAATGGAAACTATAGACCAATTGGTCTCCATGCAATGGCTCCACCACCATGGAGACTAATGGTCTCCATTACAATAGAGACCATATATGGTATCCATTGCCATGGAGACCCTATTTATCGCCAATGATAGAGGTTGTCGATAAAGGATGGAGATGCAAAAATAGATTTTTAAGATCCATCTCTAAATGAATTAGATCTAAATCTCTACAGATTTTTAAATTTTATGTCAATTTTTTTCTTTCCATCATTGCTGTCAATCTTAATGATTAATGATGGGGTTCACTTATTTTTCACTTTTTAAAATAATTTTTTACTCCTTAATTCTATTTTTTTTCCTTTAAAATTGTAAAGCAGTATTTTAATAATTTAATTAAAATAATCGATCAAATCTCTGTTTACCTTAAGAGGCCAAGGGTTCAAGTCTTAACTTTATCAATTAGAATGCAAGATGTGGTCTTGGTAAGAGTTGTCATCTCTCAATTGTGGGAGTAACCGTTCGGATCGCGCTAGTAGTTATCAATTTAGTAGGTCACAATAATCCTAATATATATATATATCTTCCTTAATGAAAAGCCACCTATATATAATTTTCATACATGAAAATACCTCTACATAAACTTCTCTGTATCGTATTAGAAAAAAATAGTAGAGAAATCAGCATATCCACCAAAACCCATATCCAATGCTTTATCCATCATTTTCGAACTAATCTCCATAGTCATCATCGTCGCCTGAGGAGGTTGATACCTAGTTCCACAACATAAACAAGACCACGCCAAGAAAAAGTGCAACTTCAATTGGTGACCTACTGACTCCGTGAATGAAAGGTTTATCTGGTGTAGAAGACATTAGAGAGAACATAACTACTATTGGAGGAGAGGAATTGGATTGTGAGGAAGAGAATGATACACATGAGGAAGAGATGCTGAGGAGCTTCGTCAAAGCCTTGCCTACTGCCTAGACTCCATCTTGGATAGAGAGATAAAATTGGTGTCCAGACTCCGTCTCCAATTTCTATCTTTGATGTTAGAATGGAATTTTTTTTTTTTCTTTTGAGATTTGGACCTCTTTCAACTTTTTTTAATATGAACAAAACAAATGAAAAGTCATTTTTTCTTAATCTAAATTTATTTTTCAAATTTGTATTTAAAAACTAAATTTGAATGGGAATGGTATAATGGATGGAGAAGATCTACTCTTTAAAGTTCGACGACATCATTCAGCTGGCAGTCTTCCTGCTCCCTCTCGTCCTCTTCCTCGGCACCATCCTTCCTCTCCAAATCTTCGACTTTCGTTACAAACACTGCTTCAGACCGACCTCCGCTTCGGCGTCAGAGTACTGGGCTCGATTCGAACCCATGATGATGGTTCATTTGGGTTTGATTCAAACCTAAATGATGAACCATCATCATCTTCTCTTCTCTAACGCCGATCTCCCTTCCCTCCTCTGCTCCTCTCATGCTTATACTTTAGGTTCGATTCATGACTGATGGTTTATTATCATTTGAGTTCGAACCAAGATGATGATGATGTTTATGTGTTTATAGTTGGTTTTTGAATTAGTTTGGTTTCTGGATTCGTACCCAGATGATAATGTTTATGTGTTTATATTTGATTTTTAATTAGTTTGGTTTCGAATCGAACCATCATCATCTTAGTTTTTTTTCTTACTTAGTTTGATTTCTGTGTTTATGTTTAGTGATGATGATGTTTATGTTTATGGATTCGATTCTTTTTACATTTTTTCTAGTGTCGATCTTATCTTCATTTCTTTTTCTTTTTTTTTTTTTAATCTTTGTTTTGTTGATTTTATAGGTTGAAGCTCTTACATTTCCATTTTTTATGGATCTTATATATGATTTTAGTTAAAGATCTGGGTTGCCCATATCTTCGAGCTTGAATCAGGATTATATATATATTTGTTTTCTTTCCAATTTTAAGATCTGATCTTTTTTTTTTTTTCTTTAGGGATAAATCCATATTTGTGCAACTTCTGTCATGTTTGATAGTCAAATTTTTTATCAGCAAGATTAAATTGATGAATTTCTGAAATATTAGAGATGTTGAGTATTCGAAATTCATAAGTAAATGAACAAATAACATTTTCCTAGACGTTAGGGACTACAGTAAAATTTTCCCTTTCTTTGAGATCTGACCTCTTTCAACTTTTTTTTTTTCCTTTTTTTATATGAACAAAACAAATGAAAAGTCATTTTTCTTAATCTAACTTTACTTTTCAATTCTGTATTTAAAAACTAAAATTTTAATGGGAATGGTATGATGGATGGAGAAGATCTACGCTACCCGATCTATTTTTCACATAAGGTTAATTAATTAAGAATTATATTCATATATTAATATTATTTTTTATTATTAAAAATAAAAGAACCATTTGACTCTTCTCCCGTTAATTCATAACGAATGTAAACTATAGGTAAGGGTAGTTTACTGTTTATATTGATTTTGTCAAGGTTGCTTATAACTGCAACTAGACCTGACGTTAGGAGGTCTTAATGCAGTTTACTCTGATAAATGTTATAAAAATATAATAAAAATTCAGTCGAACTTCTGAAATAGAAAGCTTCTTCTATGTGCTTTTAATTTGATCAATTTCGGTTTTGTTCATTCTTTTAATTTCTCATTTGTTTACAACTTCTACATAAGTTACATAAATTTTCTTTGCTTGCCTCTCTGTTTACTCTGTACACACTTTTTTCATCATTGGTTTATTATATAATAGTGTTATTACAATTTATAAATATCAATATAAACTGAAAGGGATAGGATTCTTTCCTAGTCTTCATTTTTGTAAGAGGAGTTTGAGTGAACTACTTGCATATATGAAAAAGAAAATAACTAATAATTTTGATCATTTATTATTTTTATATTCATATGTCACTTTACTATAAAAGATATAAGAAAAAATAGTTTAGGAGAGAACACTAACTCAAATTGGAAAGCATGCATACAGACACACCATTGAGTTTTCTTTTTAAGTCCATTCCAACCATCAAAAAATTAAAGCAACTCTCAAAACCGTAGGTATGGCATTATCATTTTTGACATTTCACGTTTGACTCTTAAAAGGAACCCACAATAATATGGTTTCCTCACTCTTTATGTCACACTACTTTATTAAAAAATTAAAAGTATTCTACCTATATATAAGGGATCGGACTTTATCACCAAGAAAATCCATATTGATATCGTGTAACAGTATTCTCTTATATGCAGATTAAAAAAAAAAAATGAGGGTCTTTCCCTTGATTTGCAATAGATACATACATACAAAACAAATAACTAAGGTTTAATATTTGAGAGAGGAGCACCGACAAATGAAGGCCTTGATGTGGATCATCATTTCATGGGCTCGAGTTTGTGACAGTTGAGACTTGTTGAGAACCTGAAATGCATGCCCTACACCTTTATACACGACGTGCTCCACCATCTTACCTGCCCTGTCCAAAGCAACACAAAACTCCAAGTTTCTGTCTTTCAATATATCCATCTCTGATATGCACACCATCGTTGGCAAAAGCCGCAACTCCCTTATATTTATTGGTCCTTCCGCCACAGGATTGCACCATGGATGGTCACGGTTTGTCCCACTTGGCAGCGCCAATCGCCAATAAGTATCAGAAGCCGCCAAGGTCAGCGCTGACTGCGCTGGTTGCACCATATACTTCTCCGAACTTGTACGTGCCTCTCCACCAAAAAATGGTTGAATTAGTATAGTACCCTTAAGATTCAAAGGTTTTAAGGCCGCTGATTCACGTTCACTTATAGAACCAATTCTTTTTGATACATTGTGGGCTATATTTGCACCGGCGCTATCGCCAGCTAAGAAGATGTTTGAGAAATTACATTTTCTAGACACCCAGTCCATTGCCCCAGATTGTGCTTGATGTTTTAGCCAGATTAGGGCCTTGAACCCATCTTCATATGCGGCGGGGAGAGGATTTTCAGGAGCTAAACGATAATTTAGTGACATGACTAGACAGCCTACGCGATTAGATAGCTTTGCTAGAAACTCGTGGTAGCAACTCCAAGCGGCAGATCCAACGCAAAATCCACCTCCATGGAAGTAGACAACCAAAGGCAGCTTACTATTGTGGCAATTGGGCACATAAAAACGTGCCCAAACGTTTGTGCACTTGTCAATAACTATGTCTCGTGAAGTCACTCCTAGGTCAGGGGCCAAAGCAGTCGAAACACATGGAACAATCTGAGGTCGGTCCACACTGTCCATCCTTGTAAACTCTAATGAGCCCTTCAATATCTTCTACAACAGCTCCATGTTGATTACGATCTTGGCACATCTCTAAGCTCAAACATCCATCTAAAGTCACGGTTGCCATTCTTGATCTATTTCTCATAGAATGTGAACGAAATTGATAGAGAATGTAGAAATTTTGCAACTTTTTTTTCTCTAGGCAAGTGCTTGTCTCTTGAGACTGCTTTATATAGGAAATGGAAAGAGAAGACTAGGGCTAGCTGGTGAGGGCATCAAAGGGGAAGATGCGAGTGTCCTATCTTTCCATGCCAATTGGACAACTAGGGCCACACGTCTTCACGTGGATTCAACTCTGGGGGTCTGGTGGGGTTCAACTGTCGAATTCTTTATATTCAATGCTTGTCGATGAAAGCAGAGTGCCTCATTCAAAAAGCAATTTTAAGATTAATTATATTCTTGTTGGCCTCCACTTTCACATGTATAAAGTGGATATTGCTGTGGCCTACACTGATAAAACAATTCTATAAAGGGCAAATTACCCACAACTACCTGTAAATTTGATATTCATAAGCGCGTATAACTTTTTGATTTTTTTACAACTGTCGTCCCCTAACTAACAGATTGACTGGATTTAACCATAAAATGATCCCTTTAACTGTTTAAAAGGTGTTAAAAGATGAAATTACCCTTGAGAACTATCAGATTATCATGGATTGATTTCGCAGCCAAATAAAATTATCAATATACCCTTGAAATCATCTTCAACCAAAATCATCTTTAATCTCAGAAAACCCCTACTGGAAATCATCTTCAATCTCTCCATCCTCTCATCTTCAACCGAAATTATCATCAATCCAACTAAAATCATCAACATCAATCACCTAACCCAAATTTATCATCATCAATTAATCAATAAAAATCAGTGTTCAATCACAAAAAATTCTCTAAAACAACCAATAATCAACCCCAAAACAATCCAAAACAACTCAACTGATTCAAACCCTAGAACCTTTGAACCCAACCCAGAACTTTTGAACTAATTCGAAGAGGATTCGAACCCAATCAAAACCCAATTCTAAGTTCAAAGGGTTCGAATCCTATTCGAACCCAGTTCTGGGTTCGAAGGATTCGAACTCAACCCAGCCAGAACTGGGTTTGAATCCTTCGAACCCAAGACTGGGTTTCGTTCTAGGTTCGAAGGATTCGAACCCAGTTCTGGTTGGGTTCGAATCCTTTAAACCCAGATTGGGTTCGAATGCCTCGAACCCAAGCTGGGTTCAATTAGAAGAAGAAGAGAGACAATGACCGGTTAGATGAAGAAGAAAAGAGAGAGGAGAGAGATGATGTACAGCAACCACAGTGATGAAGAAGATGAAGAATAGAGAGAGAAAAGAGAGAGATAGATGTGGATATTGGTTTTTGTGTTTTTATTTTAAATCATTTTTTAAATTTATTGTTTTTCTCAAATTAATCTCCACCATCCATCAAATGGATGGTGGAGATCTAATTAAAAAATATTTTAATTAAATTTTCATTTTTTTAATTTTTAATTTTTTTAAAATTAATCTCTATCGTCCATTTTCAAATGGACGGTAGAGATCTGATTAAATTTATTTTTAATTTATTTAAAGTTTTTAAAATTTATTTTAAAAGAAAATTAAAAAAATAATTTCGTTAAGGGGTAATTTCATCTTTTAATATTTGTTACACAGTTAACCATATTCAGTGATAGTCAAACCAGTCAATCCGTTAGTCAGGGAATGACATTGCAAAAAAATTAAAAAGTTATATACACTTGTAAATATTATATTTACAGGTTGGCTGTAGGTAATTTGCCCATTCTATAAATAATAATCTGTTTGTTGGGTTTACACTTTAAACACAAAATAAAACGCGTGATTAAATCCTAACAAGAGGTATGGTTTAAAATTATTAATAAATTAAACTTTAATTAATTAGAAAGATGTTTGTGAATCACGTGGTCATAAATAATAAATATATATATTTTAAAGAAAAAAAAAATCAAGGTGAGCTGCATATATGATATACCTTTGGTTTGAACTTTGGAGATCCAACGCGGTTACGAATGATCAGAAGGTTTTGCAACCGTAATTAACCTCCATTAATTAGTTGTCACCATCATCTTCATTAATACCGTGCTTCGGACTATAATTTTGTATCATCAAAATCACTTGTGAAATGCCAAAAGCATAATTATATCTATGTTAAAGTGTTTGAAAATAAATAAAAACACTTTTTAAACACATAGATATGAATTATGTTTTTATAGGAAGTACTCAATAACTATCAATTTAAAAATTTAGGGTCTTTTGTTTTGTTTGTTTGTTTGTTTTTTTTTTCTTGAAGACTAATTAAATAATGGCTAAAACATAAACCTAAAGAACATTTTTTTTCCACTAAATGTATTGTTAACTTGTTTGTTTTTTAAGAATTAACTTGTATGAAAAATTGAAAATAATTAATTTAACATTTATACCAATTTTTTACTATTAATTGTTACACATTTTTATTTTATATGATACAAACAAGTAGAAACAAATAATTTAACAAATCTTACACTAGTTTTATATACACATCAATAAGATTTTATTCCTTATTAAAAGATAACAGAAGAAAGTGATGTAGAAATATTTTTGATATGTTTTTAAAAATAAAATGCACGTTGAACAATAGTGTTAAAATGTTAATGATTAAGTACAATTTTTAAATTATTTTCTATAAAACCAAGGGTTGTATAGAAAATAATTCTTCAACATAACAAGACAGGAGGGCGTCTCCCTCATGCAAGAGAAGCAAGAAGGCACGTGGCATCCTCAATCAAGTGAGGATTGGAGGCCTCGCCCTCATTCCAGAAAGCGTTGGGAGGAGATCGTGGCATGTTCCCAATCCCATTCAAGAGAAGTGAAGTGGCTTCTTTATTGGAGTAGGTGGAGGTCGACCCTCCCCATTTCACTGACTGGGAGGGGAGCCAGCAATTCCTTCTAATTTTTAAAGAAATTATAAATTTCTTTTATAAAATTTGTTTAGTTTTTGATATATTTATCTCTGTAGTTCTGAAAAGAACTGTATCTAATATAAGTCGACATATTGCTTTTAAGAGAAGCTCTAAGTACAATTTACTAAACACGTAACGAAGTTGACTTCACAATTGATATACAATTACATCGACAGTACTATTCTTCAAGCTATAACACTAGCAAACTAGCCCCATTATAACATCGAGGTGCAAAATCATGACCAAAGGTTTAAGTTAATTAAGACCTTAATATCAGGCCTGAGATGATTTTGTCAACCACTATACTGCATATAATATATATATATAGGAAGGTCAGAGACGACATTTATATGTCAAGCCATTATTTTATGCACTAAAAGAAATTTACTTTAAAATCAAGCGTCATGACATTATTGACCTTTTGAGAAACAGAAGCAGTAGCGCGGTAGTGGATGCAGTCAAAAACACCATCTTATACCTAACTTTAGGCTGCCTCCCATTAACATCATATCAAGAAGACCATTTGAGACATTTATTTCAATCTGATTTTGAAGGGGCCGGTTGTAGCATTCTGGATTTTTCTTGGATCAACAGTGAAATATATATATATATATATATATGTGTGTATGTGGGACAGCCAATGAAATTTACATGTATATCCCTTCAGCCAATGAAATTTATATATATATATATATATATATATCCCTTTCAACTAATGAAATCCACACATATGTTAAATGTAAATTATTTTATTTTATATAATAAATACAATAATTTTTAATGAATTCTTCAAATTATTTTTATATAAAAATTAAGGTCACTTTCATTTCAAAGTATAACAATCAATAAGAAATTGTTGGATACATAACAACTCTCATTATTTATATATTTATTTTTACATTTAAAGTAGGAGACAAAATTTATTCTGTTATTTCACATGTTACTATTTAGTTTAATCTATATTATTGTTTTCAAACTTATATAAATTATATTGGTTATTTTGTTAGATGATTAATATGATTTTAATAAATTTATGTTACTACTTTATAATTTAATTAATTAATTATTTAAATTTATTTTATATATTAATATGGTTTAACGTGAATATAATAAAATTAAATTATTACATCATATTTAAGTAATTGAGATTAAAACATATTATTGAATAATTATGTTTGCGCTTACTTGTCTAATATTAACAATTTCTGTTAAAAATTTGTTTTTAATTATGTGTATTGTAAGATTTACCTTCATAATAAGATGAAAAATTACTTATAAATCATTTAATCATATATACTAAATCATCCACAAATTTAGTGCAGAATCTATTGTCTATTATTTTTTAGATTTAAAAGAGTGATGAGTTTTATTTGCATTTATGAGTTAAGATTTATATCATTTATTACAATTTACGGTATTATATTTAGTTTTTTAATAACTTCTTTTGTTAAGTATTAGTATTTTGACCTCCAAAATAGAAACTCTGATTCCGCTCCTCTATATATATATATATATAGATATATATTAAGTCGGCCAGTTAACACAACTAGTGTAGTTTAATGGTAACATTTCAGTATGAAACCCCCTCCTTGTTATCAGGACTCCCATTGAATGTGCTGTTCAAATTCAATGGTCTTATCTTTCCAGCCGTAAAGTAGCGCAACAGGAGTCAAAGGCTTTAGCTTGTCAACAGGGACACTGTCGAGTCAATGCACCATTTGATTCAGATTCATGCACGTTTGTAGCTAGTAGGTCAGCTGTACGTTTTACATCAAGGTCAGAACTGGTGATGTAATTGTAATGATCAGTGACTTGGGATAGTATTTCAAAATTAATAGGATCTAATTGATGACCTTTGATGTCGCAGCATTATGTTAACTTGTTCTTTAAATGGAAAGAATAATTGTCTTATAGGAGTGTTTGGTGCTCATTTCGTGGGATGAAATTAGAAATTATCCATCCCACGAAATCAGGTGTCTGGGCTGATAAAAGGGAAGGGAAGCTTTCCTTCCCAAGCCCAAGCACGTTCCATCACATTCATTGTGTGAGCAGGATTTTTGAATCCCACTAATATTGATGGGTTTTGGAAATCCCTCTCGGGATTGTTTTTTTTTGTTTTTTTGTTTTTTTTTTTAAAATTTTAATAATTTTTAATAAATATAAATAAATTAATAATTATGAAAATTTTAAATTTATTTTAAATAGTTTTATAAAGTAAAAAATCTTAATATTAATTTAAAAAATATATTATATTTAATTAATATCTATTTTTATCAATTATTATTACATTAAATATATTTAAATATTTTTATTTAAATATTAAATTAATTTAGTCAAATCTAATCTAATCCTAACTACATCAAACACATTTAAGGACTTATTAAATTCAATCTAATCTTATTCATTTAATTTCATCTAATTTTATCTCTCCAATTCTACGCACCAAATGGGACTAAGACATAATTTTTAACATAAAATAATCATAATAATAGGACCAGGCATGTAAGGCTCACTGCCAATAAAATCCCTGAGTCTCTCTTAAGTTTAAAGATTTATTTTTTCTTAAGGCTCGTTATTGGTGCATTTAGGATTACGGTGAGGCCATTGCCACCCAAGCATTGACTTCAAGCACCCAATTTGTAAATAATTTTTTCATTGAAATATTCATGCTTAAAATTATTTCAAAGAATAATAATTTAAAGCAAGGGGATTTACAAATCCCCTGAAATTTGATTATTTTTTTAAAATACGCCTCTAATTTAAAATTTAGATTAAAACTCCCTTATTGTACATCAAAACCACTTTATACTTTCAAATTTTAGATGCTACATTAAAATCAAAAGGGTTATTTTTTCATAAAGGATCAAACCTTAATGGGATTTTTGCAAATTGCCCTTTAGAGTAATAGAACAACATTACTTTTTACATTCACTCAATATACAACTAATTAGTATAAATTATCTCATCCATCCTGATGTTTGAAAATTCTTAAACTATTTCAATTAGAAATTCTCAAATTTATCCACCAAGATAAATTAGGGTAAGAAGATAACTACTCCTGTCTAGTATTCTTTCAAAACTATGAAAATGAATAACAATCATGCATATTCGCAAATCTAAATAATATATGCTAGAAATCTTATAACTCATTACCTAGAACCTCAAAATTATAATGACAAATAATTTTAACAACTTGTCTTTTAACAATGGGATTATTTTGGGGCAACAATGTTGAGATACCAAAAGAATTAATAAGGAATTGTATTTCCCAGTAATTAGTAGACAAAAAAGGATTCATGAATTAACAAATTTATTGTTGCATAATTAAACCATTGATAACAATGAAAGAGGAGATTAAGAATAACCAAAAAATAAAAATAAAAAACAAAAACCAAAAAAAATAAAAATAAAAAGGAAATTAACAATAGAAGATGATGGAGAAGAATTGAAAAAAAAAAAAAAAAAGGCAGGGGGGAAAGAAAGAACAAAAGCAAGAAAAGGAAAGGTTGCTTTTAGATGTAAAATAAAATAAAATTAGATATGTAAGTTGGTTTAGGGTTTTTTTTTTTTTTTTTTTTGTATTTTAATGGGCGGATAAAGTAAATATTGAAAAGAAGAAAAAAGAAAAAAGGTGATGAATCCACTAAATATCTTTCTACACGTTATTTTTATTTTTTAATTAATGACAATATTTACCTAAATTAAAATTACTATGAAAGGACAAAAATGTTCTAAATTAAGACATCACAAACTAATTGGTTTTTAATTAATTTTTTTTCCCCTTTTGCAATCAAGAACTTTAAACATATCTTTTTTTTTTTTCCAATACTTTAAAGATTTCTCTTATTTCAAAGCTATAGAAAATATTATGCAATCAAAGATAAACTTTTAAGTGACAAAAAATTATTTGACACAAGATGCAAGTAATAATGAAAAAAATAAGGTTTCAATTAGTTTTAAGTTTACTGTTTTTATTTATTTTGTTTTTGTTAAATCTTAAGTATCTTAAACATGTTATGTTGAAATTTTACCATGTATGGTTTAAAATTAATTTCTTTAACTGAATTGAATTTGTTGGAAATTATTAAAAATTTTGTCAAAATTTGTAATGGTTTTATTAAAATAAAATGGAGTTTCTTTAAAGTTTAATTAATTATTTTTTTAAATGAAATATCTTTAGAATAGGAGTTTAGAAAAAAAAAAAAAAAAGATAATCTCGGAATAAAATAAAACGTTATAAGAATTGTTTTATTTTTAAGTCTTTAGGATATAACCCCTTCAATGAAAGAAGTGTCAAATGAAAAAAAAAAAAAAAAAAAAAAAAAAAAACTATATTATAAGAAGAAAATTTTAAATCTTAATGTTAGGAGCAGTGAATAGATTAATGTGAGGAGTAACTTTCTGGGTGGCAATAAAGTCACCCTTAGGATTGTTGTAATTAAAGAATCAATTACCTAATTTCATAAATTTGGTGAATTGGTTTTAGTAAATTTATTAGAATCTGCTTATACATATTTCATCATCATTTGTATTTTTTTATAATCAACTTTTGAAAAGCTTTTTAAAGATTGATTTTGAAAATGGATTATTTATTGAATTTAAACTCTCTCTTAGTCTGAGTTTTTTGTTGTTATAGTCTAATCTCATGAGACATAAATATTAAAAGTAGTAAATAGTTGGATGTGATTATTTTTCACATTTAATTTTTCAACCATTAATCACCTGCTTCAAAAAGATTAGGAAAAAAACTCAAATTAGGAGATGATCTCTGAATCTTATTGGAAAAACTATCTCATAACTTGAAACCATCAGTCAACAACCTTTCTATTTTTTTTTTATCTTTTTCTAAGAAAAAGGAAAACCACGGGCTCTTATGCTTAACAAAATATTTTAAAACTGAAAATTAGAATAAAGTTCAAAATTTACAAAATAAAGTCTTTTTAATTAAAATAAGTTGATGAATATGTATTTAAATAGTATAATTGCATGGTGACCGCTGCCAACAATCGAGGCCACTGCCTATATCTCTCCTCAGTTATAAGTGATTTTTTTTTTTTTCATACAATTTTCTACATCCATCAAGTTCTGCTTTAAAACCAAAAAACACAAAACAAAAATATCCTATATTGACTCTAACGTGCCCGGACAAATAATAAAGGTAAAAAGAAATGTATAGATTTGGTTAGACAAGTAAATCTTACAGATTCATGCAAATGGGGGGCTTCTTTATTCTTCCAACATTCCCCCTATCTTCATTACATTAAAGCATGCACCATTTTATTGAACAGTAAAAGGAATGCTGCAGCACATAAAAATTAAATCAAAAGGAATAGCAAATTATGTGTTCACCATGTGATCGCGCGTGAACGAATCTTATTTTATTCTTATTCCTGTCGCATTGCTAGATAAGGAGCTTCTGATGCGATCTGTAACTGAAGCCAATTGGTGTACTTAGATAATAGATACCAAGATTACCATGTTTGGATACTGAATATTGAATAGACTGCTAGTAATGGGTTGAATCATATCAATTATTATCAAATGCGTATCCAAACTCATTCCTTATTTTAATGGGCAACCCCAAAATCCATCCATTTAACCCATAATCTTTTATTATTATTATTATTATTATTATTATTATTATTATGTTTATTTTTTATTGAAACCACTCAATAGCAAAACTAAAGCCGACGTTCGCTCGAGATTATTGACAATATAATAATAATAATAATAATAATAATAATAAGTACATATATAAATAATAGGTCACATTATAAATGAAATGTATAATCGATAAGTAAATAAGTTGAAAATTAAAGTGTAGCACAAGTGCAAAACAAAATACAATAGTTAAAAGGACAATATTATTCAGGTCTAACGAGTCATGTCTCCCTGCAATGCAGAAAATCGTTTCTGCCTTGCCATGTTGCCGTGCCAGCCAATAGACATGTCAAAGCCCTGATGCATGAGCTCCCGATACTCTTGGCACAAAGCACATCCCTCACAACAACAATGGATGCAGCAATCTGTGCATGGTCTCTCCTCCAATAAATACTGTCCCCTCAATTTAGATCGATAGAAACATGAATACAGGCACGAGCAACCCGTCAGGCACATTATTAGTGTGTATAGCGCTCCACTCACTCCACATGCTGCACCCGCCAATATATAATTTTATTTACATTAAATATGTCACTTGATTTTACGCTTAATAGTCTAAATTTCGCTTCATTAAATTATAAAGCATCATTTTGTTTTTAGATCACTTACAAGTAGATCCTCTATCAACAATTTCTGCAATTCGACCAAAGGTGATACAAGGGCACCAGCAAGTTAAACAACCTGTAATACAAATAATCCATGCTTAAATAATGAACAATTAATTGTGTCAAACTGCACTGTACGAAAAACTTTAGCATGAAAGAATAGTAGAAAATTAGTGTATAAAGATATGTAATTAATTTTAAACAAAATATTCTCATCTATAAAATCTGTTTCTTACAAATGCTAACATCGTCACAGCAATCACAAAAACCAGTAGACCAGGGTGTTGGGGCATGAGAATTGGAAATAACAGTAATTGGGGAAATATCTGTTTGATTTGTGGTGTCGACTGGAATGGCGCCGGTGAATGTAGAAGCGCGCTCCAAACCGGAAGGAAGGAGCATTGCGGGTGGTAGTGGTGGCGCTGTTGGATTTCCATGAAATTCAGTTGAAGTTAGAGGGTACATGTTGTTCCTTTTCAGATAGAGAACGTGAGGGGTAATGAGGAAGATTTTTGGATTTTAAAATCCATTAAGGCCATTTGGCCAAGGAACGTGTTTCTTCAAGACTGACGGTTTGTCAACCGTTTTACATAGATTGTGCGTGCGTGTGTTATAATAAATAACTCATTGCAATGGAAAGATTATAAAGAGACTGCAACTCAAATAAAAAATGGTTTAACTACTTTCCCAACTATTATTCTTATCTCTTGATTCGAGTCCTTAGAGTCATTCCAATAGCTCTAATTAAGGGTAAGATTAGTAATTGGATAATATAGTCAAACCCAATTTTTTTAAAAAAAAATAAAACCATCAAAGAGAACTAGAAATCTTCCAATACCAAATGCCTAATACATATACAAGGACTTCTTCAAAACAAATGGACTCACCCTCTCTTGACAGTGCATATTTTGCTCTCCTATGTGCTACTAGGTAGCAAGTCTTGGTGTTGGTCACATAATCAACCTCGTCAACTTGACATTACCCTCGTAGACTCAAATGATCTAATATAATTGCAAAAGATAAAGTTGGTGTAATAGTAAATCCGTCACATTTATACTTTAGAGATAGTGAGTTTGAGTCATATCCTTTTTTGAAGACTCTACTAGTTATAGTAGTTAAAAAACAAAAAATATCCTATATATCTGTTTCACGATTTTGTTTTATCTATAACTGTAATATTTCAAAAGAAAAAATATCTTATATAATCATTTTACAATTTTGTTTTATCTCAAATTATATTTCTTTTCTTGATCCGAAGTTGTTTTACACTTCATATCAAAACAATAAGAAAAAAAAAAAGGAGTGAAAAGGTTTTTCTTTGCTGAAACAACTGTAACTTTTATTTTTGTAAAAATGATATTTGTTACAATTAAAACAAAAAAGACAATAAAGACAACATCTGTTTTTTTCTTTTTGTCCTTTTAACTAATATTAGGGTAAAGTATCCATAAACACTTGTTGTAGTGATTTTTAGTCATCATGGTGATCATTTATCCATATGGGGTTTGACCATGCCCCAAGAGGGGTGTGACAGAATGAGATGCCGTCATATCTTCCTTGAACTACAAATAGGTAATGTAGCATTTCAAGAATTTAAATCAATAATTTATAGATATTTTGGTTACACACTTGGCTCTATACCTTAGTGATATTAGGTTTATCCGATCCAATCTAATATCTTAAAAACGATTCAATTCAATCACGTGTGTTAAGTGAACCCTAGGATTGGAAATGATATACTGACACTTCTTTTGACAAATTTACCAAATGTTGTAGGCTCACAGCTGTGGAGAACAAATTCTTTAGTCAACTATCTTTGTCTTTTTATAATATTCTAAATTAATTTTGAGTACCCTCGTCGGCTCTAAGAACAATTCACAAATCAGGAAAGTTTCTTTTAAGTACAAATTAAGAATATTAATGGTCGAAAGTACAACTAATGTACCTGGAACGTAGCGAATATGAAGGAAAAAAGAGGTGATGAAGGAAAATGAGAGACGTATTCCAGTTACTTAAAGTAGGCGACAATGGGGCTGCCGTGATCCAGCTTGGCATATCTTGGGCTTGTGCCCAGCCCATGCGGTCCATTCATCATCATTTGATTCCCTGGTGGCGCCATCGGAGTTGGATTTTTTCAGCTTGTAGCTCTTCAGATTTCCATGATGTCCTTCCATCACAAAACGACAAAAACTAAATTGCTTTAACCTTGTAGGCTTAATCAATGCTGAAAATCCTTTTATACAACAAAACTGATCGAGGGAAAATATTAGAATTGAATAATTTGTGAGTTGGAATGATATCACATCCCTTTCTCCAATCCAAAATTATTGTAATCATTAAGAAAAATAACATAACAGTAATTCTTAGTCCTTTTATTTGAATAAATAAAATACATGTAGCAGATGAGATAATCATATATGACATTTTTATTTAACAAACCTTAATAAAAAAATAATTAATGAATATTACGAATAATCTCATAGCCAATCAAAATGTATTGAGATATTACTATCAGTACCATATTTCTTCGATTGAATCTCGAAGGTGAACGTTGTAAAAAGTTAATTTTCTTTCGGTGATTGGTCTTTTCAGCTCTAACTACAAAAATTCAAAATTTTCATGTAAAATTAATTTCTGTGTTTACCCTTTTAAAGTTAACAGGTTTTATGTTTTGATCTCTCAAATTTTTAATTTCACAATTAAAATATCCGTTAACGCATTAACAAATAATTTTACTCGAGCAGATAAAAGCAAAAACAAAAACGTACGGAGATTTGATTTGTTTATACCAAGAGCAGGATCGATGCCAAGATTGGTGAGCTCCCGGTACTCTTGACATACAGCACATGGCTCAAATATGGAATGCACAATCCAGTCGGAGGAGGGAGCCTCTACTAATCCAAATCGTTGCCTCAACTTTCTACGATAAGGACGTGACACCAAACAAGGGGCAGGTGCATAGATTATTCCACTTGTCGCAGAAGCTGCATGATCACCAGCTCATAAAAATTCGGAGTCAATGAGAAAGTTCAAACTATATATACTCAATTAGTTTGCAAATCAACTTCGGGAATTTGATTGAATAATGTTTACATGTATGGCCATTGTCCAGAACATCTGCAATCTGCCCGAATGTAACACAAGGAAATGTTGCTGTGACCAGAGCTGTAATGTGAGAAGAAGTACACAAACCTATCAATTAGGCATATATTCACGTAATCTTACACATCGTAGTCATCTTTTAGCCAGGGAAGTACACTTGCATAATTATTACTATCTTAATTCTTGTATGATAAATATTGGATATTGAAAATTATATGTTATGGAGAGGCTCTTAAATCTGATTAAATTTAACATATATAATTTAATGCATTGAAACTGGAACCTCTTTCTTATCAAATTTTTAACATGCACGTCTCTTTAAAATATACCATAACAAGGTTATTACAAAAAGTTCTTAAAAATTCTTTTATAATTTAACGAAATACAGGTGATATTAATATTTGAGTTTTTAAATTAGAATATTATCTAAAGAAATTTGATATGATAAATTAAAAACAAAAAAGAAAGAAGGGTAAATGGACAGAGCACCGTTGGTTGGATCTTCCATGCCATCGAAGAGACCCGTGGTCCAAGGTTGCCATGGTACCATGCCCATGTTATTAGAAGTATTGTTATTGCTGACTTGCAATGGAGACATTGGGCGCCCGTGTTGGGGAATTCCAGTGGCTGCAGTGTTCTGAATCCGACTCTTTGTGGCATCTGCATTGGACTGTTTAGCTGCTGGTGCTCTTGAACATACACACCATTATTATTAACTAGCTGCATATTATTGTTATCGATGACTGGTACAACATACTTAGGCTGGCGCTCGGGAAACTGCTGCTGTGGTTGGTATTGATGCGCTCCGTGTGAAATTGATTGTGATTGGAGCTGTGGCTGCTGTGTTCGCTGGTAAGGTTGGGGATGCGGCTGGGGAGATGGGCTCGCAAATTGAGTTTGCACCCGAACTCTTCCCATTTTCCACTTGTTTTGTTCCCTTTTGTTTCTAGCGTTATATATTAGAGCTGTATATGACATTTATTTTTCTGTCAGCTGATCAGTTGACTTGTTACAAGAAAGCATAAAATTGTCTAGCTAGGTTGGCAATTAGCGAGGCATATTTTGCTCCAACCACTTCCATTCTATGCATATTTTAGTGGTCAGCCATTTGGCTTCGGGACTTGACGCAAATGCTAGATTTGACTTTATAAGTAGCCAAAGCAACTTGGGGGATATGTATTAGTAATGGAGTTTTAAGATTAATTTTTATTTTAAGATTTTTCGTATTGCAAGCAGTTGCTTAGTTGTGGAATCCTTAAGTCTCATAATATCAATATTATCGATGACATGCAGTGAACGTTCGTATACATATTAAGTTCATCAAGATTCAAAAACGATTTTCAGAATTTAGAAAAATATGATTTAGTATAGTGGTAGAATGACGATGCATATAATCTCTGTGTGAGCATTAAAAAAATAATTATAAAATGAAATTATGCATTAGATCAATATTTGTTGCTGAAAAGCTAGAACTTGTAGGACGGAAATTCAAAATTCTTAAGACAATAGCAAGGTTTGGCAAGTGGCAACACAGTAATATTAATGCTCATTAACCTCATAGCCAGGGCCACATTATCAAAATATTTTACTACAAGGCGTGCATATATTTGCATAATTAGAGACGCTAGCTCTTATGTTGTCCCAATATATAGGATGGTTGTACCCACAGGCCACAACTAGTGGGTAATCTTAGAGATAGCGCAACTCACAAGGACAAATTAATATCTTACATTAAGAAAACATCTAGTAATCCTTCCAAGCTATTTTAAACATAAATAATAATATGACTATATATAGAGAACTATATTTAATTTTCAAAATTAACTTAATATAGACTAATATATATATATATATATTAAAGTGCATACCACCCCTTAGTAGAAGTGATTGATCTCTTAAAATCAAGAGTTCAAATCTCACCTTTATCCTAACACACAATGTATGAGTAATTTTTTTTTAATTTAATCATCACTCACTAACCATATATATATGAGTAATTATAATAATTTCAAAAGATATTTGTTAATGAACATCAAATTTTTTATATGTATTAATATTACTATTTCAAAGAGAACTTAGATTGAAGCATGTAAATTTGATATTCTTACTTTCTATTCATTTCTTTGTGTGTTGAGTTGATATCATGTTACAATTCTAGCTAAACTAAGGAATGGTTTTATTTTTCAAGATTAACTTAAACAAACTATATCCATTACTCTAATTAAGAATGTCCAAAATTATAAAATTTATCTCATGTCAAAGTCTAACCTCGAGGGAATGGAATAAGTGTCATAATGAAGTTGACTTTTATTTCTTACATTCTTCATTTATTTGCTTGGTACACTAAGCCATTACCGACTTGATCATTATTAATGTCTCGAACTGCATGTATGCTTTAAGGTGTGTGACATTATGTGACGTTATGTGTTGTTTGAACAAGTAAAAGCGACTTCCAGTAACGATCCAAACAAGAATTTGCCTTTTGGAAGTTAAGAAATTCAATAAATTAATAGTAGAAGACTACGGCAACACGCCCTATGCCTACAATAAGGTAAATAGTGATCTTAATTATAAAATTAAAAATATATATATTCTTTCCACCTTAATAATAAGGATCAAATCTCATCAAACAAAATTTATAAGTCTTGTGTGAATAATTGTTTTTCTTTATTAATGATGGAATTTCAGGTCACATCAAATATATTTTACAAATTTTAAATGGAAAATTTACAAATTTTAAATAAAAATTTTTTCCATTTGTTATGAAAGTAGATATTACCATTATCAAAGTAGATATAGGGTCATGCATGTGACGAAAATCCTAGTAGACCTTACCGTTGCTCTTTCCTCTGCCTCTTCCATTTAGGGTTCAAAATGTGTTTCAAGTTCACATTTGAGGAGGTGCCCCGCAACATTTATTTTTTCATCTTGTTTATGTACATCTCAAAATTATAAGTTCCATGATTAATTTTTTTGTTAAGAAAAAGTTTTATATATATATATATATATATCATATCTTTTCGGTGCACACTAATTTAATAAATTAATATTCCAATTATTAATTTTGTTTAATTTATGTGTATCACAAAATTGCAAGTTACATGATTAATTTACCTATTAAAAGTTAATCATTAAACTTATGATTTTGTGATACACATAAATTAAACAAGACTGATCAATCTTGTTTAATCTAAGTATATCACAAAATTATAAATTGCACGAATAATTTTTTTGTTGAGGAAAGTTTTATATATAGAGAGAGTAATTCTGTCATTAATATTATCTAATTTTGAAATGTTAAGATAAACCAATTAATTCATCCATGGTATTATCTCTCCTAAAATAAATTCTCTCTCATATGTAATTCAAATATAATAGATGAATTTGATTGATTCATCTTAACATTTTAAAGTTATGAGATACTGATGATATAATTACTATATTTATAAAGATATATATATATATATATATATATATATTGAAAATAGGGACAGATCCAATGAAAAGTTAGTATATGTATCATAATTTATTTTTTTATTAATTATATGTTAACATGGTAGTAAACTATCAAATGAGATTAGGACTGGAATAGTTATCTCCATCCCCGTTCAATCCCAATATTTTAGGATTAACGTCTCTTTCGCGGTGAGGTAGAGGGCTAGAGCAAAGTCCTCACTGGGATAACTGAAATTTCGTCTCATATATGCAAGATATGACTTTTATATGTATAATGTAAATGTAATCTCAATCAATACATTTTCATCAACTTATAGGAAAAAAAATTAGAACTTTGTGGGGGAAAAAAACTGCTGATAGCTAGGTTAAGTATATAACTCTTTATATATATATATATATTAATTACCAAATTCATCTTGGCCAGAGTTGACTTTATTTTTACCTTTTTTATTGGCCAGACTAATCAAATTAACCAACCATCACCATGAACAAAGGCGACCATGAATAATATGATTGATTATATATTTATATATAATCCCTATAGTCAGAATGATTAATTTATCACACGCAGGGTTGGGTACTTGAGTACTTTCTTGCATTTGCCTCCTCTCGTACGCTTTTGACTTTGATCATATGTAATTTAGTGGAAATCAAAACGTTTCCATGTATTTGCCACATACTTTCTCGCCACCTGTTAGTTCCCATTCCTCGCAAATAGAAAATCCCCGCTCTCCATTGATATTCAGACAAGCAATCCCAGAAAATAATTACATTATTTCAAGGATCAGCAGTATAACACGCGCGGTTCTGATATTATCAGTTCATAACCAAATAATATTAAAAACAACATAGATGAGCCGTTCAACACCCTTTGAAACTTTAAAAACGATAATTTTTTTTTTTAATTATAAAAATATATATATATCTAAATTTGGTCAATTATAACTGCATAAATAAAATCAATTGAAATTTCCATGCAAACTACAAGCCAGAGCCAAATCCTGAAATCGGATGCTTATATATAGCAACCCCAACCTGAGTCAGGGATACACAAAAATCCCACATTGTAATTGATATATATGATCTACACACTGCACTGTATTTAGCAAATAAGCACGCAACATTAGTGTATCCCAACGACCCCAAAGCCGACCTTAAATCATCTGGTCCACCACCTGAAGGGCAGTGGTCCACTGGCCTATATAATTGTTGCGATGATCCCCCTAATTGTAAGCTTCCTCCTATCAACACCTTCCTCTTTATAAATATTAATTCCTTCTAGTCAATTTATTACTAGTTGCTACTACTGAGTACTTACATGAAGTTGCCAACTTTTTTGAAGGTCTCTTAAACCCTTCTCTGCCCATGCATCACCTTCGGCCAGATAGCGGAGATTATTGATAGAGGGAATTTATGTAATTAATTTCCTCCTATTACTTTTTTTTTTTATGCGTTAATAAATTATTAAAACCCGTGACATTCCCAATATGAGGATAATTAACCCATGCATGTGTACATGTTGCATCAATTTGCGGCATGCAAGATTCAGGGTCTGGTGTACTATGCTATGGGCCGTATTGGCTGTGGGAGGCTGTATGGGGGCAAGTATGGATCCATATTGCGTCAACATTTCTCATTACCAGAAGCTCCGTGCTCGGACTTTCTGCTGCTGCGTTTGTGCCCTTACTCAAGAATCGTGGAGCCGATCCCTCCCTAGGTTATATATCTTAAACCTACTCGTTTCACTTAAATAATTAAATATAGTTTTAACTTTCACTAATATTAATCTCATAAAAATTGGATTTTCTTACTATATAGCATTATTACACTAAGATTGTAAATTCCAACCATATCTTCCTTCCCAAGCTCTATGTTTATTGTAATAATTCAAAAAATAAATATATATAAAAAAAAGCTACAAAACTTGTGAATTTCAATCCAATTAATAATTAATATGAACCGTTGAATAACTATACAAACATTCTCAATTAAATAATAAAGTTATTATATAATATTAAGTACATGTCTTGTATGTGTTAAAACTATAATAAGCTAAGAAAAACAAATACTTATACTTAAAAAAGTTATAATAACTTTTAGATTATAATTAGTTTGATTGGTTTTGAATAAAATTAATGAGAGAGAGAATCTATGTATCAAGCCTCGCATATGATATGCATAAGTAACGACGGATTAGTAAAATGGTTGATAAAATTACAACTGAAATATCGATTAATAGGCATGTTATATAGTAAAATTCATTACCAATGATGCTTGTATAAGCTCTAACAATCCGGTGATGGTGCTGGATTTTTTTGAAGGTTGGAAAGCCAATGCTGAGAAGTGGAAAAGTGAGGGACTTAAACCCCCAATCGTTGCACCAGGCATGGATCGTTAGCTTCATCACCTGCCGTCTCTTCCACCCAGCTGTTTTCCTGTTGGCTCTATCTTCCTTAAGCATTTCAGAACCCCAAAATGTTGCTACGATGCTACTATATATTAAGTTCCAAATTATGAAACGCAGTTCAGTTTGTTATATGTTTTGATATTATATTGCTGATTACGATCGTTGTTGTTAAAATAATAGCGGTTATTGTACCTACCAAATTAAGGTTCGGACATTCCACTTGTATTCTATTTCTTGAATTAAAACACTATTTCATACATTTTGATCAGACAATTTTTTCGTTGAGGGTGAGACATAATAAATGCATCGTCCAACTACAAAAAAATATTTAAATAATATAACATATGAACCAGAGATATAATTATTCAAAGTTATTGTGCCTTGTGGCACAACACACCTGCATTACCTTTGCTCAATCAAACAGTATAAATACAGTCCAATTACCACTTGTCCTTCTATGTATGTGAATAAATTATATTTAAATCCCTTCAAAGTAGTAAGGACAGTTTTTCCTTTAAAATAGAGGTCTTTTCTCCTTATTTCTCAGGAATAGATTATAATAAAAGTGTTATATTTCGGACCATATCATCAGTGTCCTACCATAGTGGTCCCAGTAGTAATTATAAGTTATACGAGTAATGTTCAAAAACAAAAAAAAGAAAAAAAAAAAAAAAAGTAAAGGAAAAGAAATATAATTATCCACTTATCTAAGTTTCTCTAAATTTTAACAAATCTTGTTATATCCTCATATTAGTGAGTTAATTGATTAATTAAATATAATGTCCTTTAATTGGCCTTCTACCATAATTTAACTGGACTATGTTTGTGATTATCATTTGATCTGTTCTGATCTGAACAAAATATATATTTTCAACAGTTCGTCTTTCCTACGTCTTCGCTAATGCAATTGATCAAATAGAGTTGTGCTCATGGAAAGAGAACCGAAATTACAAAAAAAAAAACCTAAATACAACATCATCAACTGATAAGTGTCGATTGGAAGTCCATAAATTGTGATACAAATGATATCCAGCACACGTTAAGGAGAAAAATTTTCAGAAAAGGAACCGTTTTTAAAATGATAAAAATGCTAAATGCTCAGATTAACAATACCTTTTGAGTTAATGTATGGGCCACAAGTTCGTTGATTTTGAGATTTAACTAGTCGGCTGATTTGTGATGGTCAAACCGCTTTTTGATACTCCTAATTGATGTTTATATATAATAGATCACATATTTTACTTAACTATTTATTATATACATCCACTTTAGGCCAGCTGATTATTTGTTACATCCACATCCGGCGCAAGTTCACTTAAAAATTTATTATTAGAAAGTAATTGTCAAATGAATCCAATTGGTTCAAGGAAGCAGTCCTAATAATTTCTTATTAGTTAAACAATTAAGAAATTGACATGCACTAATATACAAAAACAGAGACATTCACTGGAATTGAATCCAATTGGAGACATTTCACCACACCAACTTCTTAGGACTCGAAACATTGACCCCAAAACTATCAACTTCTCATCTTTTGATCCCCTTCCATGTATATTATAAGTACCTCAAACCATTTTCTGCACAACCCAAGTCTCCAGATCAAGCTCTCTCCAATGGACTTACATTACGCTTCTCAATTCGAAGATCTCAACGAAGATGATGTCTTTTACATGGAGCTTCGAAGGCAGATTCTGCTTTTGACAGCAGACCAAGATGAAGATCATGAAGACTGTGTTCACAGAAAACATCCAAACTCTATTTCAACATTGCAGCCTGGAAGCTATTTCGATTGGTGGGGAAGTTCAAAATCTGATTCTGTACCAACTTGGCTGGTGAATCTATGGAGAAATGGTAATGGAAATGGAACTGGAGTGTTCATCCCCCATATTGTAAGAACCATAAGGCATAAAGCAGATCAATATTCTCCTTGTTAGCGAATATAATTTTTAGTTATTAGGTGATGTACTACTCAAATGTCTGACCATATAGCTTTTGCATTGCAGGAAGAACCAAAAATAAGAGAAGAGCATTCAGGCAAGTGGGAAACTAGACATCAAGCCTTCACGGCATCGACAATCTGAAGGCCTGCTAATATGAAATTTCGACAATTTCTCAATAAGATAGAAGGATTGCACATAGCTGTACTAAATTGTCACAAATACATGTAATGCAATTTAGCAGGACTATTAATATGCCAATGGGCAGAAATACTCGTGCATTGTTATACGATCTTAATTTTGGCAGACACTCCATAATTTGGCAAAACATAATACGTGAACCAAACCTGTTAGTACAGACTAATATTATCAACTGCTTCGAAGCATTAGCACTATCTGATAAGGTTAGTAAGGGATTATACGTCAACAAAGGTATCATCCACAACTAGGATATGTCTTGATTATGTGTTACGGAGCTACCTCCTTTATCCATCCACTCAGACTAACACCACCGACAATCCTGGTGACCATTTTGCATTGACGCAGCACCCCTTACCTAAGACCACTAATATATATATATATATAGAAGCAGCAACAAAAACGGGGCTGTATCTTAGTCAACTTTCTAACACGAAGCCTCACCCATTTTGATGGCCCCAACACTTTAAACGGATTCCAAATTATAGGCAAAGTAGCTGAACTAATCTGTCAGGGGCATTGATAATTTCCGAGGAAGAATTGTGTGGAATGAGATAGTTCAGTCTCTAGGACGAGCCAACCATAAGGAGCTGAGTGCCCGAAGGCGTGAAGTATAATCATTTATGACCAAAAGGGCACGTGCTGCTTGACGAGTGGTTAAAATTCGATGCATTTGTTGAAGCGTTTGCTGTCTCAGAAGGTCAGCCTGAGAAGAAAAACTCTGGTTATTATTGAAAAATCAACAATATACATGAGGGGTCGAGTTTACCTGGTGTAGGAAGTTTTCTAGCGTGGCAAGCTTGCCCATAGCAATAGCCATTTGGCCCATGTAGTCAGCAACATTTCCAGAGCCAGAAGGGCCAAGAGAAGCAGACGAGAGTGTGTCTACAAGAGATTGCTGCAATGCTTCCATTCCTTGGGATAAGGCATCTTCAGCTTGTTGGGAGGACTGCTGTAGATTACAAATGCCCATCAACTGTTGATCTGTCAAGGGTTCTAGATGGTTTCCAAGTATCTAAAATTTCAAAAATGAACAAGCACTTAGGTGAATCAATCAAAAGCAAATGGATCTCTTCAGTCAGTGCTAAAAGTGTTAGTAAAGATTAAGCCAAAACATCAAATGGTTATCACCTTGAGGAGTTCAGATGATCTAAAACCACCCAACCACATGAAACACCTCTCAGCAGGTGTTTTCCACATGCCAGAAAGCATGTGAAATACATCAGCCTTTGTCCCAATGCTCTTTAGCTGAAAGAGTTCATCATAATGTGCCATCACACCATCAACCAGAAGGCAAAATTCATTATCCCCCATATGAGAGTTCACAGCCGATCTTAGGTCACTGATCAGCCTTTGATGTTCATCAAGCCAGCGTGCATAGTCCATGTCAAATGCCAAGGCCCCTGGAAATACAATTAATTACAATATCAAGACATTGTTCTTTAGAATCGGAAATATTCTCTACAACTTTATGCCTACACCCTACAAAATGTTGTTCACACCATCATTTTATAGCCTTCCTAAGAGGCAATAAACATCAGGAAGATAGTACAGTAATATTAAATGATATATAGCCCACCAGCATACCAATCACAGATGACAAGAAATGCCAATATTATAGGCTCTCTGCAATTTTCACAAAAACAAGAATCTCATCATGGAAATCACTGAAGTTTTTTAGTCATTTTCTTTATTCATTTCCACCTCACGTTGTATGTCTGTACTTACATATGCCATCAGACATTAACCCTAATAACTCTAGCTGGAGTATTTAAGGTGAAGATCTATTTGCTGTCTAGGCTTCCACAAGTTCTTGATATATCAGATGTCTGACTAGTACACTGTACATCACACTTTTACCAGAAACGATAATAGTTTAACCAAAAAAGCTAAGCATTACTACCAAACTCACACCAGTTCATTGAAGGTCTCATCCTTCATGCAAAATTTATTCTGTCACAACATTTTTACACACCCATTGAAATCAGAAATCCAACATTTGAAGCAAAGAGCACTCATGTATGTAACTATCAACAAGGTCATCCATCTACGCAATCAAAACCCCATCTAAACACCTCAAGTCAATAACATGTGCTAGAACATGTTAAAGCTAACCAAACATTGCTTATCAAATTATGAAATATCTAACTGTCAGCAAAGCTAGGCACCTACACAATCAAGGATCAACCATGAAGTATGATACACTATAAGAGTTTGGTTAAATTATTTAAGTTGTCTTCCTGACTAACACTTAGGAGCAGAGTTCACTGAATTTCAAGAAGTTTACAATGAAAATCAGTGACTTCAATCTAGAAGATGCTACTAAATAACCTCCAATAAATCAGAATTTAGAAGCTTTATTTCAGTTTAAGATCCCTGGCTCAATGTTTACACATCCATAATCTAGGATCACAGTTCAGTAAACTGTGTGTCCGAACTATAGTCAGCACCTCCAATTGAGTAATGTGTGCATGTATGATGACTATAAGACAACTAAATTTTCTCCTAACTCATGTACAACAAACTGAAATATTGAAGTTTAAGAGTTTGAGCCACTGGAATGAATATTCTATTAATATTCAACTCTATGATGTAAAGCTGGCAAACAAAATAAGAAAATCTTTACCATTTCCAGTTGCTGAATGGCCACTGTCTCCTGATAATCCAGTTGTAATAAAAATACCCTGCATCAAAAATGTGGAACTCAATTTTACTGAAGGAGAATTCAACCATTCTATTCGGTCCTTAAAAGAAAACAGAAACCATTTCCTCAAATCCATTGTTGAATTTAAAATCTTAATGGCATCAATACTGAGATGATGTCATTAAAACTATTATTATTCAAGCACCTGCTGTCGTGCTCTTTGAAGCTCCTGCTCTAGTTGTGAAAGCCTGAGACGACTATTCTCGAGCTGCTGGACATATGCCTATCCAAAACCAAAACCTATAAATGATCTAAATATGCTTCATTTATTTATTTAAAACGTCAAAACTAAACATACAAGGTGGCAGGTAACAATTTGGATTCAGATGCACACTGATGATCTAACACCACATATATATTCCTGTTTTGATGCTAATATTGCACAAACAAGAAGCTGGAGGTGCCTGGTTGAACCCCTAATTGAAAAATAATACTAACTTTGGCTTAAAACAAAGCAATTTGAAGCAAGACAACTTTGTCCTTTACTCTGGCTAGACTGTAAATTGACCCAGTCAAATCCATTATAAAAAGTGATCTTGATCTTGACCTTACTTGACCGTTTTAACCCACAAATCAAAGAACAAAACACTCCTAAATTATCAAAACAGCAAGGACCACCAAGCAAGGACAGATGGGAACTTTACGCAGAAGCTGCTAATTTCATTTATTCGCCAATGAACAGAAACCATAGAAGGGCTTGGCAACATCAGCACCACATACAAGAACAAAGACATCCCAATTAAAAAACTACAAAAAGGATACCATTTCAAGAAGGCAATTCAATGTTTAGGCATGTTACCGTACTTGCTGAAAATTTTAATACAGACACGTGGCAACTGGAGAAGGAAACAGATATGTATATCACAAAATATCTTAAGTACACAGAACTATGAAGTATAGCAACTGCGATAATATTCAAACTTATTTGTGTGACCTTAACGACAATAGCACTCGTTACATGGGAGAAGATGTGAAAAAGATGTACATAAATCGGAAAATCAAGGAAAAACAAAAAAGTAAAACTAAGTCAATTATCCAAGCAGAAATAAACTGACTAGCAAAGACTACATTACTTTCTTCCTCAACCGACTCTTCCTTGCAGCTTCTCGATTTTGAGCCAGCCTACGAAGCACCTGCCAAATCGTAAGCACATAACATTAGAATTTAACCTTCCAGCACTGAAATGATTCTAAAACCACATCCCACAAGAAGACATCATGTCAAAAACCTTCTGATCACCAGCTTTAGCCTTGGATTGATCCATAGAATCCACAACTACAAGTGCTCCATGCTGATTTCCATGAATCTACAACACCATCAAGAAACCATATAATTAATTTCTATCACCCTGAGACTACAACTCAATAAAGATTACTAACACGATAGCTCAGTTGAAAAATTAATCCATTAAATGTGTCCACATGTAATGTTTCCTAAATTCAGATATAGCTAATTAAAGAGGTTATTGATACAAAAGTTCATCCAGAGAGTAAAATCAGCTAGTAATAATAGACACTTGAAAATCTTTTGATACTCAAATACACTAAAAAAAAATTATTCCAACAATCCCTTCAACTTTAGTTTGAACATCACCTTTACCATGCAAAATAGGATGTTGATGACGATACTATAATCAGATACACTTCCAAATAATAAGAGGATTGATACTCCATACTAACAACAGTCACCAAAAGGACCAACCAACAAAAATCAAAACAAAGAAAAATTCCTAATATTCTAAAACATGTAACAAAAGTTTAATACAAAAAAGTATACATATAAAAGAAAAAGATGCTAATGCTACGCAAATAGACAGTAGATTCTCAATTAGCAAGATGACCCACCATTAATGACAAAGATTCCCACATGAATAATGTAGAGGTAAAACAAAAGAGAGAGAGAGAGAGAGACAGAGAGACAGAGAGAGGGGATATAGATGAAACAAAGATACACGGAAAGAAATCGAGAAAGAGACAAGGAAACCTGGTTTTTATCGTCAGTGTCAATATCTGTAGAAGTGTCAGTCTGCTGGCTGTTGTCAGCCATCCCTGACTCACCCCAGTTCTCAATATGCCCGTTTCCCAACGTTGAAACAATCGTTGTCCCTTTCTGGGACATGAATTGCCCCGTATCCAAACACCCCACACCACCTCCTCCTCCTGTTGCGCCAATTATCTCTGTAGTAGTTGCACATCCAATTCCAACAGTCTGTTCAACGTTTAAACGAAACAAAACAGAAACCAATCAACAAGAGCAACCGCAGGCAGGCATGTATTTTAGTTGGGGGTGTGGACATGAGTAATACCGAGCTCAAGGTGTTGTAGTGCAAGTTATTGGAAACAAAGGTGACATTGTTTGATTTTAAACTGAACATGGAGCCTACAATGAACATAAAAAAAAAACACAAAGATGGTATTAATTAAAGAAAAAGAAAGCTCTAGATAAATAAATATAAATATATATATAGATAGATAGATAGAAGAATACTTGGGCTTAAATCAACAGCGTCGTTGTGAAAAGGTTGTTCAAGCTCTCCAAGATCCGCAAAACGCGTCTGGTTTCGGCTCCCTTCATCTACTCCTCTGTTTGAGTTTGCACTCAACAAAAAGATACAAGCAAATAGCATCAAACTCAAAACAAACAAGACTTTCTATATAACTCATTAGTAACTTGTAATCAAAGCCATGCAGTACTTGACTTAGCTCATCAACAAAGCACATGCACCAGAAAGAGAGAGAGAAAGAGAGAGAGATAAAATAAAATGATACCGGAGAAACAAGGAAGCGTGACAATATAATTCAGAGTTAGCAGGAACAACTGGCTTGAAGCTCTGCATAACTTAGCTAAGTAGATTGATGGTTGTTTTGTTTTTATGTTTTGAAGTTGGTTGGTTGGTTGGTTGGTCTGTTGATTGGTTGTGTGTACAAAAGACAGAGAAAAGATGTTGCAGGAGAAAGGTGGAGGAGGAGGAGGAGGAGGAGAGGGAAGTGTAGAAAATCTGGATGGGATCTTTATTGAAGAAGATGGCGTATCAGTACGGCTGCTGTTTTTTATTTGATAATAATAAAAACCATCAGCCTTTTTATTATTGCCCTACTGACTTGGGATTTTAGTTTCCCAATGCATGGTTTTTTTTTTATATGCATATATAATCTTTCTCTCCTCAGTCTCCTCTAGCAGAGCGTCCATTTCACATCCCAGTCTCAGTCTCGGCCTCATTCGATTTAGTTTTTGTTGTTTTGTTGGAGGTGGTAGAGTTTGAGAGAGAAGCTAGAAACTACGTACTAGGACTAGTGTTGTTTTATTTTAGGATTTTAGGAGGAGGAGGAGGAGGAGGAGGAGGAGGAGTAGAGGAGGATAGAGAAATCCCGTTTTCTCTCTCCAGAATCCCGGAGTGGACTAGTGCGCACGCTTATGTATGTATGTATATATGTATGGGGAGTGTGTCTGCGCCCAAGATGATGTGATGGTGATGCGATGTCGTCACATTTAATATCCTGTTCTTATTCGAATTCAATTATTATTTTTAAGAAAGATAGAAGGTTTTTAATAAATGAGAGATATGTTTGTAAATAAGGGTTTGCTTGAAAGGAACCACTTGTTTACAAAAGAAGATAAAGGCAATGGCAGCAGCAGCAGAGCGTGCAGCAGAGATATACAACAGTCTATTAAATATTTTTTATTTTTATATTATTATATGTCCTTTATATTTGCTTCAAAAAATATATATATAGATCATTTACACCGTTTTATTATTATTATTATTATTATCATTATTCATTTGTGTACCAGCCAACCCAAACACAAGGAAAAGCAAATATTATGACGCATCTTATACGGCAATCGTACATCGTGACGTGGCAGCTTTTGTCTGGCTCGTCTCCGGTGTTCATGTGTGATTCTATCTTTGTTTCTTTCTTGTTCACAAATTTTATGATGTCATCTCTTCTTTCTGCCTCCTCTTCTTCGTTTGCTTTGATTTTAGATTTTACACCAATCTAGTATTTGCTCTCATTCATACAAACACAACCCAGTCGTCTTTAACTTCATCGTTATCTGCTTTAACATTTATTTCATTGTTAACTTTCAATCCAGATGTCCTCGTATAACTACAAAATATCTTACTCTTGATTGTAATTGGAATAAATTTGAGATATAACATGTCATTGCATTAAAATTATGATCTTATTTTGTGTTTCATTCGTTATGAGATTGGGAAGACACTTAACGAGTTATATATACACACATTCAGCAAACAATATCATGTAATGTTATATTATATGAGTATTCAATAAATTAATAATATGGAGAATAAACAAAAAATGTTTGCAATATTAATTCAAATGTCTCCTATTATGTAATGTGATAAGTATATAAAAATTAAGAATTAAAAAAATAAATTAATTAAAAATTTTTGAACTTCGATATTATACTCATGGTCTTTATACTAAAAGACTTAAACTATTAGATAAATATCCAAAATATTTATTACTTGAAGTCGATAAAATTGAAGTATTAACGTATTCTCTCACTTACGATAAAAAAAACGATGAACACAGATTATAAAAAGGTATAACATATAGGGATTTGAATCATGTATCTTATTGCTTTCATGGTAATCGCTACACCTGACTCCCCCTCTCTACCTATAGATTTCTTGCACGATGGGAGGCATGTGTCCATCAACCTCAATCCACTTGACCTAGCCACTAAAATTGAGTAGGTTAACAGGATTTGCTGTCTTTACAACTTATATCCAAATTATTATTCAATTTAATTCAATGTTGCACCAATAATATTGTCACAAAGTTTAATCTTGTTTAATCTCGTTTGATTACAGTTAATCTCTAGACATGTATCAGCCATAAAAATTAAATAAATAAATAAAATGAAAAAGTCTGCTCTCATTTTTCACACTAAACAGTAAACATAACCTGACATTACTGCATGCTCACAGTTCCAAGTAAGGATAAGAGATATTGTAATCCTAGTTGAACGGCACAGAAGGCCAACTTGGGAATACACACCAATCCCTAGCGTAATATTATTAATATTAGGGAATATCCTAAAAAACCCCCTCCAAATGAAAATAACCTCAATTTACCCCTTAGTTTGAAAATATTAGCCAGAAAACCCCCTACCGTCTGGGAAAAGCGGTTTCCATCGATATATTTAGTGGTTTTGTGATAAAAATAGTAAAAGACCAAAATACCCTTATTAATTAAATAAAAAATATTAAAAATTAATCCAAATCTCAATAAAAATTTGAAAAAAAAATGAAAGAAACCCAGATCTTCAGCTCGAAGATCTGGGTTTCATTAAATCAGAACAAAAATTTTAAAAATTTAAAACTCTTCCATAAAAATTAAAAAAAAAAAAAAATTGAAGGAACCTAGATCTTCAATGAACATTTGAAGATCTGGGTAAAAAATTTCGAAAAAAAAAAAAACAGAAAAATCTCAGATCTTCAAACCAAAATAACATTCATATCCAGATTCAAAGAAAGCAACCAATAACATACATACAGATCCAATAAACCCAATTACTAGCTTTACAACAATCAAAACCCAGATCAAGAGACAACAACTCACAACAACCAAAACCCATAATCTTCTTCATCATCATATTTTATCCAATTACATCAAAACCCAGATTTCATAGTACATCAAACTTGTACCCAGATTTCAGATGCCCGCAGATCCACCCGCTCCGCCCGCAGATCCTCCACCCGCAGATCCTCCGCCCGCAGATCCTCCCCCCGCAGATCCACCTCCCCGCAGATCCACCTCCACCGTTCTTCACTGTCTTGCCCGCAGATCCTCCACCGTTCTTCACTATCTTGCCCGCAGATCCTCCGCCCGCAGATCCTCCACTCGCAGATCCTCCGCCCGCAGATCCTCCGCCCGCAGATCCACCTCCCCGCAGATCCACCTCCACCGTTCTTCACTGTCTTGCCCGCAGATCCTCCACCGTTCTTCACTGTCTTGCCCGCAGATCCTCCTCCACCGTTGCCCGCACCTCCCCGCAGATCCACCTCCACCGTTGCCCGCACCTCCCCGCAGATCCACCTCCACCGGTGCCCGCAGATCCACCTCCGCCGTTCTTCCCTGTCCTCTCCACCTTCTCGACGAACGGCGTCTGATCTTTTTGGCTAAGTTGGAGAGAGAGAGAGGTGTGAGTGGTGACCGGAGAAAGAGACTGAGTTGGAGAGAGAGAGAGAGAGAGAGAGAGAGAGAGAGAGGTGAGAGAGGTGTGTGACCGGAGAAAGAGACTGAGTTGGAGAGAGAGAGAGGGAGGTGTGAGTGGTGAGAGTGGTTTTTGGTTTTTTTTTTTCTTTTTTTTAATTAAAATATTACATATTATATTCAAGCTATATTTCATTCTCTATGGACAAGTTTAATTACCTTTATACCCTCGATTTTAACAGATCCGTCATTTTTTTAACCGTTTTACTATTTCAATTGACGGTTGGATCTTTTTGGCTAATATTTTCAAAACCAGTGGTGGTTTGACATTATTTTTATTTTGAGGGGGCAAATTGATAATATCCCTTAATATTACAAATTATGTTTAAATTAAGAAAATTAAATCTATCGATTTAAATACATATATAAAATAAATTATATCTGAGCCGTGAACCTCATCTTGCCTTGTGAATTTGAACAGGTTTTGCACCAGCCATACAATTAATCCCGTGTCGAATGTTTGATGACATTAATTTCCAATCCCATGAGCATGAGGACATCATAATTCCTCACAGTATTGTTTAGTCTCACTTTTTCAATTTTATCTCTTACATTGATTTGTAAATAAAGAGAGCTTTGTAATTCTTGGCCAAATTAAAATTAAAATTTTATTTTTACCTACTTTTATATAGAAATTAGTTTCTAATTCCTCAAACAAATTATTTTAATTTTATACTCAAGTTTACCAAAATACTCTCAATTCACACAAAAAAAAAAATAAAAATTAAATCCACTTAAAAAACTAATGAGTACCAATTTTTAAGTGGACTTAAAAACCGATTATTGATTTTAAAGTGGACTTAAAAAACCGAGTGTACCCAATCGTCGTCTTCACGCTACATCTTATTGAAAATCATCATTTTCAAGTCAAATCCAACCCTGGACATCAACACCCAACATCCAAAGCACCAAAAAAAACTCAAAAAAATCACCCAAAAAAAAAAAACCTAAAAAAACTCCTAATAAAATTCAAGCAATCAACAAAAGAAGTAAAAAATCTCATACCATGAGTAATAAAGAAGGAGAAAAAAATATACAGAGACAATTTGGGTATAAACTACAATTAATTTGTTTAAGTAGTTAAAAACAATTTTTTTTTTTAAAAAAAAAGGACAAAAACAATTTTTTCTTTCCAAGAATTATCATTTTTTGTAATTTCCACGTAAATTAAATTGCTCATTTTATCAAAAATATTTAGCAATAAATTAGATAAATTTATTTTATTTTTAATTTAAAAAAACAGTTCCAACATCTTTTAATTTAAAAATTATTTTCAATATATTTATAACATACTAAAAGAATTTTAATTGTAAATTGTTTTATTTTATTAAATAATTTAAGATAAAATTATTTCACCCAAAAAATAAAACACAATACAATTAATTCAGTATCTCATGTTATATCAAACATATAACAACACTAAGTTAAAATAAAAAATAAAAAAATAAAAAAATATAACAGTACTAATTTAATCAAATCCTATTCACTCTCAATTTCATAAAATAAATCCAACCCTACTTCACGAACGCACCAAATTCTAAAATTAACTGCAGCCTATGTGAAGCCTGATTGAATTTCTTACTCTCCTCAGGTTCTAAACCAATATAACCACCAAAAATTTGTTCCCATATTTTTTGAAATCCGTATAATTATGTAAATAAGACACCAACATCAACAACATGGAACAAAACCAAATATAAAAGAATTCATAAACTTGGATGAATAATTTGAAGCACAATGAATTATATTATATTCATTTTATAAAACATTTGCAATAATTAAACAGATAGTGTTTCTTGCGTATGACCATCAAGCTGATTGTGGGTTAAGACTTCCCTGGCTCGTGCACTCCTATGCTGAAGACGCTGATGCAGCGTCTCAGATATCTGGTTAAAGAATTCAGCATCCCATCTATGAATCAGCAACGGGTCTTCCGCGTAACAAATGTATATGGATGTGACGGCACTTTCCACCACAACCATCGCAAGTCCAACCTGAAAGCAAGCACATCTGAGTAGTGCTCATGATCTAACTTCAATCAAAAACTATCATTTTTATTATGACATCAGAGGATGGTATTTCGTGCCAGTGTCAACAACAACAATGTTCAGGAAAAGACTATATAGCCTGCAAAAAAGTTCTAAAATGGTTACTTAGCAGTTCAGCTTACAGAATCATAATTTTTGTTTGATAAGAAGATTGCAGAGTAACCTATATTTAATTGCCAACAGATGGCTGGCTTGCCTATATTCTTCTAAATCAAGTCTACAATTGCGGCTAACTGGGGGGCCCTCTTCTTTTTCTATATGTGCTTACTTATAGGACCTGAAACCCCGTTCCATTCGACTCTATTTTCTCACTTTCAGTAATAACCTTTAGATAGCGAACCCAGTGGGTGACAGATCAGTGCTGGCCTGCAATTAGTATTGAAGCAGAATTGTCTTTTTATTTATTAAAAAAACAAAAAAAAAAAAAAAGAGGAGAGGGAGAAAGCTCCCAATCCCACTTAGCAGACTTAAGCTCAAATTGGGGTCCTAGATTAACCTTACAATCTTTGGAGAACAGAAAAGTGGTAGCACTTGCTTCACTACCCGACCAAACCCTCAGGGTTTTAAATCCATTAATAATTTATCATATACGATGTTCAATATGGAAAGGGAGCATATAATAATTAATATGCTAACTAAGATATAGGCACTCCATATACCAAAAACAGGTAGTGTAAATCAACCTCCTGCTTTATAAAACATGAAATGGAGATATATTCTATCAATCCATAATTCATATATTTTACCTGGAAGTAAGAATATGAGAGCTCAGAGTGAAAAGAGCACCATAATATCTACATATGCAGCAGACAAGGGAAACTTTTGCTTTCATAGCGTTATAAATAAAAGCGTCAGATTGTCTCTAACAGTGCTATTTTTACAATAACAATAAAGCCGCCAGCCAGCCACGTCATTGGCCAACTAATCAAGAAAACCCCATTCTTTTTTTTTTTTTTTTTTGATAAACTGAAACCCCATTCTAAAATGGTCAAGATAATTAAACCCCCTTGACTGCACATCCAAGAAAGCCCATTGTAGAAAAGAAAAATAAATAAAACGGTGACAAGAAAAAGAACTACTTAATTATTTATAAGTTTTAGCACCACTGCCTAATATGGCTTGATAGTAGAGACCTATCATCCAATATGACAATTACTCAAGTGATTTTAACAAAAAGAAAAGAACTAAAAGTTTTAGCATGCAACTATAAGCACAGAGCAAAGATGAGAAAATATTTTCAAGATAGACAACTTACCAATACCATTCCCATCAACATTGCAGTGGACCCTACCATGATAACTCTGTCTTTCCATTTCGTATATGTCCAAACCCCAGCACAAGTTCCAGTGATAAGCCCACCCACGAGAGTGCCCATCAGTAGAACAGCACCTGAGCAATCATAAGCAACAAGTGCTTCAACCCCGGTTGACTGGAATAACTCCCAAGCATCCCTTGCTGACCGATTAAAACCTTTGCCATAAACAGCTATCTGAAGAGAACACAGTTTGTAAATTCTAAAAATTGACAAAAGGCATTGCTAAGAAAACTACCTACAATGAACTTAAAAAGCACAAAAACAAACATTATAGTCTTCAAAAAATGATTTCTTCCTCAGCAAAGCAACATACACCATCCCAGCAAAACAAGTGGAAATGTATGGCATTGTAAAAACCGAGGAACCAAAAGGAAACTGTATGAAAAATCGTAATAACATGAAAACTTCACTTAATGAAAAAATAAATTTAGACATTGAGGCAGACAAATGCAATCAGTTGGGAGTTAGAGGTAGCACCAGTCTACCAGTCTAGAAAATGTGACTTGTTTTAAGTTCAACCCATATAGCATCATGACATCTGAACAGTTTATCAAACACTAATTAAGACATTAATGGTCCAGAAGAAATCAATATGAAGAGATCTATCATTTCAAAGAAGCACAAAGAAGTTCAAGCCAAATAACCAATAACTTAAGTTACATCTATCTACTCCAATCTGAAGCCAAACATCTAAGCAAACCGAGAACACAAAACTGATTCATCTCACAAAGAAATATGATTTTTTATATAGAACCATAGGTCAGAGAATCTAACATTTTATATAGAACCACAGCTCAGAGAATCTAACATTTTTTATTACAGTTTCAACATATGAATACTACAATTTAAGTTTTATTCCCATCACATTCCAGTCTATTATATCTTATCAGACCTTCAAATTCCAGTCAAATCTAATAATAAACTACAATTAAATAATCTAAGCGTAAACCACTGCCAAGTTAAAAAATAAAAAATAAAATAGAAAGAGGAACCCTACAGGGACAGCAGCAACTAAAAGATTAAACAAACTCAGTGAAAGAAGATGGGCTAATGATTTTTTAACCCCCACTTCCTCACAAACATTCCCCAAAACTCCATCAAGTAGCCACTATTTTCAGGACAAAGCTAATCATTCAACATCTTCATCCCTGGGAAATGGGATTTACAATGAAAGTCGAAAAGAATAATGTTGGTCTTGGATCATCATATGTGTTGTTAAACATTGCAGACAGAAAGCTCAACATTTAAAACCAGTTATCACATGGGAAACCAATCCCAAGCATATGACTTAAAGACTCTTGTTCGAAGCTTTAAGTTAATGAAGGATCAAAGCATTTTGGTCAGAATTAGAATGGAAACATAATAGCACACAAGATTTCGAAGACATATACCAAATGTTCTTGTGTGAAAATACTACAGTGTGCTAGATTTAATTCAACTCAAATTTATAATAACTTATAGTTTTGTATCAACCATGGTAAGTGGTCAAAAGAAAGAAATTTTATCTATAGATCTGTTATCAGATTGATTTTATAAATCAAATATTGGTGGTAAATCTAGTTTGAAAATCCCGAAATGCTTGATATACTAAATTTGGTATTCAATTGTTTTTACATATGTTACTAAAAGTTAAACTACTGCTACCAATTATTTTATGAAAGGAATAACAAAAAAAAAAAAAAAAACACTCTATAACATTCTCCAATCCAAACAAATTGATGAGGATTACCACTAAGTCTAGAAAACCCTCAAAACAAATTTTTACCTCTAAGAGCTCAAAAGTAAAATTGCTACAAAATTTCAACTATATATAAGACTTTTTGGACAAATTACCCCTTGCACAAAAGAGCATGTGAGATTAAGGTAGCCTAACCTAACATCCTAATTGTTTATCCTTTTTATTAGCCTTTGAGCTAAAAAAAACCATAAATTAGCAAGGGCCATTTTTCCAGTTTGTCAATATGGCCAAATTTACCATCTACAGCTACTGAAATGATGCTTTCCAATCCCCATACATTTGGACTTTTTGATCACATAGAGTTTTCTCATTAAACGAAAATCACTAGGCCATAAGAGATGACTGCTATGGTTATCTTCTAAGCTTTTATATTTAAAAAGTATAAGTATAAGTACTGGTGGTTTTTATCATTTTACTTTACCATCTTTCCCTAAAACTGGCTCAATACATTGATCACAGTTCACACAATGTTCTAGTACCAATAATTATGTTAACCACTCAATAGCTAATTCCAAATCAGACAATGGAACTATCCTAAAGAATAAGAACAGGCAGCAAAGTTTACTATTTCATCCAGACGCAAGATTCAGTTCCCTAAAAAGGGAAGATGCAAAGATGATGGAGAATGATATTAAGTTGATGGAGTCGAGTAAAACATAAGTGTCTCAAGTTCATGAAATCATAATTCTTCTACCAGTACTTAAAAAACAGTCCAAATAGATAAATTTTCAATGAAACTTATAACCAGGTATACCCAATAGATGTTACTGATAGGGAAGTAAAAAATAGACAAAAATAATTAAAAAACCAGACTACCTGGACATATGCATACTTGTTGAAGAACCGAACAAGTGTCTCCACAAGATGGAACAAAAAATCGACACAGCAGAGCAAACACTCATTGTTGCCTATCTTTGACCTGAATCCCCTGATCTGAAATGTATTCTTCAAATTATGTATAAAAACTGGAACGAATTAAAGAGAAAAATAGAAGAAAAATTTTACATGCAATTTTCACATTAAGATTGATAAAACAAAAGGTTGATACTCAGACCTCCCATCTGAGGGTTCGAATTGCAGCTGTGAAGAGTGATCCATAGCAAATGCTGCCCAGAGATGTCGTCACAGCATATTGTAGAGACTTCAGCAATGGTTTGGGAGGCATTGATGGTGATTCTGGACCATCATGAATAAGAACAAGAAACACCATTCCAGACACTATCACATGCACTGTATTACAGAGTACTGCACCTGTCCAAAATAAGCTTACAGAGAGAACCTGCATTATTGATGACAAGATAGTTAGTGGCAATACTCCAAGGAGATCCTTTAACACTTACTTTACTGCAATTCTCATCGCAGTAATGACAAATGGAATAAAGTGCAAAACTTGCCACCTCACCACAAGAAGCCACCAGCGTCCACCATCACCCATGCTTGAAGCCACAACACCAGCTGCCCCAAATGACCATAGTGCCATCCACAAAAGCATGACTAGCATAAATGCATACGCTACCCTCATAACTTCTGGAAGACTCCACACCATCTCCACTGCTTTTTGCAGGACCAGCATGGTAAATGGAAGTCTACGGAAGAATAATACGTAGTCAGAGAAGGCTTCAAAGGATCTGGTAATTCCAATTCTGATATATCCACTTCTAACTGTATTAAAAATATACATCAGACTCACGTAACGTGGTGTTAATCATGCACGCATTACAATTTTTACTGGCATCAAAACTCTTTAACGGACCAATAGGGCATGTCATCATAGCAAAATAGCAATTGGAGAACACGAGATATGAACATCATAAGATCACATAAAACTTCTACATTAATGTAAAAAACAAAAACAGCAAGTCATGTTTCACTTCATTAAACCTTAAACCGCTAAATTCTCCGATTATCTTCTCAATTTCGGCAACAATTAGAGGATAAACATGTTCATACCTGTCGATAACTGAGATAACATACAAGAACTGTAAGGCAGCAGCGATAGCAAAAGCAACACCCCAGAAAAACTGGTTACACCAAAAACACAGGACACTGATGACAGCAAGATAAGTAGTCAAAATATGGACAGAAACCTTCATCATCTGGTTGACATGGGAACCAAGTAACAAAAGCCAAATCCATCCAAGGACAGTCCCAATTCCACCAGCAAGCGCATACATGGGCCAGTAAGTCTCTGTCAGGCCATGTCTATTCTCCCATAGCCCTTGGGTGTATCTATCGATGTTAAGCCTATCCGATATTTTAAACCTATTGAGACCAAGAACCGCAAGCACGAAACCTAAAATCGCCAAATGAATTATAAATATTCCCAACCAGAAAACGTCTCGCCAATGTCGTGACCCAGACGCCACCACTTGACTACCAGTTGCGCTCCGCTGATTCCTCCGAACAGCCTACAAGTTAAGGAAAATAATGATATTTTACAAAAATATCAACAGTCAATGTGGAGAAATGTAATGTTGTGATGGATCGAAAAAAAAGGATGTGAGAGGAATACCTGATGGACGGAGGTGATTGAAGCGGAATCAGAGGTGGAGGAGGAGGGAGAGTCGCTCATTGTAATAGAATTGAAGTTCTGATCAGAGCATTTTTTTTTAAATTATTTGTTTATTTGGATTGGAGATGGTGACTATAATGGAGAATCTGTCAACGGTAAACGCAGAGACGAGAGAGTGAAGAGAGAAAACGTCAAGAACAAGGCTTTCTGTTGTGCGACAGAAAGAGAGAGGTGAGTCAATTGAAGGGTTTCAGGTAATAATTTTGATTAGAGGTTAAAGAAACTGATTTTGACAAGAAACGGCGGTGAAAGTGAACAAAACAAAGCGAGACTCAACGGCTAAAATGTATGCCAGCCTAGTGTTCCTACTTACAAGTGTTTTTTTTTAGACCAACATTTTATTATTATTATTATTATTTTAAAAAAAACCAACAATTCTAGCCACTTAAAATTTTATATAAATATAATCATTTAATTCACTTGTTAGAAATAATCGAATATTTGTAAGGAAAAATCAGTAAAATAAAATTTCATACTAATCTCAAAATTGTAAGACACAAGCATTTTGTCTAAACCCAAAAATATATAATTTTTTTTAATAAGAGTAAAAAACTTCTTATATATATTGTTCTAATACCTAATCTCATAACCAAGACATGACTTCTTGTGATAAATATAGAAAACTTTATACACCATAACTATTTAGAACTTTTCACACACATTTACATAATCTGTAAATGTTGAACTTCTATGGAATTAAAGATACACAGCCACTTAAAACATAAGTGTAGGTACAAAATAATATAATTGAACCATTTAATTGATATTTATTGAGTTTGGGCAAATTAGGCTTATTATGGAACTTGAGTGATGTAGAAGACTCAAAAGTCTAGACGGACCATGAAAATGAAAATGACAAGCATACTCACATTCAAATATTCAATGTCTCACATTTATGTTCCAGAATGACACTACCAAAGAAATAGCAGGCAGTAAGGGTTAACTTATCTAGAGTAAAAATTTGTCACAAGCTACATGATCGAGCATTTACGCATAAAATTAAAAAAAAAAATGTATATTAAATTCAAAAAACTATGTTAGCTGATATCAGTACAGGTGGCTATTGCAGCAATAAAGAGGAAAAGCCATGTCCAACAGGATACTCACAAACTCGAGTCATGATAACTCAAAACAAAGTTGTATTGACCAACCGGCACTCCATCATATGCCTCACTTCATTTTGTTCCACATTATTCATGATTACTTGGTGTGCATGTCTAATCAAGTTTGACGCATGTGCACTGCAGCCTCATGCATGTACTACTAGTAACACTTTTTACACTTGCGAGTTTGTGGCCGCCAAAGCTCTGTGTACGTATATTCGTTGGCTTGGAATTGGAGCGTGTTTCGGCATCCTGATTACTATGATGGTAAATGGAATCAGAATTAGGAATTGCTCTTATTATTATTATTATTATTTTAAGTTTAATAGTTTTAGATAAATTGACTAATTTACTCATTCAGGTAATTTATCCAGTAAGATTTTATTCGATATATTTATTTAAGGATTCTGTTTATATTCTTCTGGCATTAAACTTATCTCAATTGAAATCTTAATTGGGAGAATATTATCAAACCAACCCATAGTTGTTGCCTCGTTGGTGTTATGTGATGTTCATCGGTTCATGGGATTGCCATGTTCATAGTTTAGAGTTTATCCACAGAATATCCTCCACCCTGTTCTTTTAAAGTGAACAAACCCATAGAAAGTGATCGCGTAAAGTAGGAGAGCTCCATACTACCGACACTGTGAGCATCAAACGGTATTAGCTTGCTGACGTTGTCCCAGGATGCCACGTGGCTCTATTTCTTTGTCAACGTCATAGAACAAAATAATGATACAACTTGGTAGATGTATTATGTGTTTTTCTTATTAAAAACAATGGCTAGCTTTTGTAAGCACATTCAAAATGTTATGTGATCAATGATGCAATTCGACAGATGTATTATGTGTTTTTCTTCAAAAAAAAAAACAAACGGTTAGTTTTTGTAACCACCATCAAAGTGTTTAGGGATTAATATTTGATTATTCGTCTTGACAAGTTTTTCATCAAGGGAAATAATGGTTATTTCCTCTAATCTTCTATAAATACAAGTCTTTAAACTCAAAATGAAAGTTGAAACACTTATATTCATCGACATCAATTTTGTTGAAATTATTTTTTGAATTTTCATCGTTTTAGCTTGAAGTCTTGAACCAAAATTTTCAAACATCCTAAGCTAAGTTTGAGCATTATTGTTACATATACTATTGCAAGAGTATTTTCTTGTAATATCCCATCGTTTCTCTTGTAATTGAATGTTAGAGAAACACTCGAGTGATTAGAAATTAAAATATAGAGATCACTTAGTAGATGTTGCTGTATATTATCACCAATAGTGTAGTATGCAAGATATTTTGGTTTTGAGGATTTTGAATAGTGGAGAATCCACAAACTTGATGGTTTGGAGGCATCAATATAAGCAGGCTGCGTAAACCATATAAAAATTATTGTATTTTGATTTTGCTTACCCTCATCACTTTAATTTGTGTAATAATTTGTTTTAATTGTTTATGTGCATCCTTTCATATGTGCATATCATTTTAAAAAATGCATCTGTGGCTATGGATTTGGTTTTTTTATTTGAAACTCAGTTCATCCCTTTCTTAGGTTGTCTTTTGATCCAATAAATATACTAAAACACAAAATGAAGTTCAATTTCTGGTTGTTACTATGATCTTTTTTAAATACGCTTATGAATATATGAAATGGGTAACCCACATATATTTAATTATTTTTTAGAGTTGTAACTTCTACATTAAATATGTTGAGAACAAATTAATTAGTATAAGTTTTTTTTTTCTTTTTTAAATATTACAATTAATCCTATGTGCTAAGTGCGATTGTATATGGAAAGTCTATACGAACATGTACAGCAGACTTGTAATATTATGAGTAAATTAATAATTTAATTTACAAACTACAGTTTGTAACACTAATAGTTTTAAAAACAACTCATTTTATTTGTTCCATGTTAGTTTGAAGTCTCATATATATTCCTAATGATTTTCTTATTATCTTTCTTTTTAAAAGGATATATATATATATATATATATATATACGTTTTCACTCTTAAGCAATGGTGTTCTTTGGTTATGAATTTTTTCTTGGTCATGAGAAAGCAATCTGTATAATTTTGTAAATTTATAAAAGTTAATGTTAAGTGAAGCAATCATTTTCAAAAAGCAATCAAATCATAGTCGGTGATGAATTCTCGAGATATGACATGCCTTGGGGTGAGATTCCCTTGTCAAACCTTTTCCTGATAACAGTATCCTTGCGACATGCAAACCAATCAGTTTGACAAGCAGAAACGGGTCAAATCGACCAGAGCATCTCTAATTTTATGCTCTGTCGTCATAAAAACCACCTCAGCTTTAATACAGCTTTTTGGTTTGGTGCACCAAATTAATACATTTTCTTCACTTCAATTTTAAGCTTAAATAAATTTACCAAGAATTACGTTAATACCTGCCTACTCATTAATTTCAATTTTTTTTTTTTTTGACTTACGTTAATTTCAAATTTTAGTATCAAGAATTGAATAAAGTCAAAATTTAACAAACTTGAGAGTCTTTATCATATATTTTTATGCCACTTATAATTAACTTTAGAACACTTTGTCCAAAATTAGTTCCTAGTTATTCATCCCTTTTTTGTTTTTTAAGTTGAAACAAACGGATCAAAATTCTGTTAAGATTAAACATTATTATTTACAACCTGTATATTTATTTCCATAAATAGAAAACAATTATACCATAAAAAGGAGAGAACTTTTCATACAAGTTATAATGTATGCTCGATGAAAATTAATTCAATTAAACTCTCAATTTTTTATAAGATGAAGAAATACACAATTACCTATACTAAAAATTGATTTGTAATTATTTACTAATTCCACCTAAATCCATATGAGGTTTAAAAGTATCTTATTTATTGTACAATAATTGATGTGATGTGAAGAGAATAGAATGATTATAATTTTGTTTTTTTTGTCACCAGTGTATTTATTTTTCTTATAGAATATAGATGTTTTAGATTTATTACCTGTGTGTGTGGATGTGGGTGTGCGTGTCTTCTTCTTCTGTTTTTTTTCTTTTTTGTTTTTTTTTTTTTAATTTGGAGAATGAGATTTTGTACACTTAATATTTATGATGATATTTTGGATGATAGAGAGGTATACAACTATCTATGTTAAGAAATGAGATGTAATTAATTACCAATTCTCACCCAAATCCATGTGGGGTTTAATAAGGAGAGAATTTTTCATAGAGGTTATAATGTACGCTTAATGAGAATTGATTTAATTAAGTTCTCAATCTTTTGGAGGATGAAAAGTTGCACAACTACTTATACTAACTGTTGATATGTAATTGTTTACCAATTGCCACCCTTATCCATATGAGGTTTGATAGTATTTTATTCATTAAATTAATACTGTTGTATATCTTCCTAGCTCGTAAGTGCAAGAGGTGACACAAGCAATACAGAATGAATAAAGTATCGTTCCCAAGAAGAAGGGTTGATTAGTCAAGTACCGATTGTAATTAAGACCTATATCTATTTGGAAGATTGAATAGTTTGATAGGCGAAACTAAATGTTAACCCAAATTAACCAATTTAAAAACTAGAGACAGCTTGAACCTTAAAGAATTCAATCAATAGTAAGAAGACGATTAGGGTTTATGACTTCACTTGATCAATTTTAATGAATTTATGATAAATATGCCAATGAAAACTAATTAATTATGTTGATAGCAAGGTTATCACAAGCACTCTCATACATTCTCTCTCACTATATGTTGAACATACCTTCATCTAAATACGTCATATCTCTCGATGGTAATACATTAAACAAGGATTTATTAAGCTTTATTACCAATAAGATACTACGAAGATGGACTGCTGTATCTCTGTCTAACCACAACTTAGGGTAAAAATTTTACACCAAGTCTCAATGAATGAGTTTGATTAAGTTGGAAACCTGGGTTGAGCTTGAATTGTGGCTGAAAGACTGGGTTTCGTACAACTACATTCTGGGCTGGACTCCTTCTGGTTAGATTGAACAGGCCCAAAACAGTATTAAAATATAGAGTTTTTTTTTTTTTTTTTTTTTTTTTTTTTAAGTATATTAAAATATAGAGTTATGCTAACTATATAAACAGAACTCATCCTTGCCTTCGGGTCAACTACCTTGTTAACAATCATTATTAAAACTACCTTGTTAACAATTTTATCAAAAATAATAATGATAACGGGTTTAATCCAATGATTAACATAAGTTAAAGATTTAAAAGAATATAAAAATTTAAAATTTAAAAGAATAATTTTTTCTTATAACTGTCTTACAACATTATAATTCTTGTACTATAATTGTCATTAAATTCTAATACAATAATTCCAAAAAATTAATAATGAAAATTATGAGATATTTATTCTTCCATAAACATCCCCTAACTAGTCTACATAGACTTAATATAATAATTGAATTAGGGATGACAAAAATTCCCGATCCAACCCAAATTGACGAGACCCTAATCCGTTTGGGAGGGGTTTGAAGCATTACAACCGAGGTTTAGATCGGATAAAAAGTTTTTTACCTAATTTATATCAGATCAGGTTTGGATCAAACTTTTTTGACCCGATTAACCGTTTTTATTATAGTTTTGTTAAACATTATTATTATTATTTATAGTTTATTTTTAAGCATTGTGTACCATTATTTTGTTATGGAACTTTGTTATATATTAATTATTATTTTGGTGTATGTAATGAAACTATGTTATGTGTTTGTTATTATTTTACCATTTATACTTAATGAAGTTCTATTTTCCGTAAACTTTATATTGATATATTTAGATGTGATGTTAAATTAAAGTAAATATTAAGTTATTTTAAGTTTTGTTATTTATTTATTGTTTTTGTATTTATCATGTGACTTGTTAAAAATTGAATCGAATTAAAATTGGTTGGATTTGAGATAAATCACCCAAAATGGGTTAGGATTTCAAATAGAAAGTGACGACCCATTTGGGTTACGATTATGGTTTTAACATCTTAAAAAAAAAAAACGAGAAAAGTATTATTTTAGTCTCTGAGATTTTAAAAAATATCAAAATTTTAAAACTCTTTTAAAAATAGTCATTTTCATTTTTAATTTTTCAAAAACTTTTTAAAAATGTTTAAAACTGTCAGTCAATTGACAATCAATATTAACAAAATATGTAAAAAAATATTTTTACCATTGATAGTTGTTTGTTTCACCTAAATTATTAGATTATTTCAATAAAATAATGAATTTATAAGTTAAATTATCTAAAATATTTCTGAATTTAAATTATTAAAAAGAGCAAATTACAATTTAGTTATATAGTTCAAACTATAATTCAAGCGGAACAAGATTTTTGATATTATTACAATTTACCCTTATGTCGTTAGGAAAATCCCGTTACATTTGATAGTGAACAGTATAAAAGTGGTAAAATGACAAAATTACCTTTGATGATTGAAGTTGACCTAATTGACCAAATAAAAAATTAAAAATTTCTTCTCTCTTTCTCATCATCTCTCCTATCACAGTTTCTCTCTCATTTTTCTTTTTCTTCTTCTTCTTCAAACCTAGAAATTTGGGTTTAATAAGTGCGAACAAACCCAGAAAACTGGGTTCATTCGCAATGAACCTAGATTCTGGGTTCATCTGGGTTCATTCGCAATGAACCCAGATTTCTGGTTTTAGTCCAGATAATTTTTTTTTTTCCTTCAAACACCCACCACACATCAAACACCCATATCAACCATTGCAAATCCACCCATTACTTCCACTGGAAACCTACCTACAATCATCAAATATCAAGCACCCACCACGCATTAAACACCCACTAACATCAAGCACATACATCAATCATTGCAAACCCACCCATTACATCCACTGGAAAGCCACCTACAATCATCAAACATCAAACACGCACCACATCCACCTACAATCATCAAACGTCAAGCACTCATCGCACCCACCTACAATCATCAAAAACTTAGATGTTGGAAGAGGAAGGAAGAGGGAAGCATTGTCGGTTTTGCAATCGTCAGCATTGCGTCGACGATGGTGGAGAGAAATGAGAGGAAAAAGATGAACGGTGACAGAGAGATGAAGAAGATGATGTTTGTGTTGATGTTTTCAAATGACGCCAGATGGGGAAGAAAACAGAAGTAAGTCAGCGATAGGGAAGAGGAAAAAGTAGAGGTCGACGATGGGGAAGAAGGTGAAGAAGTGGATGGGAAAAAATAATAAGAGTAGATCAGCGATGGGGAAGAGGAAGTAGTGGAGGTCGGTGATGGGGAAGAATATGAAGAAGTGGATGAGAAAGAAGAAGAAGAATCGGCCATGGAGAAGTAAAAAAAGAAGAAGTTGAGAGATGTGTTGAAAATAATATTTGATTAAAAAAATTAATTTATTTTAAAGCTTTTAAAATTTATTTTAAAAGAAAAATAAAAAATAAAATCAAAATATAATTTTACGCCTCAATCAGTTAAGTTTAACAGAGATCCATCAACTGTTGGGGGTTAAATGTAATAAATGCGAAACAGTTACGTCATCTGAATATAAGTTTTAATTAAATAGTTAAATTGTAATTTGCTCTATTAAAAATGGTTTAAAGTCACTATTGATTGTTAGTTGAGTAATGATTTTGACTTTTTTAAAGAGTTTTGAAAAAGTTAAAAATGAAAAAAAAAAAAAAAAAAAAAAAAAGATATTTTTTATATCTTTGAGGACTTGGTGATGTTTTCCCAAAAAAATCGATCTGATTTGGAATGAAGCCATCTGATGCTGATTCGACCTGTCGTCGTCGGTAAACTTACTCTTAAAATATAGGGAAAAATCCAAAAAACCACTGAAAACGAAAATAATATCAATTCACCCCACTTTTTGAAAATTTTAGCCAAAAAACCTCCTACCGTCTCCCAAAAGCGGTTTTCATCCAGGTTTTTAGTGGTTTTGTAATAAAAATAGTAAAAGACCAAAATACCCTTACTATATTAAAAAATAAAATAAATATAAATATAAAAAAATTAAACATGATAAAAATTACAAAATAAATAAAAAATAAAAATGAATAATAACTATATCAAATAAATATAATAAATTTAAAATTTAAAATTAATTAATAATAAAAACAATTAAAATTTGAAAAAAAAAATAGAGATATAAATGCCAGCAGTGATCTCCACCGTCCATCAACGTAGATGAATGGTGGAGATCATATCTTCACTTTTTTTAAAAAAATTAATTTGGTGAATAATTAAAAAAAAAAAACTAAAAACAGAGATTTTTTTTTTTTGAAATGGAGATCTAATATCCAGATTGGATCTCCACCGTCCATCAAGATGGACGGTGGAGATCCAATCTGGATATTAGATCTCCATCTAGCCAGAAGATTTCGAAAAAAACAAAGAAACTGAAAAAAAAAAAACCACAATCCATTTGCACACCGTCCATCTCGAATCAACAACACCTGCAGATCCACAACATCTGCAGATCCACCACCGCACTGTCGGGCCGAATCAACAACACCTGCAGATCTACAACAACCTCGAATCAACAACACCTGCAGCTCCATAACAACCTCAAATCAACAACACCTGCAGATCCACCACAGCACCGCCGCGCCGAATCAACAACATCTGCAGATCTACAACAACCTCGAATCAACAACACCTGCAAATCCACCACCGCACCGCCGCGCCACTCTACGACGACAGCACACAGCCCACCGTTCCTTACTATCTTCTCCATGAACCGCGTCGGAAACAGCATCCGCACGATCTGATCCATTTCCATACCGTCGCACCGCTTGATACAACAACACACAGTCTATCGCATCGCTTCAACGACGGTGGCGACTTTCCAAAACTGCTTCAACGGCGGCACGATCTGATGATGGTTTGAGAGATTGAAGAAAAAGAATAATAAGCGGAAGAAGAGAGAGAGATAGTGATAGAAGAAGAAGAGAGAGAAGAAGAGAGAGAGAGTGACAAAAAAAGAAGAAGAGAGGAAGGAGAGAGAGAGTGTGTGTGACAAAAGAAGAAGAAGCGAGAGAGGGAGAGGGAGAGGGAGAGAGAGAAAGTGTTAGGTTTTTTTCTTTAATTTAGTTTTAAAATTTTTTTAATGAGTTTTTTTTATTTTATTTAACTTTTTAATTCCATCCAACTGTTTTAACAAATACAATGACGATTATACCATCAGTATTAATGGATCCGTCACTTTCTTAACTTTTTTACTGTTTCAATTAATGGTCGGACTTTTTTAGCTAATATTTTTAAAATCAGTGGTGGTTTGATATTATTTTCATTTTGAGGGGTAAATTGATAATATCCCTAAAATATAAAGCAATTATGAAATTCAACAAAACCCTTTCAGTGCATTGAGAAAAGAGAAAGTCGATCTAACTTTAAAAAAAGGTCGATGACTAGTGACTACCCTACCCTACCCTACTCTACTCATTCCAAAGTTTGATGGGAGGTTCCACTGAAAATATCTTTGTGTTTGGTGAAGGAACCAAAGACCCTCACTTTCTACCCTGCTTTTTCTAAAGATGCCGTTCCCACACGGTTTTGCAAATAACAACAATTCTTCAACTTTGCAGAGTTTCCTCTCCCATAAAATAACTTAAAAAAAAAAAAAAAAAAACAATTTGTCCCAAAAAAAAACAGAAGTCTTAAGAATAATAATATACTGGTTCTTTGAACACTACACAAACAGTATGTCATCGCTTAATAACATCCTTGAATAGATTTCATCCCTTGTTCCGAAGGTAGAAAATAAATGATGCCAAGTTGAATGTCTAATGCACATAAAAGTGCAAACCTTTTGAATAGGAGTCTTATTATCGTGTGTCCACTTAATCCTTTATATAATATGATCGAAAGTTTGAATATGGATTTTAATCCTTTAAATAGTGCAATTAAAAGGCGTAAAATTTTAGACCTTGGAGACACAAATGCCATCAAGAGTGCACCTGAATTGTTCTCGTCTTCCTATCAAATAGATGATGATTAAGAGATTGTTTGTTTTTGCCTACTAAGACTTGATAATATCGCCACCCATAAAAGGAAGGAAACAACTACAATATTATGGACTTGTAATGTAGGGAATTACATGAAGAAATTGTGCTTTTAAATTTTAATTTTTTTTGTAAATCTTACATTTTTGTTAATCATTGGATTTAAATCCAATGAATTTCTTTAATCCCGACAACATTATTGCCTTATTGGTTCCAATAAAAAAGTACAACCCAAAATAAATTAGTCACTTTTAAAGTGCCGCATTTATAAAAAATAACTAGATTCATTAAAAGATTTTCATATTAAAACAATTTTAGAAAAATAGCTGAAAAATAATTAAAAAATAAATAATATTAACTAAGAATTTCTTCTTCAACATTGTCGTGGCATTTCTCTACCATAGTTGACTACACTCTCCATGTCCATTAGGACCGTTACATGTCAGTTGTCTATTTCATAGACCGTAACGGTTAATTCCCCAAAACAAACAAATTAATTCACTATACAAGCCAGTTGCCACTAAGTTACAATAACCATAGATCAAACACTCGAGTGGGGTCCCTACCCATCTCATTACACTTATTACGTGGGCCCACATTCATCTATTCATCACCCCAAAATGGTAAAACTCCCTCTTCACCGAGCGTAAAACCGTAACCAAACAAACCTAACACTGATCGGGCGAGAACCCAACCCGAGAAGTACCAACATCGAAACTGACACGTGTCCCTTGCTGCTGTACGTTCCCTATGATCGATAACGACGAGGTCGTCGGCGCGAACGCCAAACAAAACGTCCCGTTTGAGTCCACCGGTATCATATAATTCTTCGCCGGTAACGGTAACACCTTTCCCTCACCAAAGTGAAACGACACCGTTGGCACCTCAACGCTACTCATCGACGATAAATCATAACACGTGTCAAATAACGCCACGCCGTCAGCCCACGGCAGCCCCTTCGTTCCCTTCACGAACGCATCCCTTAACAAATTGTATGTTTCCGTTTGCAAACGAGTGACGGCCGTTCCCGAGTCTATGATGATCCCTCCGTTACCTGACTCGTCTATTTTAAATGCTGACTCGGATACGGGGAGTGACTCACCCCCGACGCCGAGTCCCGTCAAGCCGAGATAGTAAAACGTGTCGAGTTGCTGGTTACGGATTAACGGAGCAGTGACGGCGTTTGGAGGTAACGGCGAGTCGAAGTCGAGAGTTGAGGCTGAGTCAGAGTCACGGTCGACGAGACAATATGAGAAAGTGGTGGCATTCACCTGAGAAGGAAACGAAAGCGAGCCGCCGCCGAGTCCAAGCAAGCCGGCGGCTCCGATGAACAAGCCCTCATTGTTGTGTCCGCAGCCGATGGCTACGTTGTGAACCGGAGTGGAGCCGAGCGTGATGGTCTCAGTAACGAAAGCGCCGACGGTGTAGGAGCCGTCTCCGTAGGAGACCTCGTAGAGACACGTGTGGTTGCGACACTCGGACACGTCGAGGGAGTTGCATTGACTGGTGTCGCACGTGAGAGGAGAAAAGGAAGATGATTGCGCCGGTTCGAAGATAGGGTCGGCTTGCTGGTAGCAGTTGGCGCAGGGTGCGCATTGCACCCAGTTGACGTCACTCCCAGTGTCGAGCACCATGTACACTTGACTTGGCGGGTTACCGATTCCAACTCGGGAGAAATACTCACCGCTTCCCTGACTCGTTCCAGACACAATGGGGCTCTCCAGATCCTCAGCTTGGAATTCCGACCCATTGTCAAGTGGCTTAAGATCTGACGTGGAAAGGCCTCCAATGGCCAGATCCAACCGGGTCGAGAGAGATTTGACTCGGGCAGAGTCCCGCTCGAGTCGGGCTAAAGTGAGTGACTTGTAGTCAATGTGTGATGTTCTTTGAATGGAAGTCCTCGAATGTAACTGCAGACACAGTGGAGAAGAAGATGAGGCTAAGCTCTGTTGTTGCTGATCAAAAGATGGAGAAACAGCTTTGAGAGTGTTTTGAATGGAAACCGAGACATCCAAGAGAGTGGTTTTGGAGGGCAGTGTCTGTGGTGCTGTCCGAGAGTGAACAAGCGGTGAAGTGAACAAAAGAGCGACGAAAAGAAGCCACATTTGGGCCATTTCCAGACACTGTGAGTGAGAGCTATTTCGGGAGGAGCAGCCGGGGGGTTTTTATATAAGGCAAGTGGGTTTTATTTTAATGGGGTCATGCTTGGCTTGTTAAAAGATAAACAAAGGCAAAAGAAGCTTTGAATGAAATGAACCGAAACGAATGGTGGGTGGGGTTCATTGTCTATTTATCTTTTTTTGAGAACTCATTGTCTTTATCTTTACTTTCCTCTTTTTCTTTTTTTTTCTTTTTTTTTTTTTTTTTTTTAATATTGTAATGTTATGCGTATCTGGTTAAATTTGCAAATTGAGCGTGATTTTGTACCTCCCTTGCTTTTTCTTTTACTCGGTTGAGTGTTGTTGACCACATGAAACGAAATCATTGGTTTGAAGCTGTCTGAGAGCAGTGTTGTAGAGGACGTGAGGAGTGTACTTGAACATAATCAACATCATCCAAGCGCATTTCTCATACAATTATGCATGATAGCGTGTAGTAATTCTTTTCATGCATTTCATGTTCATAATTATGCTACCAATAGGGTGTTTTTGATCATATAGCCTCACAGAAACTTTCTTTTTGAAATGATTCTCATTTGGCGGAATGTGGAAGCATCACCGTGGCCAAGTCACTAGAAATCGAAACCAAGTATCACCTTAAATTCGGGCAAGTTGCCCAGAGATGCTGCTTCTTTTTCTTTTTTTTTTTTAATAATTGAATATAATATAAAAAAAAAAAGAAAAGAAAATCTTCTTTGACTTATGTTGTCAACTCTCATTGGCTCTTCAGTAATATGAATTGTTGACAATAATGAATTGATTTGATTTGTGTTGGGGCAAGAATTGTCCAAACGGAGACGATTCGTTTTGTTGGTCGGTATACTCCACACGAACTGACTTCACTTGCCCGCGACGTAACCTACAAATCAGAAAAAGTCTATATTAGGGTGATTTGGAGGTTGATTCCAGGAACACTTTCCGATGTGTAAATCATTTACTTCTCTCTCGATGAATTTCTCTTACTAAAAATCTTGTAAAAATTCTCGTCCTCTAAAAAAGGATTAATTACACTAACATACACTAATTTTTTCTAAAAAGCTTAATATTCAACAATTTCATTTAATTACTGCAACCCCCATTCCATTAGTCCACATCCGTTAGAATTAACGGTTAACCAAAAAATGAAGGGTAAAATAATTATTTCAAAACAATAAAAAATGTAGTTTAATAAACAAATAATTAAAAAAATTATTGAATAAAAATCAATTAAAAATTAAAAATATATATATCATAACATATCATAAATCTCCAGCATCATCACTAACCTCCAACCTCACACAAACAAACAAACATACCCCTATCTTCAAAAATCAAACAAACCCCTAACCCACAATCTGCAACATTTCTAAAACAAACAAATACAGAAATCTTCAGTATTATCATCAACCTGTAATCTCGTCACATAAATAAATAAACAAACATACCCCAATCTTCAAAAATCAAACAAACCCTAACCCGCAACCTCCAACATCTCCAGAACAAACACCCCAAATCTTCAAAAATCAAAACCCACAAACCTCTTATCTCATAAATCTAACCTGAGTCTCATAATTGGTTGAAGTGAGACAGTGGCAATAGAAGAACATCACGGTTCGAGGATATAAATAGAGACGGACCTGACAAAGATGAGCAGAGGTGATGAGACAGAGTGGAGACCCAGTTCGGATGGAGTAATGGAGACCACGTCTCCACCGTGGGAGATCTATGGTAGAAACCCGATTCACGATGGAAACCCGTTTCGAGTCTTCATCGTGGAGACCAGATGGTCTCGATGGTTTCCACCATGGGAGACCCATCTAGGTTTCCGATGGTGGAGACCACCGTGATCTCCGTCACACCATCGGTTGGAAATAAGGGTAGAAGCAGACCGATTGGAGATAGAGAGAGAAGAGGAAGAGAGGAAAAAGAGAGAGAGAATGGAGGGGTAGAGGAGACCACCGTGGTGGTGGAGATGGTGGAGACCACCGTGGTCTCCATTACATCGTCAGGCGGAGATAAGGATAGAAGAGGCCGATTGGAGATAAAGATAGAGAAGATGAAGAGAGGAAAAAGAGGGAGAGAGAGAGAGAGAGATGAGGGGTGGAGGAGAGAAAAAACAAATTTTATTCATACATATTTTTTATTTTCTATTTTTTTAGAATAAATTATGGGGGTATTTTTGACTTTGCAAAGTCAAATTTCAATCAGCTGTTAAATCAGATGGAAAATTACTGTTTATAACGGTAGTTGCAGTAATTAAATGAAGTTGTTGAATATTAAACCTTTATCTATAAACTCATGATATTTTACTGCAATTAACCCTCTAGAAAAATAAAGAAAGATATCATTTTATAAGAAGACAAAACTTATTTTTCAGGTGTACAGGTGTCATCATGTACGTGAGTTTTCACCACTTGTCAATCTTTTTCATACTTCCGTTGACAGTTGTGATCACCATGGAGAATGCGTATCTTACCGTTGATAGTTGTGATCACCATGGAGAATATGTGTCCTACTTTTATTACTTATCTTACTTGAAGGCTACCGCTCGGAGATTATTCTGTTGCTTTCAGTCCGCTCTCCGCTACACCTTCGTTCGAAGGCAGTGGGGTTATGCCATGTGTCATATTTTCTAGCATTCACATGGATGTTTGAGATTGGTTTCCCCTTTACACCCACACAATTTGTTATGTTAATATGATTGTAATTTGAGTGGTTTTAATAATTTTTTCCGTGTATTCAATTATTATTATTATTATTTGCTTAATGGTATTATTTGTCAAGAGTGGCGAATTACTTATTGTGTTAGTATATTGATTTTTTTACTGATAATTATATTATTTAATTGAAATAGTGAAGACTATGATTATGCTATTTTTAGCTTTTTGTCTTTTTGATAACATGCTATTTTCAGTCTTGAGAACAACTTGATGATAAGTGATAAACCAAATGGAACATATAACGATTGGGTTGGATACTTGGATTCCAGTTGAATTGGATTTATCTGGTTTAGATAGAGATATGTGGGTTAATTAGTTTGGTACGAATATTTGGACTGGGTTGGGTAGGATACCAAATTGATATTGATCCATATTCAATCCCTATTTAAGACTGGCCTTTATTGTTATTAGAAGAAGGCTAAATCATCCTCCACAATATGAGGGGGGAGCCGAACGCTTGTTGGACCGGCCAGTTGCATAGTCTTCCAGAATGTCATCTACGGTGATACTTCATGAGCAGGCAAAGTCACTGACAATGAAATCCAAAAGAATAATTGTTATCTATTTTTGAAAATCAATGGTGATAGTGTGTTACGATTCTATTTAATGATAGACTCTTTTTAAAACACTGTAAAAACTAGGTGAATGTTTTAAATTATCAGTTAATTTTCAAACTAACACTAAGAAAATAAAATGAGTTATTTTCGCACCATCTGTGTTCACTCATTAGTTCGCAAGCATTAATTGTGCTAAAGGAATCATGTTAACTTTTCAGTGTTAATTCGAAAATTTATGAAAAGTTTAGTGTCATTTTCTAAGATTTTCTCTAATTAGTTTTGGTTTTAAATTTTGAATAAGTGATATTAAAATGACAGTAGACTGAATATATTTTCTATCTAATTATCTTATTAGTTGTTAGTTTTGTATAAATAGGGACTTGCTATCTTTTAATTAATAAAATTTAGTTTAGCTCCATTATTTCCAAAATGTATTATTCTTTTCTAACATATGAGAAGTTCTGGTTTTTCTCGAACCAAACAATATTTTATTTATGAAATATATCTGTTTTAACGTTTGGGAGGTTATGATTCCCTAGAAGCAAACCAAATTTCATTTTTAATAGATTTTGGTGGAATTACTAGTTCTATTAGATTCCATATATACTTCGTTAAAATTTTCTTTAATAAAATTTAATGAAATTTATGGAAGTATAATAAGTTTTGTTATAAATTTTTTACATTAACAAATGTTACTTTAAAATTTATTGAATTTCATCACTTAAGTAAAATTTGTAAAGTGAATGATTTTATTAATACATTTAAATTTGTTTGAATGTATTACAAGTTTGGATTTCAATATATATATTTCGAAGGAATCCATACAATTCTTAATGGAAGATGCTTAGATTTCAATAAAATTTATACAAATATAAATTGAATGCATTCACACTTTTAAAATATTTTTCATTATAACGAATTCTAAATTAAATAATATTTGAGAGGTTTTTCTTTCTTGAAAGTAAATCAGATTTTATTTTTGGTGTGCACTTAAATAATTAAAATAGACATCACAGTAATTATTTAGCAGCCTTATAGTTCAAAAGGATGATGGTTAGAGTGTGTTTGGAATGACTTCTCTATAGCTTTTGTAATGTTAGAAGCTATTTTATTATTATTATTATTATTATTTTATTTTTGTTGTTTAGCATCAACTTGAGAATTTTTTTCTTTTATTATGTTAAATAGGCTATTTATGTCTTATTGGAGAAGTTCAAATTTTAGGTTTTTTTAATATTCATTTTGAGTTTTTTAAAGGATACAAGTAATCAAAAGTTTATAATTAAGAGTGTAAGTCTTATCTTTGACATCCTTCCTTGTCCACTTTACCACTAAACCTTTTCCATAATTGAGAAGCCAAACTGGTTCATTTCATAATTTGAGCAAGAAACTTTGCTTCTCATAAACCTTTTCCATAATTGAGAAGCCAAATTGGTTCATAATTTCATAATTTTAGCAATAAACTTTGCTTCTCATAAACTAGACTTTCTCTGTCTAAAATTTAACTACTAATTTAAATGTTCAAGACATAACGTTAATGAACTTATTGGTATCTTTAATTGTTTATTTAACTTTTCGGCCATCAAACAAATTAGTCATAGACATAAGGAATCAGGCCGACCATTTTGATCGAAGTGGTAAAAGATGAGCTTCGTACTCGAAATTCAACAATTAGATTAACTGGTGAGGGTCTTGTCCATTTCTTTAAATACTTGTGCAAAACAATATTTTTCTGTTGGTTGAAACTGATTACTAAACAAATACTTGTAATATGCAATTTCTAACATTAATACAGGTTTGATTCTTTCATATAGTGATAACAAAAGAAATATTAGAAGAACTGATCTCTTCAGCCAGTCGTATGATAAAACAAATTTTAAGTAAAGAATCTCATTCCTACAAGCTACTGCTGAGCTGCATTCGTCTTTTCCGATGCTGGGTAGGGTTACCACTTCGATGCCAAATATTCTTTACCCACCAATGAATTCATTCCTGAAATTTGGCACCAATTGACATAATCTCTTCTTGCAAAGGTGTAACTTCTTGAAGAGAACAAACAATACTATAAAATATATCCCTAATAAAATATTGAGTCTTTCGTCTTGCATCTCGACAAGTTTAATGGATTATTTCACAAAATCTATTATAATTTATAAAAATATTTCATTTTATCACCCATAATTTTATTTTTATCTAAAATCTCCCTTAACGTTAATAAAAATACTCAAAATATCCGTTAGAGGTGAGTGAAAGAACAAAAATACCTTCGATGATCACAAATTAAGGATGAAATAATAAAGGGTAAAATTATATTTTTTTATTAATTTTTTAATATCAGAAGAGATTTTGAAAAAGAAGAAACTATAGTGATAAAATAGTTTTATTTATAAATTATAATGTTTTTTTCGAAATTATTCTTAAGTTTAATTATTTGGAGGGAAATGAAATCATGGAAAAGGATGCCTTAAAAGAATAGTAAAAATCTGCATTTAATTAAGTTAAAACTACGTTTGCAAGTTTTTTACATTATTAATTCAGTGTTCTTAAATTTAAAGGAAATTTTATGTTAATTTTATTGTGTTTATCCAAAATAGATAAAAGATAAGAATGAAAAAAATATGTTTGTTTTAGAGAAACAGCAAGTTTTTTTTTTAAGGAATTAAATTTTAAAAAATTTATATTTACTTAGCATTTTAAAATAAGAGTGTAATTTGAACATTTAATTTCTTTGAATAAGGGTCGGTAAATAATCCTTGTTAATATTAAGGAATTCAAAGTTTAGGTTCAAAAATACTATTTACTCACTTCAACACACCCTCACAACAAACTTATGATGTGTTTACTTCAATTGTAAAATAAGAATGAGAATCAAAATGATATAGAATCGAAATAACTTGAAATAAGAATGATATATCGAAATTAGAATAAATTTTTTACTTTAATTGCATAAATTGGAATTGGAATCAACAATATTCTCATTGAGTTGTTTATTTTGTTTTGGAATCAAAATGAATTAATTACAAATTATAAAAATACCTTTAATTAATAATATTTTATACTTCATAAAAAAAAATGTAATTGCACAATACTCCCCTCAAGTTTGCCAAAAACAAATAGAAACATATTTACCTTTTAATTACACAGCATCCCTACTTCGTTAGTCAAATTCTGTTAACCTCAACAATTGATCAAAGGTGTTGGTCAAACAATTATTTTACCCATGAATAAGATAAAAAAAGAAAAGAAAAGAAAAAGGGAGATGGCATATTGGATGTCCACCGTTGGATAGATTCTTTTCGACGGTGGAGATCCACCAACAATATTTAAAAAAATATATCATAAAAATCTTTAATTTTTTTAAAGAAAAGTCTTTAAATTTTTTTAAAAAAATAAAAACTGATAAAAAAAGAAAACAAAAAATCAAAAAATCAAAAAATCAAAACAAAAGCCAATGTTCATCGTCCCAGCAAAACATCATCCCTCCACCATTTGAAGACAGACATCAACCCAACAAAAATGAAAACCCAAAAAAAAAAAAAAAAAAAAAAACTCACCATCGATCATCCCAGCAAAACTGACCTGTGCCCTCTAACATACGACCAAATCTAAAATATTAAATACCCATCAACCATAGAGTTCCAGACTGATGCATCTCGAATACAAACTTCCCTCTCAGACAATTCATCAAACACTCTGATTGCATATTCGAGTGGCCCACGTTTAACATGCTAGTCAATGAGTGAAGTGGTGATTTACAAGTGAGACTGCAAGCACATGTAACTGATGGTGGCATGAAGTGTTTTTCCATAGTGAAGATTCAAACTTGAAGCACATGCTTTGAGAAGAGAAGGGAACGTGAACTTGGTGGTATTAATTGGAAAGTTTGGATTTTAAGAGTACATTGTTTTTTTTTATTTTTTATTTTTAAGTAGCTTTACAAGGTTTCTGATCTGAGAATTGATCAAAGTACTGTTTTTGTTTTTGTTTTACAAAATGGGTCTCCATCGTTTGTGTTTTTATTTTATTTTATTTTATTGTTTTTAATTAATTATTTTATTGTATTCTTTAATTTTTTTGGAGATCTCTTTGTTCCAGAAGATCTGGAACTTCAATCTTAATTTTTTCAATTTTTTTGGCAACTTTTATTTTTTATTTTTGAATTAATCCTCCCTGTCCATCACATGATGGACGGTGGATTTTTTTTTTTAAATTTTTTCATTAATTTTTTAAAATAAAATAAAAATTAAATGACAAAATTGCTTATGAGTCAACTTAATTTGACTATTTTAATTAAATTTGACTAATGAAGTAAGGATGTTGTGTAATGAAAGAATAAATGTGTTTCCGTTTGTGTTTTTTACAAATTTCAGGGAGTTGTTGTGCAATTACTTAAAAAAAAAACACTTGCTTAAAAAAATACATTATTAACAATATTATTGTAAGCATATTATGTATTTATATTTTACTTTCTATTTTTGTTAATGTTAATGAATTCGAAACTATCCATAAAATATGAAATCATATTATATATTTTTTCTCATTGTTTTTAAACAAAAATTTCATAATATTAAATTTTTTCTCAAATAAGAATGTGGTGGTCATTTTTGTTTTTCATATATATATATGAAAAACAAAAATGACCACCTCATTCTTTTTTGAGAAAAAATATAATATCATAGAATTTTTGTTTTAAAACAATGAAAAAAGAGATTATAATGTGATTTTAAATTATGCATTAACTTTAGATTAATAAATTGCTACTGATCTCTTCAAAAAGTCTTTTTAATAAGGGGTATAAAAGTATTTTTAATTTAAAAATTTGAATGAGAATAAGATTTTCAAGGGGGAATGGGATTCCTATTTCACAATCTCAAATTCATGTGCGACCCATTATTTCATTCTCATTACGGAATGATATTAAAGCAGTTAAACACTATAAATTATTCTCATTTTCTAATCCATAAAGTAAACACACCCTCAATGAAAATTCTAATTTGGTCAAATGATAAATCAAAAGATTTATCATGTAAACTCAAGATATAATTTCAAAAATATTTTTCAATGAATTTTATGCAAAATAGAAAAAATATATTTTTTTATAAAACAAAACCTCAATTAATAGAAAGATATTAAAAGAAAATATTTTTCTCACCAAATAAATATGAAAATAATCTTGAGATAAATAAAAAAAAACTCACTTGATTCAAGGAATAAAATCAAAGCACACAATCTTTCCTTTTTAGTGCAAACTGATGAATGTCCAAAGTTATTGTAACAATTGTATCCTAATTAGTTGTTATAACAAGTTTCAGTGACCTATTGCAACAACTTACATGAAAAATCTGATAGTAACAAATCTTGAATCTGTTCAAACCACCGTCATATAATGATGTCAAACATATAAACACTAAAACACCATCATATGCTATATAATGCCAACACCTATGCACTAACAAAAGTTATTCATAGATTCTTAAAAAGTCTTGATTGAATAGTGTATAGTTTTTATAAACTTTTTAAAAGTCATTAAAAGTTTTTATTGAATATTCTTTAACTTTCATAAATAGTTATTTTCTTAATAAATAGAGAAGAAGAAAAGTACCTACACTTTGATTCCTTTAATTGGGAAATAATTACCTTTATAATAGAAAAATAAAAACACATATACAAATTTGTAAAATGGAGTGCGGATGTCTAATTAAGAGTATCTCTAATGTTATTATGTTTTTTAAAGTTCTCATTTAATGACACATCAAATAATTATTTCATATTTCTCTATATTTTGAATTAGTTGAAAATTTTGAGGAATATTAATCAATGTTTTTATAAGAGTAATTGAAAAACTCATCACTATATTCTCCAAATATTTTTATCACATGGGCCCTAAATTTTCATGAGAGTGATTGAGGAATTCTAATCAACATTATTTAATCCAAAGAAGGATTAGATAATTGCAAGATGCTCTAAAATGGGCACATGGTTGTATATCACCGGCCAAATCAATATTTGATTATTTAATTTGGATGAAAATTCACCAGAATTGATGGCTGGGAGAGTGACTTGCTTACTGGGGGTGTTGTCAACTTGCAATAAATTAACAACACTAATGCCGGGCATGCCGCAAGTACACAGAGTCAATGGGAAAGCCCAACTCAGACAACCACATCGCAGCCGTCCACTTCAGAAACCATTGTGATACACGCGCGCATATTCCACGTGCGACCTCCCTTTGAATCTCGCTTTCACAAAACCTTTTATGGAATCAAATTCTTCAGCCGTCGTAAAGTATCTTGTATTTTCCTAGGTTCCCTTGTTTTCAAGAACTGCACTTCACGCGCCTACGGCACGTTGGTTATAACCTCCGTCTTCTTATAAGCAAGCTGAACACATATAAACTTCAACGGGTCAACCGAGTCACCACCCCAGAATCAGAACTCATAGAGAGAGTAGCCTAATCCGCAAATACGCGAACAAGACTCTCTCTGTTCTTCGACGAAATTCAAAAAAATGAGTTCAGTGGTTCAGGTAATTGATTAATTTCTTTTAATCTTTCATTCTAATTTCAACTTTTGTCTTTTAATGAAATATAATTTTTTTTTTTAATTATTTTTTTGAAAGACTTTTAATTATATTTTTGGTGATGAAGGGTTTTACCAAGTCGCTTGCCATGACCGTGCTCTCGGAGATCGGCGACAAGACATTTTTTGCCGCTGCGGTTCGTGGATGATTTATTTGATATTTAATTTTCATAGAATAATCGATCGTTTTTCATTTTCTTTTATTTGACCAAGGTTTTATTTGACAAGTTTCTGCGGCGGAATTTATATGGTTATGATTTTGCATTTCAAGAGTCTTGTCTTGAATATCTCTTTCTTTTCTAACGTGGTTTTTTTTTTTTTTTTTTTTTTGAATATGCTAATGTTATCTAATATTCTGTTTTTAAGATCTTGGCAATGCGTCACCCAAGGAGGCTTGTCTTGTCGGGTTGCCTGGCAGCTTTAATTGTGAGGCTTTTTCATGTCCCTTTTTATTTGTATTTACTCGGTTATTGTCTCTGATTTTCTTACAAACCCTAACAATTTCTGGATGTTCTGATGGTATATAGGTGATGACTATTCTCTCTGCCGTTGTTGGTTGGGCTGCTCCAAATTTGGTAAGTCGTCGAATCACTAAGTAGTGAACAGCATTTATGTTTCTAGGGTTGTTTTTCATATGCTTGTAATTTGCTTAGTGCTAGGTGTCATGCAGAATGTCTTATGCTGATTCATGGTAGAACTATATTTTCTTTGTGTCCCTCCCTTTCCGAGATATTGATAGTGTGATACACTCTTAATTATCATGGCTAGGAATGTCTCACCATTTGGATGGAAGGAAAAAGATAAAATGACTAGATTAAGATAATTCTGAATCTATGCCTGTTTTTAGGTTTTGCACAATATATGGAGGAATCTTTTAACAACCTGTTGGATCATATCTGACATTAGTTTTTAAGGTGTTATGCATATCAGCATGGTAATTTGAATTTCTTTGAATATAAAGTAAGCTAGAGGAAATCAAAGACACAACTATTGTGGACATGCCATCCTTCAATGCCAATTACTTGCCCTTCTTTTTATCTAATAAAATCAAGTACAGGAAATAAAATATTTATGATTCTTTTGAAAAATTACACTTACTGTCACAGAGTCCTCTTGAGGAGAATTACATACTTAATGGCAGAAAACTTGGAAAAAGAGTTGATCTAATCATGGATGTGTTCTACAGTGGAATGCATCAAGTTCTTGTTGCCAAAAATTTGCTTTGTCTGAACTGTTTCATGATGGGGCCAGCAGGTTGGGCCATTAGGGGCTTTCCAAATTTTGACTTGTTTGAAACCTGACATTTGGCCTGCTTGGTTAAAGTAGGATTGCCATTTGCATATAAAAATTTGGTTCCTGGATGACTGGTATATACTGGAGTTTACAACATCAGAGACCCTAAACTATTTGCATAAAAGTGATCTACTTTGTTTCCTTACTAAATACGTATGCTTTTACTGGAATGGCCTCATGTTATTCTGTTTCTTTGTTAATATTGATATCCGGGCTGTTGCTTTAGATCGTTTGTTCTAGGTCAGTTCTTCCAGATGATTGGTTTATCAGTTAATTGTGCATCATGTGGTCACTTGCTTGTCTCAATTAAGACAGGCACTAAGTCTCTCATGTTACCTTTCTGCTCTAATTTGTTAAGTAATGCCTTGTGATCTATTACCATACAGATCTCACGTAAATGGACTCATCACATAGCAACATCGCTGTTCTTTGGATTTGGACTTTGGTCCCTATGGGATGCTTTTAGTAATGGAGGGTAAATTGTGTTTTTGTTTTTTGGTTTGGTCTTTTGCTTGTCGATGTGTTTTCATTTTCTTCCTATTATAAAATTAGACTCTGCTCACACAGGAGATGATTCTGTTTTCTTATTTATTTATTATTATTATTTTTTTTAAAAAAAACAGGGAGGATGAAGAATTGGCTGAAGTTGAAGCAAAGTTGGTTAGTTTTTCTTTATCATGACTTTTCCTCATTTTGGGTCAAATGTGCCATTTCACTAAACCTTAATGGTATGAACAGGATGCTGACTTGAAGGCTAATGCTGGAACAACCAAAGGAGGGAAGGTATGGATAGCTATAACATTACAATTTCAAGAAAGTTTATATTTCTTATACTTAATATTCATGTTTCTCTTTCTCTCTTGAGTATATGAGATGTAATTTTCAGAGCATACAACAACTTGACATGAACAAAATTTTCTAAAGTTGTGAATTTCTTTGATTTGCCCAAAAAACTTGTACAGTTGGTACTTTTGGGTAACATTCATTATCATAGAGCAAATGTGCTAGTATGATATGATGAAAATTTTATTGTACCTGACTCCTATGTCAGATAGAAATAGATTTGATCCTGGGCTTACAAGGGAGGGCATGCAAAACCACCTAATATGTTAGTCTTTAAGTGGTAAGTGTCTATCCTGTGACAAATAGTAGCAAATTTGCTTTCCTAGCTTTGTGGATCCTGTCATCCTTGTTAAGTTGAATCACCAATGGGTGGATTTGGATCAAGGAAGAGCCCACTGGACAGGAGGATAGAGCTTAGATGGATGCCAAGTAGGCAAGAGGTAGAGTCTCTTTGGTCTGGGGCAGAGCTCAAATATGATATTGGCATTTTGCTATTCAATGAGGAGAATGTTAGGGTCCGATATCAGATAGAAATAAGTTAGGTCCTGAGTTCATAAGGAAAGATATGCAAAACAACCTAATATTCTAGTCTCTTTGGTTCGTTGCAAGTGCTTGGCCAGTGACTTTTTCCTTTTTCTTCACCCTTTTGTTGTGGAAATACCGGCTAGTCTTTTCAGATAGTTTCTTCAAGAGTTCCATGCTTTTCTGCTGGTATGTTATGTCACAATTTATGAGCTTGTTTCTGTAAGCTATGTACCCATTCTTTTACTAATATGCGGTTTGTAAGATGTGGTTTATTAATCTAATTGCTTTTCTTTCCCCTTCTTTCTTTTCACATCTCTTATTTAATGCTCGTTCTGCTTATTCAAATTAAGAGTTGCTTAATCATTTTGTGAAAAATGAATAAAAAGGACAACCTATGTGGTAATAATGACGATAGATGCACAATTTAATAGTATTAGCCTTATTATCAGACCATATATGTGTTGTGCATAATTTGGGATACTGAAGTGATGCATTTCTGATTTCAAAAGTTATTCATGTGTTGGGTGGTGTGGGACAAAGCCACCACTACTTTTTAATCAATTATGGGTAGTCTAGAATTTGTGTTCTATACAGCATGACTTGTTTGTAGGTGTCAAGCTTGTCTATTTAATAAATTTGTAGATTCTTTCTCAAAAAATAAGTAAATGAATAAATAAATTTGTAGATTCTAGGATATGGATGAATTATACATTGACAGCTAGATTGTGTTTGCCAAAATGTTATGTACTCATCTCAAATCTTATGCACACAAAATCAAATTTTAGTGACACAAAAATAGCAATACAAGTCCTGTGCTCCGTAGAGGATAAAGGAACGATGAAAATACATGAATGAGCACTCTAGATATTGTGGTGCTCTTGTTTGAGAGAGAAATCAAATAATGTTGGAAGATACTCATGGTTTATTTGGTCGAATGGTGATGCACATCTTTTTCATAGGGGGGTATCATTTGAGTAAAAAATTCATGTCATGTGATATTTGTTCAGATTGTGCTTCATAGCTAGCCTGATCTCAAGCCCTTTCTTTATAGACAACTATGAATTGATGTTTATTTTTCCTATAAGCCCTTTTATTCTCTTTCTCCTTTTAATTTCAATTATAATACCTCTATTCACATTTCAGTTGCCTTTCTCCATTTTTCTAGTGGAGATAACCTTCACGAGAGAGAGAGAGAGACACGACTTGCTTTAGACTTGTTAGTTTTTACATTAATCTTTAAATCATAATGTTTGTTGTTGCCCATATTTTTCTTTTTTCCTCTATTCATGCGCATCATGGTAGTTTTATTTACTTCCTTTCAATTGGTTAGAAGTACTTTTACAAAACAAAGTACTTTGGTATATTTTTAGGGTCGATACAAGGTTATCTATTTAGTTATTGGAAGTCTGTCTGCTTATGATCTGGATTGATTTTTCTTGAGCTAATGTTAACTTTGTCTTTCGTTATGAAAATATTATTGCTTTTTAAGCAATAATTATTGCATGACAAGTGCTCAATTATTGTGGTAGTTATATTGGATTTGGAACTTAGCAGTTGTTGGCGCCTGTTATATTAGTTCTTATAACATTATGGTTCAGAAGTTCTGAAAATATCACTGCTTTATTTGTTCCCAGACTGATGAGGAATTGAAGAAGAAGCAGCAGCCATTCCTAGCTCAGTTCTTCTCGCCCATCTTATTGAAGGTTTGAATATTGTAAATTGTTGACAATCTAACTCAGCAAGGCTGCATTTTTTGCATAACCAGTTTGACCATGCCTATTTTGCAGGCTTTTTCTATTACTTTCTTCGGAGAATGGGGTGACAAGAGCCAGGTAAAGCATCGATAATAGGAGTTCATATATTTGTGAATCCCATCATAATTATGTGTTATCACTACTTCGTGCTGATATAACTGCCTTTCCAGATAGCTACCATTGGTTTGGCTGCAGATGAGAACCCATTCGGGGTTGTTCTTGGTGGAATTATGTAAGTTATTACTCACTAATCTATCCATGTGATTTTATTGGTGTTTAGTTTTTGTTGGAAATCATGTTGACTGAATCACATGATTCTAGGAAAGAGATATTTTAGGAATTCAATTCCTAATTTAACATTTCCATGTATAGAAATAGATTAGCCTAATTTATGTAATTAGCCTTATTATATTCCTAGAAGTTAGGTGTTTATTTTCTATTTAAACTAGATTGTAAAACCTAGAAGATATAGGATACAATTTTATCACTCTCTTTAACGTTTTCAGTTTTGATATGAGTTTGTAATTTGTATTTGTGCTGGTTCTTTTTCCTTCTCTCAGAGGACAAGCATTGTGTACCATTGCTGCTGTCCTTGGAGGCAAGAGCTTGGCTTCTCAGATATCAGAGAAAATAGTAATGATGGACACTTTCATTTTCGTTTCCAATATATGGTTATTATCTTGTTTATCTTTTTTGTTATGCAGTAGTTAAGTGCTAATTATTTTGATGTAGGTTGGACTCTCAGGCGGAATTCTTTTCATTGTTTTTGGAATACAATCCTTCCTTTCATCAGTTGATTCGTGATACCGAAAACCTTGACCTGTGGTTAGTGCAAATTTCAATTTATACAGGATGCCCTATGAAATATGCTAGTTAGGTGGTAGGGTGAAAGGAAACTCCACTTTTTGCTTAAGTTCTATAGAGGAAGCTGGGCAGGTCATGCTACCAATTAATGGGTTAGAACAAAATGTTTCATCTGAACGAGATATCTTGAATCAAATGTCAAACTGGGTGTTCCAATTTGATTGACTGGTAAATGGTTAGTTTCCTTTGTTGCAGGCGTTAGACATGAGCGTGCATGTGCCTGACACACACACACACACACAGAGGCATGCATGTGCGCACATGCTCAAATATACATTACTAAAATTGTTTTCTAAATCAGTATAGAGTAACTGGATCAGAAATGTTTGTCTTTGTTGAACTGTTAAAGATATGCTGGGGTACAAGCTTGCATTTATGCAGTCATGGTCGTGGTGGTGGATGCTACCCCGTATCCAGCATACTGAAAGCTTGATGGTGGCTTTACCTGGTGCCTAATGTTTGCGTGCTGAATTTATTACAGGCCTGTGGGAGCGCTGTCACACTTACCAAGTCAGCCATTATGATTACTTACAAGAGCATGACTAAACAGAGACAAACTGTTTAATATAGCTAGAAAAGAATTTGCACTTAATGCCATTATAGTGGCAATTTTAGCATAACTAATTATTTTTTACTCTCGTGTATTCCATCTAAGTAAAACAAAGTTGAAATCCAACTCAAATATGAGATTTAGGAGTTGTCGTTCTGCTGAATTTAATTTTCTGTCATTTCCTTCTCCTCCCAAAGTGTTTTATCTTGATTTCAACTTTACAATAAGAACTTGTAATGTGGATATTTTTGTAGTTGTGGTTGATCCATCAATTATAAATCCTACACCTTCATTCCAGCCATATGTCCATGTTATAATCAGGCACTTTCCTCCTATATGGGCGAACATTTAGGGGACCAATCTACTAGCCTTTATGCGAACTAGTATATTCCCGCCTCATCAAAAAGGAATGGATTGTGTTAAATGCACATCTTAAAGGCACATAACAAAAAATGGTAATAAAAAATTTATGGTTAGAAATGGACAGGCTGAGATTTTGATAATTTACACTCTGTTGCAGTCAAGGTTGTTTTCTGCAGAGAACGGAAGAAAAGAAGGTTATAAACAGTAAGCCCGGCTATTAAATGCTCCCTATTTTGTGGCTATACTGCATCTGCTTTGGTGATTGTTGTCCATATTGGTCAAATAGACAACACTTTAATCTCAGCCTCTACTAAATTTGATACGTGTCCGACTTCACACATCAGGTTTAATCTGCCCTTTCCACAATAGTTTGTTGTTATTCTTGATATTTTCATGTCATGAGGGGCTTGTATCTTGATAAAACAGAAATGTCACTTTTCAGCAATAGCAAATCAATCTTTGCAAATTGGCAGGTCATTTTATAGACAAATCTGTTCCTCCTTGGAGATATCGAACAAATAACATTTTCTTTGGTAAAGGATTTATCTAATAACAATAATCTAGTGCATTCTCACTTTATTCAAAATTACTACCACCCTTTTGTCTTAAATTTGACCATAGGATGACTAGAATTCGTACAAATATGGGCACTAGTGACTTATATACACCATCTATTTGAAATGTCCATTTAACGGTAGTAAAGCCGGCAGGTTAATCACTTGGTATGTCTTTAGCAACCACCTTTTGCAGGCTCGATAGAACTCAGCAACCCATTGCCCCGTAGCTGCATGCAGTGCTCCTCAGCATCGGCCTGAGAACAAATAATTACAACAGACAGGCCATTGTAGTGTGCTTCTTGCATGATATTAACAGCATTGTCAAGAGTCATCCCAGGTATAACCTTCATCAATACTTGAACAACATATTCCCTTTTATTGAAGTTGTCATTATGCAATATCACACGATAAGGCGGGGATGTTTTCCTTTTTTTCCTGGACAAAGTACACAATACCATTTTTAATACTTCAACATGTGATTTCATTTAATTTTACAAAAAAGGAGAGCATTCTATAATATTTACAAAGAAAATGCACAAGGAGGAGAAATGCAACATGGTGAATGAAAGGGAGATATCCAAATCCAAATTGATGATTTTAATTTGAAATAACAAAGCATACCAAATGAACACTGGAAATGTAACTATAATCCTTTAGTTTCTTCGACCAGACGTCGGTTATATATTTAAAAGGTTGTTAATCAATACCGGCTCTTGAAAAAGGCACTCGGTTGGTCTTTTGGATCATTACTACCCTATACCTTACAGAGAGTGGTTTTTTAAAGGCTTGAACCCAAGCACATGCGCTTATCAATCTAAGAATTCAACAATTGCGACATTCAGAGGTCCCCATTCCCAACTAACATGTTCACAAAACCAATCACATGAATGGAAAGCTAATGCATAAATTTATGGCTCTAAGAGATAATCTCAAGAGCAGTTACGGCATTCAGATTATTTATTAAAAAATTGTACTAGTAAGGCATTAAAGAAAACCAAACTAATGTGTAATATTTAATCAGGAACTAGTAAAGAGGAACAACTTGAAACTGCCATTATATACTACCTCAAATCAAACTCAGATTCACGGCCAGGGGTGGTTTTCTCTATAATTGGCCTGTCCAACACTCCTCCTTTACCTGGTCCTGCTGCAGACATGACCATTAGAATGCCACGATTCGTGCATCCTCCTCTGCAAAGAGAGTGTTTGTCTCCTGTTCATCATCATCAGCATCAATATTGTTGATGATCATCCATTAACAATGTGTCTGGAAAATTCAAGTTATATAAGGAGAGAAAAGAAGTGATAAAGAGAAAAGCCACTTTTAGTGAACTTTAGTTCATTGTGTCAGTTTAAAAAATTTTATCAAGAAAAGTCAAGAGGAATTATGAAACAGGTTGGAAATAATATCTCACTTCCATTTATTTGATTGATGGGGCTACAATCAGATAATCAAAAAGGAAAGATAGCAAATTTTGGGCATGTCTAATTCATGATCTTTAAGACTATGATAAGTTTCGAAGTTTTTGAATACAAGCTCAAAAAGTAAAAATAAAATTTTAAAAAAAAAAGAAAGAAAGAAGAAGAAACAATTTTTTCAATACTTTTTAATCTTGAACCAGTTTATGCTTGTATTTGAAGACTGTTTTTCTAAGCAGTTAAACCAGGCTACCTGTATTTTCTTAAAGAAAATATAATACGCTTGCATTCCAAAGACAACTAATGCATTAAAATTGAGCATTAAAATTGAGCTTTATTTGTCTCGAAAACTATCCACTTTCTATATTGACCCCAGAAAGCAATTGCCTATATCCATTTCTTCTCTTCTCATCAACAGAGAAATTTTACAACTTCACTTCATCCTCTACATTTCTACCAGAGCCAAAACGGTCAATTACAATTTAAAAATAAAACAAAAAACCCTACCCCATAGTGGCTCTACTGACACTAACTAAATTGTAATCAAACATTTGAACACATTCATAAGAAGGGATTGCACTACAAAGGTAAAAAAAATCCAAAACAAATAGTAACAATAGATGACAAGAAACTCATAAAAACCATTGGTCTTCCCATTAAATTCAGTAACTGATATGCAGCATCTCATCAAACACTTGCACATAATTTTTCCACAGAATCCAGATCAAAGCTAACAAAATCTGAAACACAATTAGCCACCGCTTTTCGTACTATAAGACATCCACAGGATAAATTTATCATTGCCCATGACAAAAGATTATACAATCAATAAAACTTAGTGAGTTTTTGCCAGAAATTTGACAAAAAAGTAGTTGAGCTAGTTAATCCTACCATCCACAAATTTTGGATGAATCGAAATACAAAGAATAATAAGTAAAACAAACCAAATGAAGAAGAAAACCTGGTTTTGAATTGAAGACGGTGTTGGGTGAGAGAGCCAGTCTCCCACAAATTGCAGTCTCCATTGTCTCTCTCGCTTTCCCTCTACAAAGAAAAGAATAATAATAATAATAAGTGAAACTGGTGGCTGTGGGAGGACAATTAAATGAGAAGACGTCGTTTTCGATCATCGGCCTCAGCCAATGCTTCAAACGACGCGTTTTGCCTCCTTACTTTTTTTTTTTTTTTTTTTTTTTTTTTTTTTTTTTCTATTATTAAACATTTGGGTAGAAAAAAGGGTATGATTCAAATTAAAACCTTAATAATCCATGTTTGAAAAATATATGACGGAATTAGTCTTATCTCGAAAAAGAAATAATCGTAAAAAGATGAAAAAAGGGTGCAACGTCAGAAGTAATAATCTTGATACATGTTATGTTAGTTGTTAAATTAAAATCATTTATTAATTTTCTTCTTTAAGTTTGGGTTAACAAGATAGTTAGTTATTAAAAATTTCACTTAGTTAACATATTGTTCTTCTCATAAAAGAAATGAAAAAAAAAAAAAAACATATTTTCTGTTAATGTAGTTGGTTAAGTATCTTCTTTCCTTATATGAGGTTTTAGAGGTCAATCCCTCTAAGTGAATGTTAGCATCTCTAATTATGTTAGTTGTTTATTGTTCTTCATTTACATAGCTCATGATGTGATTTTTTATGGATTCGGATCACTCTATATTGTTAACTATTTCGTAAAAGTTTAATCATCTCAACTAAATATAGAGAGTAAGATAATTTTAGTCAAATTCTCTCTCCTATCATTTTATTATTTAATTTGAAATAAGATAATTTAAAAATCCTAACTAAACTCTCTTTTCTATTATTTTTGCCACTTTATTTGGACATGAATTTGAATAAAATTTTTGGGAAATCTAATATTATTTTTTAATAATAATGCTTAGCTAAAATAAAGACAAAACATCTTTCTTATTATTTTAATATTAATGCTTAATTAAAATAGAGAGGACGGTCGAAGAGAAGTAAATTACTTAAAAGTTGTTGGCTATAAAATAGGTTTCTTGTTATTTTAGCAAAAATTTAGGGAGTATGACTAGAGATATTCTACTAGTGTGGGTAATCCTCTCTCTGGTTAAATGTGAGAGTAGTTAGTCTCCAATTTTTTAGAATAGTTATTTGGATAGTTTTAATAGTATGTAATTTCGATGGGTTTCATTGGACCTCTAACTAGTAATGTATTGTCTTTCAAAAATATGAAATATGAAAAAAAAAAAAAAAAAGGAAACAAGAGCCTATGTTGAAGTAATATTATTTCATGCCTTAATTTTTTTTTTTTTTTAATATAATGATGGGAAGGGGATATTAAATTTCGAGAAAACTATATACACCTTATATTTTAGGATAAATGTGAGATTTGAACCCTTGATCTTAAGAGGTCACGGAAACTAGATAAGTGGCTTAAATTCACATTGCTCATAACAGGAGGAGCTGGTTATTTATTTATTTATTTTTTAAATGATGAAATCCCATTGAAATTTATATGAGTGATAAGTTATACGATTTTAATGAGTAACATCAGTTAATTTTTCAAATTAAAAGAATTTGTTTGTTAGTGAGGCCAGATGGAATTTAATTATGGTTTTTAAATTGTTTTCAGATGATATTTGTTTGCATATGCTATATGTCAATCTCTCATTGTCACACATGAGGCATACTCGAGAATGTATGTAAAGCGTTAAATGTCAAGTTAAGAGGGGTGGAACAAGATAGGCCCAAAGGCTCAACCAAATATCATTTTTTTTAAATATATATTTTCCAATTATTTACATTTTCAATTTGTAATTTGATATTTTAAAAAATATATATTTTTATCATATATATACTTTTAATATCAAACTATGTATTCAAATAATGTGGTATGTGAATTGTAACTACTATATTAATTTTAAAATGATATGGTGGTGATGTGCTAAGTTACAAATTTCCACTTATATATCTTATCAATTAAATGTAAATTTAAACATAAAATTTGGACGAGTTAACATTACCGTTTTTGTAAATCGAAACATATAAAGCCTTATATAATATGCATACTTACATAGTTTCGTGTTGTTACTGGGGTAAAGTTAAGTTAATACATCTATGATAGTTTCATTTACTCTTGGTTTTAGTTTAAAAAAATTAAAAAAAAAAATTACTCTTGATTCTATTCATTTGTTTTACATATATATATATATATAGAGAGAGAGAAGCATCAATATTAAAAATACGAACCAGATAACTGTTTTCATATAAATATGAGAGATATCTTCGCACATTTACTTCTTATGAATAAGGTAGGACTTGAATCCCCTAACTTAAAACTACAAAAGTATGTAATTGGGTGATATTGGAACAAATTTTACTTATATGATTGTTTGCTCATAAAACACAATTACTAAGAACATCATTAAAAAAAGGAAAAAAAACTTTGCAACTGAGAAACTAAAATGTCCATTAGAGAACATATTTGATCTAGCTAGATTTATGTGTAGAATATATATGTAGAAGCATCAGTGACAATATTCCGAAACCCTCCAATCGTGGATGCCAACATTATGAACAATCCAACAAATATGGAAGCCTGAAACACACAAATTTTATTTTAGAAAAAAAGAGTTATGCATAGATGTACAAGTAATGCAGCTCATTGTTGATGACATGTGGTTGCTATAGAGAAGAGAATTTGTATGATTTGATTACCCAGTTGATGAACCACTTGGTGCTAAATCTTTTTGGTTTCTTGATTACCAGCCACATTATACTAGGGAGCTGCAATGCAAGAAAACTCAATTTAGATAAATTAATAATAAATTAATTTCATTGCAGGTAGAGTTCATAGACTACCTGAAATATTAAAAAAGCAAAAAGAAAGCTTACAAAATAAGAAGTGGGGGCAAAACCAAATCCTCCAAAGAAACCAAGAAGATCTCCAAAAAATGGGAAGGTCACTCCAACAAACAGGGTAAATGCTGCAAAATTTAAGGTACCATGAAAACAAGACATGCTCAACAACAGGAGATATATAATGCATGCATTTAGGATGTGTTTTGACATTTCGTCAAAACTACTTTTCATACACTTGAAAGTGTTTTATTTTGTGGAGTTTGGCTCGCTGAAACAAATAAAAACCTTGTAGATTGCAAACAACTTTGGAAAAACCACTTTGCAAATATATTCAGATTCGTACAGAAATCAATTTAACTCATGCATAATCAAAAGTACTATAAACTCACTCAGTTTTTCATATAGCTTCTTCAATGTCTCATAATCTCCATTTATAACCATTCACGGTAATTCTAAACTCCAAGAATGTGAAGGGGAATCTCACCTACATAAGCAGATCGAGCAACGAGCCTGAGTACAAGTCCAGGTGGAAAGTTAAGTCTCTTCACCATCTGCCTCTCCAGCATGTCAAATACAGGCATAGCATAAACCTACAATTTTTCCTTTTCGTTACATTTTATGTATGAATGTATCTCTAATCTTTTCCCTTTTTACATATAAATAAAGGATTATGTTAACATATATCTTTAAAATATATTTTAACAATCAATTATATTAATATATGTAAACTAAAAATAAATTGCATAGATTTTTATATTTCAAATAGAATAACTTACTTTATTTTAGTTAAAATGTTTCACATACCTCTAAATAAAAGGATAATAATTTTAAGAATGTGATGTATATAGAATTTTTCTAAATTATAAATGAAAGAAAATATCTATCCCATAATGTTAGACTAAGACAAATGAAACAAAGGAGTCATTTGGAATCTAATAAACACTTTGATAAATGCTTAATTAAGAAACACAAACTAACATTCAAATAATTAATCAAGGCATATAAAACATTGAATATAGTGTGACCTGATAGCTGCCGATGACATGGACAACCACCATTAAGTTGGCAGCAGCAATGAGCCATGCTGGTCTTTCGAGTGTCATGAGCACATTGTCATCAACATCTTGCCCAAATGCCCAGTAACCTATCATGGCCACTGGAAAATAGCAAATTGCATTGATAAAATAGGCACAAACTGCGCCTTTCCACATGGGTATTTTTGAAGGCTTCTCGGGAGTTGATGGGATTGTGGCTTGAATTTCAAGCGCCACTGCATGTCCAGCATATGCAAACGATATTTGTCCAAGTGCATTGAACAATCGAAACATGTAATCAACTGAGCTTGTGCTTTTGTATGCGTAGCTCACATTGCTTATCCGACCATGACTCAAGCTACCCGCCCAGGCTATTGTTGAATAACTGCAATGTCACCACCTTCATTAATTTTTTTCATAGGATTTAATTATCATTATTTTATCTGCATCTTTTAAATGGTTGTGTTTGTGTAGTGGTTTATCATTTTTGTTGAAAAATCACATTTCAGCTATATTACAAAGATGGGGACAAATCCCCATCTAAAATAAAGAGAAGATGGGGGTTTATTTGTTAATCGGACTCAAAACCTAGAGTACTATTTTTTTTTTTTCCCCGAATTTGATGACGGTTGAATAGACGATATAAATCCAAGCCCAACAATATAGAACGACGCAATTAATGTTTAACAAGTCATTCATTCTAACAATTTTGAAACCTAGATGGTAACAATTTAAATGGGAAGGTTTGGACTTCGACAAATGACAAGCGTCTATCAATTGGACGGGGACACTGTATATGCTCATCCCTTTGCTAGCACCAATTATAATGAATTTAAATTTAATTTGTTTTTTTTTCAATCATATATTCACTCACTGTAATAATTATTTATAGTTTTTCAAAAGACTGCATATGTGGTTGATGATTTCCAACAACCATAATGTTATCATCTCTTAATTTTAGTGTGACTAGTTAATCTAGTTCATAAGATTCGAAGATATTTTGAATTAAAATTTTATTGGTACAAAAGTAAAGAGTAGTATGGTTTAAAGTTACGGATAATATTTATGTGGCCTAGCAATCTTAAACTGCAATAGATAATTTATATTTTTATTTTCAATATGTCAGTGTAAAATTTTTTACATTTCAAAAAACAAATATATTTTTTAATTTACTATTCAAAACTAGATTTGTCTTGCGAGCACTTGATAAGCTTTTCTTGTATTAATTAGGATGAAAAAGCTAAAGGTTAAAAAAAAAAAAAACATATCAGCCCATGACTGACAGTGTTAAAACAATTCTTTAGACAATTTTTTTTTTTTTTAAAAAAAACGCTGTAATAGTAGGGTCTAATGTGTCCAAAGTTCACGAGAAATATTATGGACACCATACCCCCAAGTTTATCTTTTATCATTACGACCCTGGGAAATTTTCAGCTTTGCACCACGATATATATATATATATATGTTACTCTCTCTCTATACTAAAATTCCTAATTTATCTTTTCTAGAAACTAATTATAATTCTATATTGTCCCTTGGACTCTAATGAACTCCATTCAACTCCAGTAAAGACTTGGTTCTAAGACCATGCATCTAAACTATGACCATTATTAACTTAAATCAATCAATTTGTTATTCATTATTAGTAATATCAAATAAAAATCAACATAAAGAGAAGAATAAGAAGTAATTACCACAGAGACATGACAGCTGCAGCCAATGAAACACCAGCAACAGAATTAAAATTGGGAAGCTGGGAAAGGAAGAAATGGAGAGAACCAAAGATCAAGATCCAATAAGACTGCCTGATTGGTGTGCAGTTGGTGCAGGCCATCTCCAAGAATTTCTTTAAACACTTGCCTCCAGTGACCATGTACACAATATCACACCCAACCTGAACTATCAGCTGCTGGGGGAGCACTATCCATGGACCTAGTTTTGGTCCAAAAGCATGTCTTCCAAGGTCAAGGTAGCGGTCAAAGCGAGTCCCAGGAACACACTCATGCAGTTGTATCATTTGCCACATTGTGTTCAACGTCATGCACCAAGATAACAACATCACCATTGTCCCTGGACCCCTGAGCCAAAAGGGTCAAATAATTTCCTTTAAATTTTCTACTGCAAGTGTAGCATATAACATTTTACATTACATGGTTGTAAATTGTAATTCAAGAGGTTTGAGCATATATTCATATACCATCCTAAATAAGCCATGGCATAGGGCAGGCTGAGAACACCTGCACCAATCATGGCTGTGACAGTGTGGAAAGTTGAGTACCACCATTTGGCTCGGCGAGAGGGATCTCCGTCCCTCCTTTTTTCGCTGGATTCAACTTCCTGTTAAAGTTTACAAAAATTAAAAACAAAGAAAGAAGAAGAAAAAAACAAGAGAAACTTTGTGTAATAAGGATGGTCATCAAGCTCTCACCTTTGGAGGAGGAGAAGTAGCAGAAACCATTTTCAGAGGCAACGACATAGACACCCCTTGAATGCGGGAGTTCATAGATTATGATCATGCATATGTAGTGGTTGGTAACTTCAAATGTTAGATGTAACTAAAGTTAAGAAAAGGACTTTACTTTTGGCAAAGCACTCTACTGGAAGTTGGTGCTTGTATATGTCATGCAATCCCGGGAAAAGTAGTTTTGTAATTGCAGTGAATACATACATATATATATATATATATATATTAATGTGAATAGCAAGTCTTTCTTCTCTTTTGCGGAGTGATGTATATGTATTAATATGAACAGCAAGTCTTTCTTCTCTTTTGTGGAGTGACGTTAGCCCACTACCCACAAAGTGGTTCAAGTTGCTGAAGAAAATTTTGGTGCCATAAAGTATGAAAATTTTCGTACGACTCAAAATATGTAATATGTCAACTTTTTCCTCATCCAATCGGATTTGATCTTTTTCACTTGACAGTCATAACATTCTTTGTCTCTTTTTTCTTTTATTTCCATTCATTTTTTTTCCTCAATGGTTATAAGGATATGAGGGTGAAGCAACTAAGTTGGTGATTAGGGAACCAAAGAAGTCAATTTACCGCACAAACAAGCAAAAAATACTTGGACGGATGCATTTGATGTATTATGCATCTTCCGTCATGATGGCGATAAAAGAAGTTCATCTCCGGGAACCAGAAAGGACAATGTTGGCATTTGTGAAGTTGTGGACTGGAGCCAATGAGGAAAGTTCTGTCGGTTGGTGATTATGACCCAAATGAAGTTATTGCACTTCTACTGGTAGCTTTATAAAATGATAAAGTTCCTGGAATAATGATTACAGAGAGACTGCTCTCTTGTGCAAAGTTAGTGCGGGTCCCCTGCAATTATCTTTGAGCTACAGGCGTCCCCCTTACATAAGCTTCGAGACCGAAAGCTTACTACAAGCTACTGCATGACGCAAATGACTTGATAATTAACCCTCTTTGCAAATCTTATATTAAAATCAATTTCGGTCGTCATTTATTAGTCATAATGATCAGAGCTTAATATTTTGATAATTGTTTTATTTAATTGGTTTGAAGTGGACTGCTCCTAAATCATTATATTCTTTTTTAATGAAAGATTTTAAAATTTTAGGAGAAAAGAAGACTAGTACACTTTAATATCGTGGAGTCTTCGTCATTTTTTGAAACATTTGGGAGGAAAGAAATAAAAGAATTTTTGATAATGTTGAAGAGGAAGATAACTTTTTAGAGGATAAAGTGTATTATTTATCTTCTCTTTGAGCATCTTCTAATAAAGAATTCAAAGATTTATCATTATTTCTTATTATGCTAGATTGGAAGACTAGCAGTTCGATGATTGTTTTTCCCAATCTTGTTTTCATTTTTTGTCTTTGTTTCTTTATTTTTTCGATGGACTACTGATTCACAGTTGTAACTTTTTTCTTTCTATCAATAAAGTATTTGTTTCTTATAAAAAAAAAGGTTACTTGCCTAGTTGCACTATATATCTGAAATGCATGTTTTAACGAAATCATAGACTGATTCCAGTTATCAATCATTGAGATCGATTTACAAAATATTACCTACAGTATCACTAATGCATAAAGTATTGACATGCATCCACTGGAAATACTTATTTTTGAACAAATAAAACTGACGAGACAACACAACTCATACAAATCAAATCCCCTCTAAATGTTGATGTGAGTGAGTTTCAAGATCTATTATAGATCTCATCACTAAGCTAGCAACTACCCACAAATTATGGAGCATCCTCGACTATCACTTAACAAAATAAATATAATTTCTAATATTATTTGTTTTGGGTTCAGATGATTTAAACAAAACCAGCAAGCATAGCATACCCATTAACCAGAAATGCAGACTCCAGCGGACCTATAAATACTACAAATATTCTTGCGAGCTACTAATCATTCCCTAAGTTAACTCATAAAACCTCCTCCAGGCATGTTAGGAGGCCCTTGTGACGGAACTTGACTCTGAGAAACTAATTGTGTTCTGCCTGGACCTTGAACATAGCCTTGACCGATTCCTGAACCAACCATTTGCTGCGGCTGACTAAGTTGCTGCTGCTGCAATTTGGAAATTTGTTGCTGTTGCTGCATCTGTGGCAATTGCTGTGATTGTTGAAGCTGTGAGAGCTGTTGCTGTTGTTGCAGCTGTGGCAACTGCTGCTGTTGCAACTGTGGAAGCTGCTGCTGTTGCTGAAGCTGAGGAAGCTGCTGCTGCTGCAGCTGAGGAAGCTGTTGTTGCTGCTGTTGAAGCTGAGGAAGTTGCTGTTGTTGAAGCTGCGAGATTTGCTGCTGTTGAAGCTGCGGAATTTGCTGTTGTTGAAGCTGTTGGTGTTGCAGCTGCGGTTGCATCTGCTGGTGTTGCTGCTGTTGCAATTGTTGCTGCTGTTGTAACTGTTGCTGTTGCTGCTGCTGATTGGCAATTTGTGGTTTGAATACAACCATATCCTGGTTAGACAGCGCAAACAGATGATTAAAATGCATACTTTTGACCATGGACAAAGATCCCTGACGTTCTAAGCTTTACTAAACTTTAATAATCTTGTGACGTGTCCATCAACATTTATGTAAGTTCAACATCTATTTCTTTATCGTATTCTCTTTGTAAACTACCAATCAGAAGTCTTACATTGTTCATGCAAATGCTACAATTTATAGGTCCTTTTCTGCAACTTTATACATAACTAAACAATTGCAAGTCCTTACAGCAATGAGGAATAAACACACCCTAAAGAAAAGTGAACTACAACACCTAAAACACATAACCGAAATGGTCAAATTCAAAAAGGCTTTTAACATAAAGGATTACACCAAACCTCTACTTGTTACAGATCACATTCATATTTACAAAAATCTCACCCCAGGAAATAGCATTCCTATTAAGCGGCAGGCCTTGTCAGAAACTGAGAGCAGCAATGTCTGCGATGGTAATTGAATGACTGCACACTACAAAAAGAAATGCAAATTCAACACCAGAATACCCCATCAAACAGATAAATTAATATTTCACAATAGTAAGAACTTGATGAAACATAACCTAAAGCAATTTGCAACTTAAATTAATATTCCTGGAAACTTTCAGAGATATGACTTCTGATTGTCCAAAAAAATCCAAGTTCCATGAAGCTTCATTGTGATCGTCTAAAAGAATCCAATATCTTACCATCTTATAATTGAGCCTTTGTATATTTGATAAAAATTCAACATAATAAACTAGGAGAGCTCATTTATCTTCCTGCTTCTTTCCCCCTAAGCAGAGACTGCAATATTAAATTTTACATGTTTACCATGTTACTATAAATATCACAGAAGGAAAGTTTAGCTCGCATACTAAAACTCTAAGAAGTTGTTACTTTCATCAGCATCAGAAACAAATTAAAATGAGCAATGCTATATGCAAGCATCCTAGTACTACTGAAGACTATTTATATTCAACAGAATTAAGAAATCTAATTTATGTGCGGTTTAATATACTCAACTATAAGGGTATGACCAATGATATGTCCACTAGTTAAGTGATAATATTGTTCAGCAACTGCTATTACATCACCTTTCCCCTCCATTCCCGCTTACACAATTAAATTTTAGGCAATAGGACATTAAATTGATAATGATACTTGTATCTCTAGATTCATACAAGAAACTATATACAACTGAGATGAACGCCAACACAGAAAGAAACTTCAAGAATCAGTCAAATTTCTACCAAGGACAGGATCTAAACCAAACACATTACAGTGAAAAAATTCAGAGAATAAGCCCTCAGATGAAAAAATTTAGAAGAATACACATTCAGACTTACAAGCTTCTTTTCTTGCAGCTGTCCGAGGAACCCATGCTGATTCATTGCCCGAAAAACTAGAAAATCTGCTTTTCCAACATACTGCCTGATATTACATAAGTGACATCAACAATGCTCAGAATATAACAGATCCAGGAAGATGCACAAATTGAGAATATAAAGAGGTGAATTGGATGATTTTCTTCACACTGAAATTACTTGTTATTCATGTGGTCCTGGGATATAAGGCGAACAATTTGCATCGTTGGCGGCCAGTTTGCTGCAAGCCTGAGAAAAGTGGAAAATAACTCATTCAATTGGTTAACTCATAATTGACACTAAAATAGAAATAATAATATAGGGTATGCCAAACACAAGGTAGTCCAAATTATCGAAGAAAATAAGGTGTCTGTGATATACAAATGAAACCCAACCATGAAACAGACCTCATTGCTCCTTAACATTTGGTTTATTTAGTAAAGAAAACAATAATTTAGGGAGAGCAAATCATTCCTTGCATGAGACTTTAAAGTTGCCACTTGGAATTGGTTTTAAGATATATCAGGTTAATCCATTCTAAGAGTATTTATAGCATGTAAGTCAGAGCCTCAGGGGTACTCCAAGAAGCAAATTATAACCCTTCCAATAACAATCAGTCAATACAGTTGAAACAAATGAAGTTTAAGATGACAGACACAAAAAGGAAGCAATATTAACAACCAAATAATAGTTGAGTCATCACAAGACAGGTTAACAAAAGTATGTAACTTCCAACACAACACGAATAAAGTACATACAACTTTCCAAATGATAGTACAATCTCTAAGTTCAACGGTTCAACATACATGCTCATTCCCCTTTAGATAGTTCTTCGGTATTTCTTAAATGGAAAGTACTTGGCTATCCACCTTAGGTTGTCCAGTTAGAGATAAAACAGGTTCTACTTTCATAGACTTTTAGACATTTATTTGAAGGGCTCCTTAAAAGCGTTAATTTAAAAAAAAAAAGAAACAATTATTAGTTAACTAGTTATTAATACATGCAAAACAGATGACGGTATTATTATGTAAAATACATTCAACCAACTTCAAATTCATGAGATAGAATATTCTAGTTTCTCGTTCAAATGAATAAATAACAGCTCACTTTAAATATCTAAACCCAACGAATAACTCCAAAGCACTCAAGTGTCAAAAATTTGTTAAAGACGCAATCGAAGGCCAGTGAATGCCAATCTATTTGACTAAAGAAGGAACTACCAAAAAAAAGTCTCTTTGGTACCATCTTGGACAAAGATTTTGACACTAAGAGTCAGTGCCAGATTCTTCTTTTTTAATTAAAAAAAAAAAAGAAAAAAAAAGTACGAATATTTCATAAACTTACGTCTCAGAGGCTGATGAACTCCTATAACCCTGCCACAATAAAATAAAGAGTCAGTTTACATATTCAATGGGATTATGCAGTAAATGTAAAACTTGAGACTGAAACACCACTATGCGAGAACCAGCATCAAAAAACAAAATATACTAAGAAAATTTAAGATGAAAAATAAAATTTTCCTCATTTGTACATTAAATTATCAGATTTAAGAGCATACTTCTAGTTTAGTGATAAAAACAGGCTGCCCTTGTCTCTGTCCAGATAAATTTCCCTGCAAGCAGTTCAGAGATTCAAGAAATCAGAGGTTTCACAATCACACTATTCATATTATGAAGTTAAACTTTATTTAAACGTTCCATTCACAATTTTGGTCTTCTTATATTCAAGTGTTAATAGAGGAAAAAAAAAACATGTAAAATTTAAAAAATAAATTGTGCTCTTCTTTGAAGAAATTAAATCTTAGTTCTTGTTTAAGAACAAGGCTAAAACAAAATTCTTATAATTTCAACTCTTACTAAACAAGCACACCTATGACAAGATATGAACTTCAGTTGATGATCCAAAAAAATATAACCTGAGAAAAATTTCAATTTCTATACAGCATCAAGTAAGTCTGTAATGACATTTACCTTCAGAAGCCAATAAAAATGAGGCATAGCCTCTGAAAATTTAGTTAGGTGCTCAAATGATAATAAGACATAAAAAAAGGCTAAAACCTTTAAGTAAAAAGTACAAGTTGATACACTCTCTAAGTTGTCCCAGCCATAAGAGATCTATATGAAGAAAGATCAAAGATAAATGGAGTTCAAAATGAAATACCAATCCATAATTCAGACATTCAAAGACAATCTTTTTCTTCAAGATTTCAAAACTACTTCCCAGATTTACACTCCACATTTTGATGTTAAACAAACAAACATCACTATATATACATATATATATATATGAGTATTCTAACATTCCAACACCAAAACTAAGAAATTAGAAAACTGTCATCTGCAGTTGGCAAATTCATCTTCAACATTATGAAAGGACAAATAGTTCACATACCTCCCACACCTTGACATATTTGGATTGTGATGATTGCAAAGCACCTGATGTCTGTTGTGACAATGGCATGTTAGCTGCTGAATTGTTGTTCACACCAAGCTGTTGCATTCCAGATTGTGCTTGTTGAGACATTCCTGGAGTAGGAATCATTGTACCTGGTCCAGAAGAGACACCTGATGGACCAAGACCAGTGATCACGTTCTGATTCATAACAATTCCACTTTGAACCATCTGCGCTCCTGAATGATTTCCTTGGTTCATACCCGGAATGGTTGGACCCATACTCACACCTCCTTGCATGGTTGCCATAGGTTGTGAAATCCCAAGGTTTGAATTTCCAGACATATTAGAAGTTGCAGAAGTAAAAGAATTAAGACCCGAGTTTTGTGGAACCTGTGAAGTTCCTGTAAGAGTACCTGACCCAGTTACAGAAGTGATACCAGATTGGCCAGATGAAAATACATTGGGAGCAGCAGGCACTGATGATGCCATTCCACTGGATATCATATTTGACATATGCATTCCTATAGGAGTCTGACCCATTGACTGAAGTCCAATTGATGTTCCTCCTGTCAGAGCTGCCGAGTTCATCACCTGACGTGCTTGAGAGAGATTGTTCAGGATGCTACTATTTGCTGCAGCAGGAGGCACAGGACGCAAGGACTGTGACATGCCACTAACAAGAGGTTTTAATTCTTGCACACTTTCGCTATTTGTGACCATTTCTTGAGAAGTAGAAGATGGTGAAGAAGTCTGCAAAGTGGGGACTCCTTGAGAAGCAGGGCGGGCAACGGATGGAATATGTGGATAAGCAGGTCCATTTCCCATGGAAGTTACAGTGCTTGGTTCCTAAACAAATAGGATTGCAAGTCCATGACCAATTACATATCCATGCCAGTTAAACCATGAGAGGCACAACCTTTACTTCTAAAACAAGAATATGAAACTGCAATTGAGACTTACAACTTTTACTGTAGCGGTGGGAACATTTCCAACTGAAATTGGTTGGCGATTCATCATGGATCCATTCACTGAAAATGAAAACAGAAGTAAGCATACTGTTTTTTTTTTTTTTTTTGATAGGAAACAAAACTTTATTAAAAGACAAAGAAGATACAAACATGAACCAGGGGTCCACCAGCCAAACAACCAAAAACTAAAACAACAACTAAAAATTCAATGAACAACAGTCTTCCAATCAAGAAGAATAAGAAATAAAAAATAATTCCTGAAATCTTCAAAGAAGATGCCCAAAGAGAAGCTAAATAATACGTTTTATCCCCTAAATAATTCGCCTCCTCTTTAATTTCATAAAAAATTCTCTTATTTCTCTCTTCCCAAATAGTCCATAAAATTGCAAAAACTCCACAATACCAGATAACACCAGCTTTTTTTCCACCTCCAAAAACTTTAAAATCTTTCAAAAGAAAAAAACGAAAAGAATTAGGGGCAGCCCACATCAAAACCATCGAAGAAAACAACCTACTCCATAATTTACCAACGAAAGGACAATGAAGGAAGAGATGATCCAAGTTCTCCCCATAACTATTGCACAAAATACACCAAGAGGGAGAAATACAAGAATTAGGAAAACGCTTTTAAAGAACATCACAAGAAATTAATTTCCCATAAGCGATAAGCCAAGCTAAAACTCTGACCTTGATTGGAACCTTTGACTTCCATATTAGATCAGCCAAATGAAATCTTAGATGAGATTCATCCTGAATCAACCATTCAAAAAAAGACGTGCAAAAGAACAAACCATTGGAGCTCAACTTCCAAACTCTTCGATCCTCCTTTTCTAAATTAAGAGAAACACCCTCAAGAGAAGAGATAAGAGATGAAAATTCTTCAATCTCTCTATCATTCAAATTTCTTCTGGAATCAAACGATCAACCTCTAGAAGTAGATGAGTCGTCCCATCTATTTGAAATCGAAACACTTTGAAAGGAAGCTAGCTTATATAATCTTGGGAACTTCGAGCATAAAGGAAACGAATCTAACCAACAATCTTCCCAAAAACGAATCTTAGCTCCATTTCCAACCACAAACCTCAAATTACTAGCAAAATCATTTAAGTCTTGCAGGATAGCTTTCCAAGGACACTTGCTAAAACCTGAACAAACCATATTGGAATCTCATCCATTTCCTTTAAGGCCATACTTACTTTTAATAACTTTATACCACAAAGAATTAGTTTCCATAGGAAACCTCCACAACCATTTGCCAAGCAACACCAAATTTTTCTTTATTATATTCCCAATCCCTGAACCTCTTTTATTACGCAATCGTGAAACGTCCCAACTTAAGAGATGTATCTTCTTTCCTTCACCATGACCATTCCACAAGAAATCCCTTATGATCTTTTCAATTCTTTTTGCCACCCTAACAGGAATTCTAAATAAGGAAAGATAATAAGTTGGAATACTATGCAGCACATTTTGGATCAGCGCTAATCTTCCTCCCCTAAAAAGAAAAGCATTTTTCCACCCCTCTAATCTCTTCTCCACTTTTCCGACCACCAGAGCTCAAAAATCAGAAGATCTCGATTTACCTCCCAAGGGCAAACCTAAATAATTCAAAGGCCAAGAACCTACCTTACAGCCAAAAGCATTAGATAGCTTCACTATCTTCCTTTCATCACAATTAATATCTGTCAACACACTCTTAGTCAAATTCACCTTAAGCCCCAATAAAAAGCAAAACAGTCAAATCAACTCAATCAAAGAACCAAAATTCTCTTCATTCCCTGTAGGAAAAAAAACAATATCATCCGCGAATTGTAAATGAGTAATCATCACACTTTCCTTTCCAACTAAAAAGCCCTCCACTACCTAGCACTTCTTAGCTTTATCAAGTAATCTTCCCAAACAATCTACCACAAGAGTAACCAAAAAGGGCGAAAGAGGGTCTCCTTGCCTAAGACCCTTAGAAGCCGAAAACTTTCCCCTAGGTCTCCCATTTATCATAATTGAGAAGTTAGAAGACCTTAAGCAACCCATAATCCAGCTTCTCCATTATAGCCCAAAACCTTCTGCTTCCAAAATAAAGTCTAAAAAATCTCAATCCACATGATCATAAGCCTTTTCAAAATCAATTTTGAAGACCACACCTTCTCTTTTATTCGATCTATAATCCTCCACCACCTCATTAGCCACCAAGGCTGCATCAAAAATTTGTCTACCTCTGATGAAAGCAAACTGACAATAAGAAATGGTGCTATCTAACACCCCCTTCATTCTAAGAGATAAAACTTTAGCGATAATTTTGTAAAAGTTAGAGACCAAACTGTTTGGTCTGAAATCGTCAATCTTCAAGAAATTAGATTTCTTTGGGATGAGACAAATATATATAGCATTGGTGATTCTATTAACAATCTCATTCTCAAAAAACTTCCATCAAATCATTTTTGACAATATCCTAACATCTATGAAAGAAATTAAAATTAAAACCATCTGGACTAGAAACTTTTTTTTTACTACACTTCGCCATTGCTTTCTTAGCTTCCTTCTCTACAAAGGGTCTTTCCAGCCAAACTGCTTTGTCTCTACCAATGCAACCACAATTCAGACCTTGGATTTTAGGTCTAGCCACACCTTATAGAATTGGGAAATTAGATTTGGATTGAACATAAAAATTTCATATTCATACATTTTGTTAGTTTCCTATTTCATTTTAGTTTTCTAGTTTGTGTTAGTTTCCTATATTGTGTTAGTATCATGTTTTGTTTTAGTCTCCTAGTTTGTTTTTGTTTCTAACCCCTAAAAACCTGTATTTTCTTTTTCTCAGTAAATATATAAGAGGAGACTATTTTTTCACACTAGGTTCTCCTTTTTCATGTCTTTTCTTTTCTCTCTTGGCCTAATTTCCGCAAAGGTTGTTAAGTTGGACTTTGGAAACTCCACCAACGAAAGGATTAGCCCTTGTCACTGTGAAGCCAAAAAACAGTGGTGTTGAACATGATGAAATCAGAAGTACTCCAAGACCATCGAGTAACAACAATGGTCTTTGGTGAAACTATTGCAAGAAATCAAGGCATACCAAGGAATTTTGTTGGAAATTACAAGGGAAGCAATAGTCGTTTGGCAAAACTAATGAAAATCAAAATCAACAACAATTTGGATAACAAGGGAGCCAAACACACTATATTCAAGCCAAGGAGAAATCCACTCAAGAAGGCTTGAATTTCACGTTTTCAACAACTTGGAGGTTAGTGGACTGAACAAGGAGAAACTTGAGAAGCTTCGTAGATTTATCACTTCACTAGATAATCACAATGCCTCCTCTTGTTCATTGGCTCAATCAAGACAAAGTTATGGTGAGGACAATTGGGGAACTTGCTGATATTGCAACCAAGAGTCTAATCAAGTCATTCATTTCAAGAAATTAATAGCAAGTTGGGAATGGATGATATCTACTTATCTGCTTGAGGGCGAGTGCTGACAGATTCCTTATAGAATTAGGAATTTAAATATTGATTGAACACAATAATTCAATTTCCTACTTTGTTTTAGTTTCCTTAGTTTGTGTAAGATTCCTAGTTTGTGTTAAGATCCTCTTTTGTTTTAATTTTCTAGCTTGTGTTTGTTTAGGACCCCTATAAATACTGTATTTTTTTTCTCAGTAAATATGAGATCCTTTTTTTTCACACATACCTCATGCAGAGTATTAACAAGCATTAAACAAAGTAACAAAACAAATCCAATAAGGAAAACTCTTAACCAATTATCTCAAGCAAACATCTCACTTTTCGTTCCATTGCCTATTTCTAATAACATCCAAATGCAATACATATTGGCTGAAAAGCCTACCAACTAACATTAAAAATTTACCTTGTGCATCAAACAAATGGCTTCAAGCTACAAAAATGTATGTACTACTACTATAGTTATTAAATTCCCCAACAAATGCTTCAATCTCATAAGTCATCCCTTCTAAATTCTAAAGCAATGATAAGAGATTGTAACTCTAATATTTGTTTTCAAATGCCAATGTAGAATAAACTGAAAAAGAAAAGGCTAGAAGCTAAACCACATGACTGAGCAAAATCCATCCCCCGCATTGCAAAGTTTAGCGAGTGAAGTAGTGGATCAGTCCAGCAAAAGCATATTAAGGAGCATTACAACAAATCTACACCTTGTACATTCAAGCTTACAAATGATAAAAGTTTTGAAGGAGATCGGAATTGTTGTTTAATGCATACGCTATTGTTTTTCTCATTTCTTACACACAACAAATTAGTCAATTTATTAGCGTAAAGGAAGATAAAAAGAACTCAATAAATAATGCATACCAATTGATCACACCCAAAAGTCAAGATTATTAAAGAAATATGTACAATTAATAAGACGTCGTTGGAGTAGATAACCTGATGGAATAGAAGTTTGTGCTGGTCCTGTAACTGAAGCAACAGGAGCTATATCCATTTTTACAGGATTCTGATTTGGGGCCAAACTTGTAACTCCAGGGCGACTAAGAGCAGCACGAGCTTCCATAAAATTTTCAGAGATCAGAAGAAGAAATTGGGGGTTTTTACCATTATCAACTTGTGGATCTACTGCTCGAGGGTTGCACTTTCCCTGCATAAAAAAAATTGATGCAGTCAGCAGCAAGCCCGGCCTTCAATGAGCAGTGAATAAGTAATTTCCACTTATTTATCAAAGGGCACATTCTGGCACAAAATGCGATCCATATATCTAGGACAGTTTCCATCCTTTAACAGTTATTTCATTAGTATCATCATCCCATAATGACAGCTTATGGTTGTTGAGTGTTTTCTATCACACATCAAATTACAACATAGTAATACAAAAGTTTCAATATAATTTATGCTGACCATTCCAAAATGTGTAGCCACATAACATGTTGAACAAAATTCAAGGAACCATGAATGAAGAAAGAGATAAAAGGGATCTAGTTCAGATGCTAATTGAGATCTAAAAATGATTTTGCAAACTCCAGAAATCATCCTTACCGCATTGTAGATTGCTCTAACTTTTAGAAGCTGTTTTGGACATATGACAGATAAAGAAACAGAACACTGCAACAAAAAAGAGACAGTCAACTAAAATTTGAAAGCCAAGAATAAGGAGCACAATCAAAATTTATATAGGAAATAACAGCATATGAGCACCTGAACAAAAGATTTAGCCACTGTCTCGGCATCAGATAAGCGACTTTCTGTTTGTGCTTCAATATTTTCACTTGGCTCCAAATTCTGCATTTGTGGTCGATAGACTGGTGTGGGCAACGGGTGAGGGTTACTTGCAGCAACAAGAATGCAATGCTTTTGTATATCGACATTTTGTTGATTTTGGCTTCCATTTGGAGCACTAGAAAACATCTGAGTGATGCATTGTTAAAAAGGTAAAATATCAGACTTAAGCACATGCACATAGATAACCGCAAAAAAGAAAAAAAAATAACTTCTACATCATAAATGGAGAACGGATTCAATTTTATGCAAAACAGATGCACCATTGTCCATTGAAGGTCAACTATTGGTCCAAATCTTTCACAAACACCAAAATGCAAGCATGACTACAATCAAGAATCATATTAATCAGACACATTAATTTTTTTATATGTAATTTTGTATTTTCCTAATAACCCACAAATGCCCCAAACACAATTCATAAACTTGAGTTTGAAACCAGGGTCTCCACCAAACCCTATAATCTTTGGGAAACTAAAAAAACCCAAACCTTATGGGAACAAACCACACACCTGCCTGACCACTTAACCAATCCCTCAATTTTAGTATAAGACATATGTTATAAATAAAATAACATAAGAAAAAACAAAACTTTATGTGATATGCCACGTCCGTAAACTATCTATCACATTTAGAATTAAGAGAGCAAACCCTATGCCTTCCTGATCACTAACCAACCCCTCAAGGTAAGCAAAACATACATTAAATAAAATAACAAAAGGCAAAATAAAAATGGAAACTTAAGTGATATAACCACTTCTGTAAACTATATATCACATTTAGAATTGTGGGAGCTACATATGCCTGCCTGACCATTAAACCAACCCCTCAAGGTTAGTAAGACATACATTATTATAAATAAAATAACAAAAGGTAAGATAAAAAAAAAATTAAAAACTTATGTGACGTAAGTATATGACCACTTCTGTAAACTATCTTTCACATTTAGAATATCAACTGACACTGATGCAAATGTGTATAAAAATGACCATGTAAGACAAGCAAGCAGCCATATAGCTGTTGACTTGGTTGAGATTCCATTAGTCTTAGCTTATACCGATTTCCATGTAGATTCTATTCACTGTATAATTTTTCCTCATGTCATTCTGCAATAAAATTTCTCAGTCGAAAGTAGAGAAACTCAAGAAAATTTATTACAGCAAAATAAAAATGTTGCTTCTTTGTATAGGTCTAACATTCCTCTTGCTTTTTTTTTTTTTTTAAAGAATTTTCATTCCCTAAGTATTGCAACTTTTTCAGTTCTGATTGAAAATTCAATTGCATTATCTTGGTAAGCAAATAGCCTATCCACGCTTTCAATTTTTCCTAGTGAAGACAAAACTAAGTGAAAGAAATGTCAATCACTCTATTTCATACTAAAAGATAAGGCCAGTCTCACATTGGATAAGGCTCTAAGCCCAAGCCTCCTTCAAATCCTAACACTCAAACACAAATAATCAGAACACCTTTACTAAAAGATAAAGGAAAATAAATAAATAAATTATTTTCAGAAACCATAAACCCTAACATACCTCACCATGTGCACGACCTGATGGGCTTGTCAGGTGGCCCAACGCACATTCAAATGTAGAGCATATTTGTAAGTAAATACCAATGCAATCACATGGGGGGGAATCGACCCTAGGACAATTTGTAAAACTAGTTTTAATACCACGTTAGCTAGCCTCTGTAAGACCCAAAAGTTTAATCTGTCAGGTAAAAACTCAAACAATGTTTTACAGCTCTCTAACACATACGATAAGAGAATATCTTTCTAGGTCAATGTCATAGGAAGATTCAATTAAGAAAATCAAACGCTTTTCTACTTGAAAGAAGTGAAGATGGTGAACCAATAAATTATACCTAATTACAATGGAGAACCTACATACATCAGAACCACAAAAGTAAACGCCAAACAAATAAAAGAAAATAAGATCTAAAGATCAACAGTTCACACCATTAGTGCTTCAGAAAGCCCTTCTGCAATTGCAGCATCATTGAAACCGCCACCAGCAAAGGGTATGGTTGATAGCCACTGTAAAAATATATCAACATCTTTTGTCCACCCACTCCGCTGTACGAGACAAGCTGCAAAAGGGTAGGTGAAAGTAGAAAAATATGTTCTACAGTCAGCCAACTACATATACAGTAAGGTTAAATACCAATGAACGGAGCATATAGCAAATAACATCAACCTATAGAAAGTAGCTCCAGCATTAAAATGAAATAGAAAATTAACAAAGAAATTATTGGCATACCATAAACCAAGAAAATGGAGCAAAGCACATACCACAATAGGAGCCATGGGTATTAAAGGTGACCAGTGAGAGTTCAACATTAGAGGTAGAAGTCTTCTGCAATTTAAAGAAAATAAATATTTAATTATAAACAATGAAGGCAATCATAGTAAGTAGGAAACCTTAAGCATTAGAGCATTCTACAGCTAAAAGCTAATAGTAAACCAACTATAAAAAAGCAACAAGAAAATGGAGACAGAAAGAGTTTTTCACCCTAGTAAATGTCAACATCTCATGATCAATCATAGATGAAATAATTGATGTACATTTCAAGGAAACTCTCTAACTCAGACTAGGCTAAATTCCTACTGCTATCCAGTTAAAACAGAAAGAGCCTAATCAACATGTAATTAAAGCAAAGTGCAATGTCTTTGACTCATCACTTTGCTTTCAAGTCAATAAGAAACCTAGGCAAACACCTACCTGCTCAAAAACAAGTGAGATTGACATCATATTCAAAAGATATTAAATGAACTAAGAAATCAATACTCTAAAGTCTAAACCAAAAAAAAAAAATGAAGTAAGAAATAAAAAAGATGAGGAACACATAACCATGATGCAAAAGGCAATTCTAAATATTATTAATCAAACAACCTCAATTAGTTAATTATCAGATTGTAGAATGTAATTTTACAATCAGGGGAAAACATCTGTAATTTCAGACACTTAGGGCATTTAGTTATTGATTTAAAGTTTAAAAGTTTAATTTTAATTCTTATTTCAATTTGATTACGGCATACAGGAATTTCTCACTAGTTTGAGAAAGTAGCTTGTGCTCCTTCAACAGCATGAAACATAGAATTTCATATGCTCCCAATTGAAATATCTTTAACGAGTAGCACACACCCCAATGCATAAAAGATGTCACAAGAACTTAGAAACGAATATTGTAAACATATTATAGAAAAGAAAAGGGAAAAGGAATAAAAGAGGAAAGAAATAGGAAAATATACACATGCTGCATAAGGCAATTTTAAAGACTTTCACAGCTGTTTTAACTCACAATTAAGTGGTATGTTGTTATTTTAATTTTTAAAATCAAGAAGCATTTCTTAATCTTAGACAATCAAGTTATATAGATATTTGATTCAGACTTTAGTTAATTTTTAGCTTCTATTAGAATTTAAACAGGATTAGCAACTAATTAGGGAATTTGTGTCCTTTGATTAAGGAAGATTTTAATTTACCAGATTAGGAGTTAGTTATAATCTAATACAAGTCTTCTATAGATAATTCAAAGAGAGAATAACTATGAAGAAGATTTCCTTTTAAAAGTGAGATTTCATTAAGATTCTTCTAGTTGAGACTCTTGGAACAACTTTACGAAGATAATTAGGCTTTCTATCTTCCCTAATGTTCATTTCACTATTCCTTGGTTGTGTTTGCTTTGTATCCATCCTATTTCATACTAAGATTCTCATCCTACAAACTCAATTCTTTCAATTTCAATGTTTATAGTACTGTTCAAAGCACAGTGCATGCAACTGTTTATACTATCAAAAAGACCAAGCTTCTTCTTGATGCTTTAAGGCTGCCAATTTAAATTATATGAAAACACTAGCCATCAAAATCAAGAGTTGTCCTACAACTCACCACGACAAGTAATGAGATGTATGAGTTCAAGACAAAATTGATCTCTACAAGTGTAGGTAAAAAACTTGCAAGCACCATGCATTGGGTGCATGGTAGCTTCTCACCAAGTTTAGATTTTTTATAAAAACTAAAATTGATAACAACAAGATCTCTTGTATGATAACAGGAGATCTTACCAGTTGTACTAACCAGTGCCCACTATCACATACAGTCACATTTGGCTTTTCATGGGCATATATAGATTAGAAAATGTTGCAAGAACACAACAAGAAAGCATTGTGACCACATACCTAACATAACATGCAAGTCGCTTCTCCTCCTTCCACAACACGGGAAGAAAAAATCATTATTCTCTCAAGAGAAAGATACATAACAGACAGACACACATAGAAACTTCTATATTTATACACACAGCAAAAGTCAGCTTAAATTGACCATATAAAGGCAAGTTTGCAACTGTCATCTCCCTCACAACAATCATGTGAGATCACGGAACCTAAAAAAAATAGATAACTTAATGTGTGGATGCCAGTTGCATTGAAACACACAGCATTTAGTACTGTCACTTCATTCTAGCAGCAAACCAGATTAATTTAAAAAATTTGTATCCATAGAAAGAAGGCATGATATTCATTGTATTATAGATAAATCACTTTGCAACATGATATAAAATACAAGCTGCAGTATCTTGTGTGAGAATAGACCATATGAACAATTTTTAATCCAGGACAACAATCTTAAGTGGTGTGACAGAGATTCAATAAATTTGCCATATTGACAAAAGAACATAAACATACCTGCCCAGCCAACTCATTACTGCAGAAACACCTATAAAAACACATAAATGATTCAGAATAGGAATAATAATAAGCACACACCTAACACATATAAACTGAGAACATTAAAAATCGTACACACAAAAACATGAATTGAGTCAATTGACACAATACCAAACATATAGTTAAGAAAGTAGACAAAGTCCTGAATTTAAATCCTCTAATGCATTGGACATACAATAGCTAACACTTTGTCTAAAAAATAGATCAAGAATTATCAATATTCTCAGTCTCTCTTTATCCCTTCAACAGCAATAATCAACGTTTTCTCAACCATATGGATTTTCATCTGTTGTGAAATAAAGTTGGGATGAAAGTGGTGGTTTAAAGGTCTTTGAGAAAATCTTGTGGTTCTAATAATGCTAGTCATCCCAGCTTATAATGACATGTCAATGGACAAACGAACATACATTTTATTCAGTTACCACATATCATATGACTTAAATGTAGGTCCCACTGCCACATTGCATCTATCATTCCTCAAGTTACTAACATGTCTATCATAAAACACCTAAGCTTACCTTACTCTCCACATCAAACACAAATCTGAAAATCAGTAATTGATCACAAATTAAAAATAAAAGACAACAATTACAGCACATAGAGAAGTGAACCAGTATTCATTTTCAATTTTGGTTATGCATGTTTACACTCACTTCCATTAAAAATGGGATGAGATACATATGAATATAGTTAGTAGAACTAACATTTTTTTCTTTAAAATACAAAACCAAGCCCAATTTCTACTAACAAAAGTTCCAAAACAAGACCTAGAAAGTCAATCGTATTCTTCCAAAAACTTTCGGCATTTACAACTAACATATCGTCCCCAAACCCTAAACAAGCTGCAATGAGTATGTGAGAAAGTAAAAGATCCACAATTCAAATATAACCAGCCAAAATCGAAAGCACAACCTCAATAAGTAATCAGCATACGACGAAAGCTAACATATAACAAAACTTCATGAAATCCGATATAGTACAGAGTCAAGAACAATATCAAGCCAAGTAGTTCGAATTCAAGAAAATCAAAATCAAAAATCAATCTGACGAAAACAGAGAAATCAAAAACCCTAAAGTTGTGAACAGAAATGGAACAGAGGAGAAAGGTAGACCTGATGATCTTGTCGAGGTAATCCGAAACGATGGTTTGCCAGAAGGGACCCATGGCGGCTGTGCCTTCGACGGCGACGATCAGTTGCTTCTCCGACATGTTGCGAAATAGGAGAGGGAGGGAGCTATGGTTGGTGGTTTTTATTTGAAAATTGAAAACAAACAAGGGATGTGAAGATAAATGGAAGGCCCCTAAGGCCAACAGAGCGGTAGTCACTAGTAGTGGTTGGGGTAGGGGCTTTGCTGTTTGATGGTTTTACTGCTTGCAAATCCATGTTCCCCTATGGACTCCGGCTTCCATAAACGGCATTGTTCCTTTTGACTTTTGATTCAAAATGCTCAAAACGCTGCGTTCCGCTGCACCACCCTTTTCTCTCTTTTTTTTTTTTTTTTTTCCAATTTTTATATATATAATCTAAAAGCTTGTTTATTTTTTTTGCTTTACAATAATGAAAATGAATTAAATTTTTGTTTATATTCAATTTTCAGTTTAAAAAAATAAACATGTCATTGAATTTTTAGGTTTTGATTATTATTTAATTTTTACTTAATTAAAAAATATGTCATATAGTTTTCAAGTTTAAGTTACTATTCAAGTTTTAATAAAATTAAAAAATAATAATAATTTGAGCAACAATAGTAGTATTATTCATAAAAATTTGAAAATAAGTAATTTTTTTTTTTAAAATAATGGCTAAATGATATAGCATTTGAGTCGTAACCAATACATCCTATATCATTTTATAATTTACATAGTATTGATAATTCATATATCATATAATTTGAATGCGAATTTAAACAATTTACCATCACTTTTCTTTTTTAAAAAAAAAGTTTACTCAAATGTGATGGTAAAATATAATTTATATATGACAGATCTTGTTTAGTACAATGTATAACACAATTCTTGTTAATAAAAAAGAAAAAAAAAATCCTATCAAAAAACTTTCTTAAACAAAAAAAGAAAAAAAAGAACTTAGCATAAAGATATGGAGATGTAACTTTGATTTTTGCATAAAATGATCAAAATAATCCCCATTCCATTAAAGTGATCAACAGTTGACTTATTAAAGGATTAATTTGATGAATTTTTAAAATGCTAGAGATTATAGGGATTAAAGATGAATTCTTGGATAAAAACTGATAATTTACCATAATTTAGGAACCAAAAAAAAAAAACTTTTAATTTTATCCTTTTATTTTATATATTATTCTAAGTTAAATAATTTTTTTCATAGAAAGTAGATGTATATAGAAATAAAAAACCCACTTGTCGAGATACAAAGGATTATATATATATGTATACATGCGCACCCAGGCAGCTTAGAATTTTTTAAACTAAAATACTCTCTCTTTTGATTATGATATCAAGAACAAAAATATAGGAGAAAATATATTAATGTATGATAATCTTAAGTGTTAAATATTATAATTAAATATTTTTTTATTAATTTAGATTTTTGACTCTAATAATAACTAACAAAATAAAAAAAAAAAAATCCTTTTAAATAGGCGTGATAATGAGAATTCAAACCATTATGAAATTGAGCAAATATTTGTTATTATCAGAATATGTTAGTGGATGCTAGAAGAAAAATAAAGTTTGCCAAATAAAAATTAAGTTAAATATTATATAATTCGTATTTATTTCAGTTTTAAAAAAATTATGTGATTTTTCTTTGAATCTGTTGTCCATTCTAATAATTTTTGGTTGAAGATAAACTTGTTATTAAGTGGAAATTTTACAACGGATATGAACATAAAAATTTCGTGGTTTGTTTCAAAAAAAAATCATGGTTTGTCCGTGACATTACTTCCGTTCTGTACAAAAAAAGGTAATAGTGGTGGATGGGAGTCTGCCAAATGGCAGAGGCTTAGCCAGTTAAAATGAATCCACGATCTTGATGCCCGTTGATCAGTTTTGAGTCGTTAGAAGTTGAACCACAGAGAAAAACAACAGACTGAAAGGTGAAGTGTGAACAGAAAAAGTAAGCAACCATGTTCACGGCAGCTCACTGCAACACACTTTCCTTGTCTTGCAAACCGTGCAGAACAAGAACCAACTCCTTGTCCTCCTTCTCATCAACCGCTTCTTTCAATTCAGTTCGTCACAGTCCAACTACATTCAAGCTCTCAATGCCCAGGTTCATTTTTCCTGTACACATGCATTTATGTGTGTGACTTCGTGTTTCTTTTCTATATATGTTGTTATATTGTTTTGAAGTTGATGCTGCTTCACAGGTTTACTCACACGTTTTCTGCTGTGGTTTCTGAAGAAACTGCTGTTAATTCTAGTGATTCTGGTACTGATGATGTTTTTAAACTCACTTACTTAGAGGTGGGTACTTTTTCTGTTTTCTTGATGTTGTTTTCTAAAAGTTTGTAGGGATGATTGTTACTATACTAATTAGGTGGATTTGGAATTTTTGTTGGATTCCTGGTTTAGGGAAATAGTTGGTTGTGGGATGTGGGAGGATTGAAGATTTTGGTTGATCCAATCCTGGTGGGCAACTTGGATTTTGGAATTCCTTGGCTTTATGATGCTGCCAAGAAATTCTTGAAGAACTTTAAGGTACTTCTGTGAGAACTCTGTTAATTACCACCACACCTAAAGCTTAAGCTGATAGGAAATGTGCAACAAAAATTTCAAATAAAGGTTATCACCCGATCCAAAAGCCTAATTTGATAAAAAAATGGTCAACTATAGTATTTAATACTTAAGGTTATGACATATTTACAAACTCTATAACTTTGTTCTTATAAAATTTTTGTCTACAATTTTTTTTTGAAGATTAATGAGTTTGTTCTAATTGCCATGCAACTTTAGTGCAGCTCAGTGATCTTCCAAAAGTTGATTGCTTATTTATCACACAAAGCCTTGATGATCATTGCCATTTGAAGACTTTAGAGCCGCTTTCTAAGAAGTCTCCGGATCTTAAAGTCATTGCAACTCCCAATGCCAAGCCATTGCTCGATCCCCTTTTTAGAAATGTGAGTGATATAGTTTAGAATTTCAAATTTATTATTTTTCATATAGTTTTTTATGGTTGTGGTGATATGGAAATATGTTATCCAATATAATTGACATTTGAACATTGTCTGTGTATAATTGTTCTAATATGAGCTATTGAAAATTGAATGTTAGTTGAGTTATAAGTCAGATAGATAATTGATTGTTTGTTCCCTATTTAGGGGTTTTTCAGATATTGCTTTTATGTAGCCTTCGCTGAGGAAATGTTGTGTGGTTGCAGTATATTACTTTCTGTTGCATCATTCTGCAAGTACAAAAATCTCATTCTGATAAATGGATACATAATGGGTGGTTAACCTCACTTTGGCTGGTGGTTCTCATTGATGATGGAAGCATTGGTGTACTATACATCTGCATGCTATAAGTCATTCAATGAAGATTGGCTTTTTATTAAATTTATAAGCTAGTTGATATGACACTAAAGATAATCTCACAATGCATCCATTTTTCTCAATTGATAATGTATTATTGACTTTCCATAAAGCCATTTGCTTTGGATTATTTGATGTGGGCTAGCATTATAGATGTATACATTAGTAGTTTCCAGTAATTAACAAGTCTCTTTCAAGCTTTATCTCTGTTGTCTACAAAGAAACAGTGATAAATTAAATTTTCAGTGGTTGCACCTCTAGATTGCTTGTCTTATGTTCGAATATATTGGTCAAATGTGAAAATGTGAATAATCAAGCGAGACAAATCATAACAAAACAAGAATGGAAGCAGTAGTTTAAGAAACAGCTTCACTATTTACAGAAATAACAAACGTCTGAATCCAAGATTTGATAGAACTGCACTTCTTGAATGAGGTGGGGAAGAGATTTGCTAGGTGTCCACATTAGTTTTGATTAACCGTTTCCTCAGTACTTCATCACAACATCTGGAATCATGTTTCGTTGCTTCAAATGCCTTATCCCTTACTTCTGTTAAGTTAGGCTAATAAGCCTAATATATTGTTTAATCCGGACTAAAAACTGATGTTAAAATCTTATTATCTGTATGTACTGGACCCTACTCCTTTGCCCCCTCAATTATTTAATTCCTTGATATTGTAGTTGGCATAAAGCACAAAGGGTGGTTAATATTTAACAAAATTATAGACAAGTGCTGCAATGTACTTGTATTTTCAATTAGTCATTCCCCAGCAATAATTGTTAGTCTGAACTTTGTTTGAAATTCAACTGTATCAAAACTAATCTGCTGTAGTCCCAGACAAATCCTTATGGTATATGCATTTATGTTGATGCACCTCATATACAATTTTTAAATTAATTTCAGAATCTTTCAGGTTGCATATCTAGAACCTGGTCAGAGCTCCGAAATTGAAGTAAGGAATGGCTCCAAAGTCAGAGTTAAAGCTACTGCTGGGCCAGTTCTTGGTCCCCCATGGCAACGTCCTGAGAATGGGTAAACTTTTCTATGTTCAAATTTCAAATGTGACTTTAAGCATTGTTCTTTAAAATATTTGTAATCCCAACTGATTACGATATCATTTATTTTGTTTCTCCTTCATTATACTATTTTCTTTGTTTTTGATTCATTTGACATATTAAGGATTTTAATCCTATTTGCATGTGCAATATGTGTTTCAGATATCTTGTCGTATCTCCACAGGGCCAACTGACTCTATACTATGAACCTCATTGTGTATATAATAAAAATTTTGTGGAGAAGGAACAGGCTGACATCGTTATAACCCCAGTCATAAAGCAGCTTCTTCCGAAATTTACTTTGGTCTCAGGACAAGAAGATGCAGTTCAACTTGCTAAGCTACTAAAGGCCAAGTATAAAACCTAGCCTCAACCTTTGAAACTAAGCCAACTGAAGTTTGTTGTGTACATGGATGTTTCATTCTCTATCTTTGTTTTACAGGTTTATTGTGCCTATGAAAAATGGAGATCTTGATAGCAAAGGTGTCCTTGCAAGTATAATACAGGCTGAAGGAACAATAGAATCATTCAAGGTTTGATTTCTTTACTTGTTGAAAGTAAGATGATTTTAGGCTCCATTTGTTGATGTAATCACATAGGAGACATTACGATGGTCATGATGACAGTATGTTTTTGTTTTTGAAGTAGTGACAATGAAACTTACAATAAAAGGTATATTAATCAAAAATAGTACAATGATAGAAATTCATTGATGTTTATAATCTGGAACAATAGACGTTGTAGGACTATCTAGTGAAATTACTTAATTAATCATCTAATTGGGGGATTCAGCAGGTCCTTTTTTGACAAAAATTATAACACAACTTTTAAATCATTGGATTTAGAACTTTTGACTGTTGAGATTACACCCAGCATGTATAGAAGTAATGTCAACCGTTAGAACAGTATAGACTAAGCTTACATATTTGTATATATATGTGGAAGTTGTGCAGTATCCCTACATATACCAACTTATAACTTTCCTCCTGACTGCTCGTCTCATAATGAGCTGGTTCTGCATTACAGCATTAGTTCGAACCATACATGTGGCATGCTATGACACAAGTTGGAAGAGAAAACTTAAACTTTTGTAGTCTCCAGTGATTTTTGTGAACATAGTAAATTAGATCGACATATTAAACATCTTATCTTGTGTAAACATTTATATGTGGCCAATAACTTCTAAAATCCGTATAATCAGTTGACACAGATCCATTCTTCTATTAGCAGAAGAGTGGACTAAAAAAGTGTTGAAATTTAAAGATCAATCAAGCACAGGGTAGGATCAGTTGGGCAGATTTGCATCTATATAATTTAGTAATTACCAATCAGAATTTACTTGTTTAATATTCATGTAACTTACACAATACTTGGTGCCAGTTTTTTCATAAGTAACCCCTGTTGTGGATTTTAGGTTCTTCCCATGATGTAATGTTGTACATTGATAATTGAAATGATTCTTAATGCAGGAGCTTTTGTCAAAGGAACTACCAAATGCTCAGGTCCTAGAGCCCACACCTGGGGTACCAGTTGAAATTTCAGCCCCTTCAAATCTTCTATAGAATCTTTGTATGTACAATCTCCAAGTTAAGCTGCATTTTGATATAAAAACTATGTATTATATCAATTAGTTAGATATGTTATTTAGTGTTGCTCTAATCAACTCTCTTTCTTTTGTTTCTTTTTTTATGAAGCGATACATGCATGTTTGAACCTTTTACTTTAGCGTCGGTGGAGACCTTTCATCACACTCTTTTGGAAGCAAAGTGGGTGGTTGGATGAATGGAGGAGTCAAATATTTTGATTTGGAGGGTTTGTAGAATGAAAAGCAAGATTTTTGTATAAAATAATTATTTTTTTAGAGAAAAAAAAAATGAAATTTATGGCAGAAATATAAAGGTACGGCTTCAGCTGGATCCCTCTCATTGTACACCTCTAAAGTTGGGCCTAATTTCTGTGGACCATAATAATAATTTCACCTGTGCCAGTGCTTGCATATGATGATCCTTTTCATGAAGCATTTCCTCCCTACCTTTATCTTGTTATTTATTATTATGTCAATCTTTTTCAGGACTGCTTCTTTGAGTAGATACAATTGACAATCATATGGAATTAATCTACGTTTAACTTTAAAGTTCCTTTAACCAAAAGTAGGACACATTTATATCATTTGTGACTCAAACTAGGATAAGTGATGTAAAGAAAACAAAGTATCATTTTATACCCACTCATAACACTGCAAGTCAGCAACAATAATAGAGAGAATATATGCATTGTTTCAAGCATCCAAGCTTAATACTTATAAGAGAATTCCAACAATAAATTGCATATTTGTTCTAAAGGGCTAAATGCAAAGATAAGTAGGGTTTGTTTCGTTTTAAAAAGTTGAATTTAAGTATTTATTTATTTATTATTATTATTATTATTATTTTGAAATACAAATTGGAATTTGTAGAGGAGGTACAACTTAAATTTACAACCCTATTGTGTAGATGTGAGGGATTTACAACTTAACCATCTTAACTTTTGTACCAAACTGTAAGTATTAATTGAGGGATTTTCTTCTACAATTTAAGTAATATTAGTTCATTTAAGTGTAATTTAATAAGTACACTGAACCGAGAAAAATAAAGAGAAAATTTTGTTAATAACTCTTGAATTGTTGTGTTTGTTAAATAATTAGAAACTTCACTAATGAAACCTTTTTTAGTCATATCATACCACTTTAGGATATAAATGTTTATTACAAAATGTGTTTTGTCTTGAGAAATTGTTAGTTATCATAACATTGTCCGTTGTCGTGCCACGTTGTTCTATTGGTCCCGTCACCCTTGACATTTCCTAGGTTAAAAAAATTAATCTCAAATATATATTGGTTGAAAATACTTTTAAGCAGTTAATAAAATGTGAATTAGAGTGACATTACTATGAAAATGTTAGTTTGTTTGGTCTTTGTGTCTCTAAAGTATTGATTTTTGTTTTTTCCCTTCTATTCTCTCTAACACTTTTTAGTTTTTATATCTAAATTGTACATTTGATGATCAAGAGTAAGAAAATAACTTTTAAGGTGTACATAGACAATTAGGAGCAAGGGAATTTGTTTTAGAGCAAAGGAAATGGAGTTTGGAGAAGAAAAAATGGAGTAGGTTTTTAAAGAGGTCAATGGCAATATTGTTCACAAACGACTGAAATTGGCCAAAAAGACAAATGTCAGTTAGTGAAGTCTTGCATCCTTTTATTAAATTGAAGAATGAAGCTTTAAAATAATGGGAAAAAAAAATAAAGATTAGCCAATTATATATCTAAAATATCGTAATTGATTAACTAATTATATATCTGAAATATCGTGATTCTATATCAATGGGATATTGCCTAAATTGAAAAGGGAAACTAATAATCTTAACACTTTTAGAACACAATTTTGAAAGGGTTTGGTTTAGGGATTATGCAAAAAGGAGAAAGAGATTGAATAATTTTATTTTCATAAGAAACAACTTAAAAGAGAGAATAGCAGCATGAGTAATAGAGATGATTGAAAGTTGAAATGAGTAAATCACCTCTTGAATACGTCAAAAAAAAAAAAATCACTCTTGAATGTAGTACAATGGGTAGGAAATCCAATCCAACAGTCCTAGAATGTTTTTTTTTTTTTTTTTTTTTTTTTAAACGGAACAAAATATATTAAACATCAACCGACAAAATACAACTTTCAGTGACTCCTTGCCACATACGGACCTCATTCGAGGACAAGGCCATTGAAGCGAGTTTATGCGCCAAACGGTTACCTATCCTAGGGACGGCTTGACACTTCACCACACTCACCTCAACAAACAACGCCTTAATATCACCAGTTATGGCACCAGTATCACCCAGCAGCTCACAGTTAGAGGACACCTCACTTACAACATTTGTGGCATCAACCTCAACAGTGTGAATTTTCAACCCCAGCTTGAGCGCCAGCGTCAGGCCTTCACGAACCGCCATCAGTTCTCCAACCGTAGGGGAGACCCGACCAAGCAGCGACCTGGACTCAGTGAAGACCACCAGACCTGCATGGTTCCGAATTGATACACCCACCCCACACCAGTTCTTGTCAGGTTGCACCGCCACATCAGAGTTCATTTTCAAACACCCCACAGGAGGCGGACTCCAGCAAGAAAGCTGGGTGCGATCAGGGCGTTCGCAAAGGGGAGCCAGAGCTGCTACACTGGACTGGAAATCCTGGAGGGCACTAACAGCCCTTTCTGCAATATCAGTCACGAGCCTCGTTCTGAGACCCTGGCCATCCGCATTTCTATTATTCCAAAGGCACCACCCAATCATACAAGTCAGTTCAGTTACCTCCCTACCCCCCGCCTTACTGATAGCAGCCAAAATATCCATACAAGACCCCTGCCTAAAGATGTTGCCACCCGATGCAAAATGAAGACCATCCCATGCAGGCAGAACCGAGCTGCAACGGAAGAGGGCATGCTCCATTGATTCAGGCTCCTCATTGTAGAGCTTACAGTACCCCTCGGAAAGAATTCCCCGTTTGACCAGGTTCACCTTAACCAGCAGCGCATTGTTGCAAGCTCGCCAAATAAAGATCTTTACCTTTGGGGGAATATTTAGACTCCACAACCTCTTCCACCAAATCCCACACTCCCTGCTGCTGGACGATGAGCACTCATCAAGTAAACTGCGAGCAAGTTGATATCCACTCTTAACCGAGTAGGAGCCCGACTTGTCGAAATGCCATTTTACCCTGTCGCCAACCTGCCGCATACTGAGGGGGATCCCCAATATCACCTCTACATCCACCGGCCTAAAGCACTGATGCAGAGACCTCACATTCCAGCACTGGTTTACACTATCGATCAAGTCTGACACTCTGATATCAATGTCGACACACTTCGACACCGGCAGAAAAGTCGATGGTCTCGGAAGCCAGGGGTCCCTGAATGCCCTGATAGATCTCCCGTCTCCAACTTGCCACCTTATTCCTTTGCTGAGCAGCTCCTTACCCCACAACAAGTTGTTCCATACATGAGAGCCGCCTCGCCTTTGACCCGCCTGCAGGAAGGAGCTCTTGGGGAAATATTTGGCTTTCAACATCCCCGCCATCAAGGAATCTGGTTCTTTTAGGACTCGCCACGCCTGTTTAGCAAGCAGCGCCTGGTTGAATAGCACTAGGTCCTTGAACCTCAACCCTTCCAAAGCCTTAGGGCGGCACATCTTCTCTCACCTTACCCAACTTATCTTCCACCTCTCACCCTTGACCCCCCACCAGAATTTCGACGTCAAAGACCCGAGCTCCTTGCAAAGGCTTATAGGGAGGCGAAACAAACTCATCACATAGGTAGGAATGGCTTGGGCCACCGCTTTGATCAGAATCTCTTTACCCCCAAAGGAGAAGAGACAACTCTTCCACCCTTGAAACTTGCCCCAAACTCTATCCTTGATTAAGTTGAAAGTACGCCTCTTCTGTTTACCTACCGCCGTTGGCAGACCCAAATATTTATCATATACATTGCCATTTCTCACCCTTAGACGCAGCTGCAGCTCATTCCTAATCCTTACATCCACGTTTGGACTCACAACTAGGGACGATTTCTCCAGGTTTACACACTGCCCAGACCCTCTTCCATATACCCGAAAGCACCTCATCAATTAACTCGCAGTGATACACCGTCGCCTTGCTAAAGAGGACACTGTCGTCCGCAAAAAATAGATGGCTAATTAGAGGGCTTGATCTAGCACACCTGAGGCCCAAGCCCCTGCCATGTCGTTCGGCCCGCCGCAACCCACTTGAAAGCGCCTCTGCACACAAGAGGAACAAGTATGGCGATAAGGGGCAGTTTTGTCTGATTCCCCTGGTCGGTTGTATCTCTGCCACCGAGTTCCCATTGAGAAAGATGTCCAGTTTGGTGGTAGTCACACAGCTCATAATCAATGCAATCAGCCGGTTAGGGAAACCCAACCTTAGTAGTACCGCCTCTAGGAAAGACCACTCCACCCTATCATATGCTTTGGACATGTCCAGTTTCAACGCCATCCATCCATGCTTCTCTTTCTTCCTCTTATTGATAGAATGGAGTAACTCAAAAGAGATTATAGCGTTATCAAAGATCTGCCTACCTGGCACGAATGCGGATTGATTAGGCGAGACCAGATTCGGGAGGACTGTCTTGATTCTATTTGCGCTGACTTTCGATATGGTCTTGTATACAACACTACTAAGGCTGATCGGCCTGAAGTCCCTCAGCAAAACAGCATTCTTCTTTTTTGGAATTAGGATCACACTCGTGTGGTTAAAGGCTTGGATCGAACACCTATCATCTAGAACCTTCAGGCATATATCTGTAAACTCCTGGCCCACCACATCCCAGAATTTTTGGAAGAAGACGGCATGGTAGCCATCTGGGCCAGGAGCCTTAGAGGGGCCGAGCTCAAACACCGCAATCTTGATTTCCTCCACCGTAAACGCTTCTTGGAAACTCGAAAAGTCATCCTGTGACAGTTGAGATTGAATCGGATCACACGCCTTTAAGATTTCCTCCCTCGAAGGAGACGTCGATTGGAACATCATCGAGAAGAATGTATTGATCATCCTCGCCATTCCCTCCTTAGACTCCACCACCTTCCCATCTGAATCCATCAATCGCACAATCTCATTTTTCTTTTTTCGTGCAGAGGCTCTCGCATGAAAGAACTTGGTATTGCGGTCACCCGCTGCCAGCCAGTCCTAGAATGTTTTTATATCCTTTTTGACTTTGTTACTGATATAATAGTTTAAGTTTCAATAATATCTAAATACGAAACTAAAAAAATATATATTTAATATATTAAAAAAACATTTACTAGATATTTTTTCCTTTCACCATTCCCTTTCTCACCAATTGCCCTCATTCGAATATCATAATATTTCCTTATGAATACCATTTTTCATTGAGAAAAAACTTTTCTAATGTTTGAATATGTGATTTATTTTGTTATTTTGGTTATATATGCTTTATTTTGTTATTTGATTCCGTAAATATTTATCTAAAGTTGTTTTGTGGTTTATTGATTTTTTATTTGAATTTTTTAGTTAAAAATTAAAAATAAGAAGAACCTTGAAACTAAAAGAAAAAAAAAAATACTCAAAAACAAGTAGTCTCTAAAAGGAAATTTTTTTTTATAGATTTATCTCACTAACGAATTAATAAAGTTTTATCTTTTTTTTTCCTCTTACTTTTTTTGTTGATTTTTTTTTTCTCTTACATTTTATATTAATTTATCTCAGCATATCAGCAGATATTGAAACAAATCCATGAAAGATTTTCTCCTCCAAGGAGAAACATCTTTCTCTTTACAAATGTTTGTGATTGAAAGAGGCAAATGCCCCTTCCTACACGGCTCTCTCTCTCGCTCTCGTATCTCTCTCTCTATATATATATATATATATATTACCCTTTTTAGATTTTAGATTTCCATGTTTCTTTTCTCCTATCCTTATTTTCCTGTTTTATTATAGTTTTTATTTGTAAAATTTTCTTTTAGTTATCAGTTTTCTTCACTGTCTGTTTTGTAGAGATCTATCTCCTCTCTTCTTCTTAGTTCCACCTCTCTCTCTCTCTCTCTCTCTCTCTCTCTCTCTCCCCTTTCTTTGAAGTTTCCAGAGTTTGTGTCAAATGAAAGAGAGATTTATTTGTCCAAAATATAATCATGTGCATTATTTTTATTTACAATCCATTTTAGATATTAATAAAACTTAAATTATTATATTAGTGCTATTATCGCAAACCGATTAAATATATATATATATATATATTGTTGAACATGAAAACAGAGTTTGGATTAAAGAGTTACTTTCTCAATTAAATACTATTTTAGAAGTTGTTCAAACAGAGTTTGGATTAAGAGTTGGCTTTCTCAATTAAATACTATTTTATAAGCAAAAAGAAATGTAATTATTATTTTTTTATTATATTATATTATTAAAATTGAGCTAAAAAATAATCGAGATCAAATAAAATTAAACATTGATAATATGGTTTGAAAAATAATTTTTATACAGAAGAGGATAATTCACGTATAAATGAAAGAGCTATCCTCGTATAGAAAGGAGAAAGCGTAATCTTGTGAGAGAGGTGGGCCTGCAGTCGGTGCTTATCCACTGCACAGAGCAACTTTTGATGGAAATGTAATTATTTGGTGAGTGGTGCAGAGGGAAAAAGACAAAGTATTCAAGTGTTAATACAAAAAGCGATAATGCAATATTTTCAGTTCTGTACTGCTTCCTCCTAACTTAAGAGATTTTCATGGTACTTGGTCTTTTCAAGACTGTACTACTTCCTAACTTAGAGATTGTCATGGTACTTGATTTTTACCGCAAAAACATTTTTTCGTACTACATGATAAGACTCAAATTTAAACTCCCTTTTTTATATAAAAAGCTACTTTTAAATGTCATATTGGTAATTTCTGTGCCGAAGTGTGTGTCAATCGATCAGAGAATGAGTCCAAACCAAGAGTGTGATAGGCTTATAGCGCTCTAATATACCAATTAATGATACCCCAATATTACCCCCAATATTACTTTTTTATATTGTAATTCATTGAAGAAATATAGAGAGATTTATTCCTCCTTTAGTTTCTTTCTCTATCTCGATCAGTTTTGAAAATATAGTAAATGAACTTGAGTCTATTAATAATGAAATTGGTTGAAGTTCACAAAAAATGATTTCTAAAGAGTGAATAATGAAGATCAACGACAACAGATTCACTCAAGTGGAAATAAATTAAATTTTTTCAAAAAGAAGAAGATAACATATGTTATGTAATTATGCATTTATACAAAATTATTGATGGAATATTTAGAAGTACATAATTTCGTCTGTGGTTGAACTCAAAGGTTAGGCAACGCAGAGGTTTCTGGTTGAGATTTGAGAATCTTTGAGGATCTACGAATCCAGGTCGTACCAGTTCGGATAACAAAGAAAAAGTAGTAGAAAATTGGTTGAGTCAACACAAAGCTTGGTGCCCTTTGTTTCGTTATAGTTTTTACCAACCTACAAAAGTCACGAGGCAATTAGATATAGAGATATATATTAAGATTATGGAGTTTAAATACGCCAAATTGGCCACTCTGCACTGTACAATCAAGTCAATGTCAACTTAATTTAAATTCGTGACTTCCATCTACCAAATTAGGCTGCTTTTTGTATTGAAATTGAATCCCCTGTATACATATATATAATAACACACATTAAAAATTGTACGATAATGATACTAAATTAGATTAAAATTTTTGTAGCATAGTGTAGATCTCTTTTTAGATATATCAAGTGGTATACAAGGGTTTCAATCCCATCGTACATATTTTAAAAAAATGTGTAGAATTTTTTTTTTTAATATTGTGATAATAGATATCTAATTCATGTTTATAATATTTGATTTTGAAATGTTCAATCATATTCCTCTCATGCTTTATGTATGATTTAAAAAAAAAAAAAAAAAAAGTATAACTAAAAATCCCAATCCTCGTTACCATATAATATAAGCCAAAAGAGAGCATAATCCATGAAATATTCGCGTACACATTAAAGAATGAAATATTATTTGTTGTATCAAGTGATAAGCATGGCTTTAATCAATTTTGAGATTTGAAGTTAAAAAAAAAAAAGAAAAAAAGAAAGGACTTCCTAGTTTGGATTAGTTAGGTCATGGGAATATTCCCACCTGCCCTTAATGACACTTCAATTCTATCATCAAATAATCCGAGAGAAAAAAGACTTTTGCATCGTCTTCTTTGTTTAACCTTTTTCTTGTGCAAGAGACATTTGCCTTTTGATTTATCCAAAGGACATATTTGGCCATTAATGTCTCTCTCTTCTGATTTATAACTCCACGTTCCATGGATCCGTCCCTGTCTTTGTAGACTACAAATAAAATATACTCATCAAATATTATATATTTTTCGTAGCGATCATAATAATTATGAGAAAATCTCGAATCACTCCGGTATATTCTATTATCGATATATCTATTCACTCATAATATACTTTATAATAAAAACATGATATATAATTGGTTTGATGAACTGTATATGAGTAAACAGACACATTACCCTCATCACATCCAAATTTCTTTCAAAACCTATTTTGCTACGCATATTCCCATATCGAACTTGATTCAGTCAATTAATAATAGTCTATCAATCTTTTGAAATTACAATCCGTATACACATCACAAGCCAAAATTATATATTAGATATAGTTTTTAATTATTCTACATTGTATTAGATTGTATGGTATCAAAGACAAAGTCAAGATTAATTGTAATGTGAGGGTGGATATTATGATACAAGAACGAAAGAAGGCAAATCAAGATTAGGGCAGACTTCATATTTACAGTTTACAGCTCCATTAATTAGGGAAACATGTAATAGATATCTTCATTTGATTAAAAATTAATTTAAATTTAAACCAATGAAATAATTAAATAGATATGTAGAATCTTGGACAGGGCAAGATTCCAAGGATCAGAATATCTTCTCTCGACTTCACGCACCTAGACGATAAGTTAAATAAAGAACGAATATACTTGGACATGATAACTTATACATGCACATCGAATATTAAATATTAAAAATACATATAAAAAAATCCATCCTTACAATAACAATAAGATATTAAAAAAATAAAATAAAGATATGCTTGAGTGCCTAGAATATTCGGTGTGGACCATTATGAGTGAAGGAAAAGTCTAAAACTGGAGCTTTGTCTTATGTGTTGTGTGTTGTCACAAAATAATGATCGAAATAATAATAATGGGCTATGTGGGTCTCACTACACTTGCCACGTTTTAATTATTAAGGTGGCAAACCCACTCCAAACTTTTTTTCTCCAGTGGACCATGCAACAATCACTACATTTGTACGATTTGTACAATAATGTTAATTTTTGTTTTCTGCATTGTATTAATTTCTGTTTCAATTCTTAATTTACAAAGCTCGCGAATACTCACTTTCATGGGATGTAAAAATTAAAATTACATATGTATTCTTTATATAATTTATGTTAAACTCTATATCTAAAATGCACAACAAATATAAATATTATTTTTCTAACATATCAATATATATATATATATATATGATTATGAGACTCAACGTGTTTGAATTCATTGAGAAATTCTCAATGTCAAACTCTGCCTTTGATAACACGGAAAGATTCAAAGATCATGCTCGACAGGTTCGCTAATGTTAAAAATAAAATAAAATTCACAAGTTACAATTTCTTTGTTAAGTACTTCTTGAATTGTGAACTGCTAATATATATATATATATATATATATATATATTGTTAGAAGATACTTTATTGGTAATACTTATATTGGAAACTAAACCAATCTCTTGTAATCTCCTTTGTTTTTAAAGCAATCTCATGTAATCTAACCTTGGTTTGACTTCATATATATATATATATATATATATTTCATTTTAAAACATCTTCAATGCTCTAATAGATTTTGAAAAAATTACATAATACATAGGATAAATAAGCATTAAGTCAAAATAAATCTCTCTAATACAATTATCATTCATCAATGTTAACCTGAGATTATAATATATATAAAAAAAGACATTATCAATATGACTATTTATTTATAAATAACATGTTAGACAGTTATATCAGTAGGTCAATAATTGTTTAATTATAATTTTTAAATCTAATCAAAAGTCAAAAAACATAGAAGTATTAAATGAAAAATATGAAAGCATTAAATGAAAATACATGAAGATATTAAATGAGAATACATAAAAGTATTAAACGGAAATATATGAAGATATTAAATGAGAATACGTGAAAATACTAGAGAATTATTTTTTAATTTGACTATTTATCAAATGATATTGATATCACGTGGAATATAAATCTTTTAACATCGATGATATTACATTTTATCTTTTTAAACCGCAATCCATGAGAGCAATGGTCTCGGAGAAAGAAGTTATTTGAGAATAAAGCATTGTATATCTACGCAATGATGGGAAATTAATATTCGTTAAATAACTACACATGCCTCAACCGTGGTTGACAAAACATGGTTTGGGCATTATTTTTGAAAATCCCGCTCATAAGTAACATCAGGCGATTCACGCTGATAGGGGTAGCAAAATTTTGAGGAAGTTTCTCGGATACTTTGCTCATGTAAATCCTCATCCAAGTTTGCTAACCAGATCTCGCTCATCATATCTAAACTGGCATTAATTTGTGTGTTTATTTTATCTATATAATTATGGGAGTATTAATGTTTGAAAAAAAAAACATTAAATTCTTGTCACGTATACTCATTAACTATGTAATTTGTTTTTTTTATAGTAGTTATATACCATCAAACCCCGTTTGGTATGCAGGTTTAGATAGGAAAAGATAAAATATGATTAAATTTAATGAGGTTAAATTAGTATTATACCACGTTTGATACAGTTAGGATTTAATTAGATTAGATTGAATTTGACTAACTTAATTTAATATTTGTAAAAATTGAATTTTAAATAAAAATATAATAAATTAATCTTTAAATATATTTAACATAAATGAAAATAACAATTTAAAAGTTAAATAAATAAAAAAAAATATTTTTTAATAAAATTTAAATGTATAAACTTTATAAAACTAATAAATAAATAGTATTTATTAAATATATTTAATATTATAATAAATTATTTTATTTTTAACAAATAAAATTAAATAATTAAATAAAAGAAAAAGGTTTTGAAATCCTGCACCAACAGGATTTTAAAACCCACTAGTAAATAGTGAAATTTGAAATTCCATTTATGTGAGACTTTTTAGGCGAGACATGTCAATTTTGGATGAGAAATTTCTCATCTAAGGCTTCAAACACAGGCATTTAAGGTCTGAGAAAAAAATTTCCCTAAACCCAATGCATTTCCTAACCTGATGATAATAAACTGTTTTATTAAAAACAGATGAAAAAACTCCTGTCTAATTAAAAATGAAAACACTAGAGTGTTTACACATTCGTTTAATAAATCTTATATATATATACACATATATATATGAATAAAAGAGAGCAAAAATTTAGATAAATACTTTTTATAATGTTTTAAAGTGCGTTCACTGCAAGTTCTTTTAATTGAAAATTTTTTGGCAATCTATTAATTGAGATAAAATGTCACTAACATCAGAATTGGGGATTAGGATGCAGGTGCAATTTTTTTTATTTTTTATTTAAAAAAAAAAACTAGTTCTATTGCCTTGTTAATTAAATCCATTTAAAGATAGAGTTCTAAGAATGGGCTACCTCATTTTACAGAATCTAAAAGAAATTATCCTGGTGATCTTGCTTTAATTTTTCTTTGAGTTATTATAACAAACCTCCTTCAATCTAAAAGCTTTGAAAAGCTTCGATTCCTTGGTCTAACAGTTATCTAACAAATGAGAAAAACAAGTAGTTCATGAAGTCATTCGATCCTTATCTTTTCCTCTGAAGTAAGAAGATAGAAAAATTCAAGAAAGAATCATAAAATGTTTTCAAATTGCTCTCAATGGAGAAAAACTGTTTTACACGCAAACACATTTTCTAGGATATGAGCATCAATTTTCCTAACCAAAAAGATTTGATCGTATCTTCAACCTGTGATTAATTATTGCTTTATAATTTTCTTGAAGAGCAAGATTTCTCATTAGTCAAGATTCTTATACTATATTGTCATTCATTGTTAACATTAATTATAAAGGTGAGGCTGGACCTCACTTTTCTATTTACCAACAGCAAAGAATATTTTTCTAATCTTGTCAATTAAGCGTTAAATTTCCCGAAAGAGGTAATCAAGACTGACATATTCCTTTAGCTTGCAGGTAAAGTAGAGATGGATCCCACAACCAAAATCTAACAACTGATCTTAACTATATATATGTAAGAGATTCTGACATTTCTAACTGGGATGATATCAAATTTCAAAAAGCATATTAGGATTAGGGAAAAACCTTTATGCATATAAACTACCATAACATGACTACACATGCTTGACAAAATTAAATTTTATTATTTCAGTAAGTTTCTGTTACTAAAAGGATACTTATTGAACAAGGGCTGACTGTCACTACCCAATGTATCCAACAACAAAACTTTAGATTGTACACCCCCAAGAAGAAACACCGAGAAGAAAAGATCTATACCACATTAAACTTTCTACCAAGGCTTTGGTTACAAAATTATACATCATTTTCAACTCTATGAAAACTACAAGGCAGGCGAAGTTGTGGTGGTATGTGTAGAAGAAGATGTGGATGGGGAACTAGAATGCCGGCCTCCTTCGCTATGGCTACCCCCTTCTTCTGATTGCATATGCTTGGATTGTGATCTTTGCATTAGGGCAGGTGGTGAATGAGGGGTTGTTGGTCGTGGTGCTGCCAGTGGAGCGTAGATTCCGTTGGCCCCACCAATAGAGGCTGCTTCTCCTGATGCCTTTGCGCTCACAGCTGCATATTCAGGCGGTGGCACCCATATCCCTCCAACCACCACGAACTGGGGCGCTCGTGGATTGGTGTTATTGTGAATGGCTGGACTTGGTCTTCTAGTATGCAACCGGTATTTCTGAAACAAGAACACAAACATTTGAGATATTGCTAAAAAATTGGTTATAAATAAAGCCAAAAATTTCATGTTTGGAATGAAACCGATCGATCACTGTCGAGTAGTCCTAATCGTACAACATACAATGAATCCTAAAAATGATTCCACCGTAAAAAAAAGTGACTCCATGTCAGTACAAGAAATTTAAGGATCATGCCAGCTTGGGATCATAAAGTCTTAAATTTGGTATTTTTAGGCCTAATCTATATCCATCAATTTGCTGGGTCTACATTTCCATAGACTGAAGAGTCCATATTCCCTTCTAATCTAATACTTGTCAGCGTCAATTACAAGGAAGTATTATCATCAAACGGATAACAACTTCATAAATATATGTCGACGACAAGAAAAAATTATCATACCAACATGACAAAGAAGAATCAGATCATGCTAGTCTAGTACCGATTAGACACTAACCTGTAAATGGCTCTTGACTTCATCATTCGTGAGCCCATCAACCTTCATCAGCTCTCTAATTTGCTTAGGAGTAGCAGCTGAAACAAATTCAATGAAAATGTGAATCTCAAAATACGCATTCAACATAAATTCAAAAGATTTCTAGAAGCACAAAATCTTGAAAAGAAAGATACGTACCATGTGAGCCACCGAGTTGTTGAAGGGCATGTAAAAAGCGTCTATGCAATTCAGGTGACCAGCACCGCCTTTGCTTTCTCTGACCCGACTGCCCTTCTTTGTCTTCCTTTTTGCTGTTACCAGCGCTGCCTTTAGAGACGGTCTCAGTAGTAGAACTAGTGGCGGCCGCTGGCACTGCTGCTAAATTGGGTTTGGCGACTGATTGATGATTATCAGTTTTGCCCACGCTTTTCTCTCTGTGAAATGGCTGGAATGCACCTCCATTTCTCTTCACCTCCACCACTGCTGTTTTTCTAGGCACATCCTATTAAGAAAAAATTATTCCTTTTTTAAGTTTCAAAGTTTATAAGATTAAAAAAAAAAGGGTAAAGTAGAGATATATCTGATATACCTCTTTGGAAGGTGGATCTGGGGATTGATTCCACAACTGAACAGATCTAAGCCAGTCAGATTTTTTCTTATCAGTAGAGTTGTTGCTGTTGATGGTGGTGGTGGGCTTATGTGAATGTTCCTCATCATTGTCCTCAGAAGAACAAGTCCTTTTAAGAGGAATAAATTCCTCCAAAACAGGAGCATCACTTGATGTTTGCTCCTCCGAGCACTCTGATTGTCCTTGCATGTACTCCGTCGTTGTCCCTGATAACTCCTTCTTGCATGTCTCTATAGCTGCACCCCCACCATTTAAACAAACAAAAACCTCTTCAATATCCACTAAACCAAAAACGCTCTCTCTCTCTTTTTTTTTTTAAAAAAAAAAAAAAAAAAAAAAAAAAGAAAAACAAAAGACAAACCTTGTGTGACAAGCTCTAAACACAAAGGAAGTTCCCGTTGAAAGACCTGAATCTTCCGCTTTTCTTCCTCTAAAGCCTCGACATATTCATGACATCTCTGCATTTTCTGAGCAAAGCCCATGTCCACGTTATCGTCTCCAGGTTAAGGTTGATAATATCCTATCCAGATTATAAAGAAATGATTTTGGGAGATGATAAACAAAAGGGGTGGTTTTAGGACCAAAAAAGCATAGATAGATCCGAACAAAGAGAGGAAAGAGAAGCGTTTTAACAGAGGAATAAAGGGATCCAACCAGAATCATGAAACGGAATAAACTTGGGAATCAAGAAAATAAAATTACAAAACACAGAAAAGGGTCGTTTGATTGGAAAGATCGGAGGGTGTAGGAAAAAAATAGAATCGAGGTCGGGGCGTCGCGTAACGAAAACGAATCTTTGATGAGAGGGCGGTGTTGAGAAATATAGAGAGAGAGAGAGATTATATAAGGGAAGAGAGAGATAGAGTTGAATATTCCACGGTGTGATTCCCTTTTCGTCGCGTCTATGTGGGCTGGCAATGACGTCAGCTTCTTACTCTTTCTACAGATAAGATCAATGACTCTCTCTCTTTCCATTTTGCGAACTATGCTTGTGTGAGCATATTCTCATTTTAAGCTTATGTGATTTTCCTTTTCTTTTCTTTTCTTTTTTTTTTTTTGAGGCAGGTTTTCTTTTTTTGTCGTTCGGGATAAAATGAAATCTGATTTTATTACACAATACATAAAACTTAACATTTTATCACGACCAAATCTATCCATAATATTTTCTAGATTACAAGCAATTTTGTTGGAGATCAAGGAAATTTACTTACACTTTAAGCAATTTTGTTGGAGATCAAAAAAATTTACTTATACTTTAAGGTTCAAGTTTTAACGTGTATGTAACTTTGATATTGATAAATTTTCAATCAATATGGTAAAGATATTTCATTGAAATCAAGTAAGTTTGTTGAAAAATACTTGTATACTTATAAAATATTATGATAATATAGACCCTCTATTGATTAATTAAGAGATTATAAATTATCAATTTATTGTGGTAATAAACTAATTTGATGGTAATTAAGCCTCTCAACTACTTATGTTTTAAAATATAAGATATGAGTTGTGCGTTTTCTTTTATTATAAATTATCTTCTCTCTTATTGTGAGAGTAGTCATTTGGACTGCGCTATTATTGATCCATCTCAGCAGGTCGGGATAAGGATCTGACTCGTAAAATATTAATATTAAAGAAAAAAAAAACTATGTGATCAGTTTACACATCATCAATTATGTTTAGGTTGGGATACACAAGACTAACGTAATTGTAGGTAAAAATATGGGTAAGAAATAATTATTACTAGAGAATATTGGATGGTCTAGTGGAAAAGCACACCTCGTTTGTCCATCAGATGATAGGTTCGATCCTCATCCAAACCACTTTTATATTAATAGTCTTTTTCTGAATTTTGAGAAAAGTAATCTGAGTTGTGCTATTCAAGACCTCATCTAGGCTGATCTTGAAAGTAACATATTTAGTAAAATGTATAAGTTATTAGTAAAAAAAAAAAAAAAAGAAATAATTATTACTAATATTATATCAAATCCTTGACGAAAACATTTGGTTGATAGATGCCGGTCTAAAGAGGGCGAGCTCATGCAAATTTCATAGAAATGGTCTTACTAGAAGATTTTGAGATTTATTAATAAATTTTTACCGCTTTGAATTCAATTGGTTTTTTTTTTCTCTCACATCCGAATATACCTGGTTTGTGAGGAATCACGAGAACGTTTTTAATGGAGGGGGAATCTTGTGAGCGTGAACACACACAACCCACGCCGCGTACAAGTTGGTGGCTTTTCATGTGTCTAAAGGGCCAATTGCCCATCCCATCCGATCCCACACCTTTCCTTGTTTTACGGTTTGGTGAATTATTGTTAGAACCACTCGCTGCCGTTTGGCGTGCGCCACGGAGTGCCCAATCAGACTCGTACACAATAGCTTTTATGGTGGACCCGCGTTGTTGACTCTACGAGCTGTGACAGTTTTCCTATTTTGATTGTTCTTTTAAAGGCTGAGGCCGCTAATTTATTTTACACGCGCAGAGTGAATGTGATCCATTTTTTGCTTGTTCAAATTACAAAATTACGTCAACGTTTCACTCTTTTTATCTTTAACCGCTTTTTATCATTATCCATGGATTTGTTTTGTTCATGGTTAAAGGCAAAATACTTAAAAGAAAAAACAAATTAATGTTGAATTCAAAATTCTTGTTTTTGAAAGGATGTTAAAATTCAATTGATATTTGAGATAGGGAATGCTTCTTGCAAATATTGCTGTCCTCACTTGAATCGAAACAGTGACAAGCCCAAAAAAAAAAACCTATATTAAGGATAATTATAATTACAGATAGTATAAATATTCTAATAGTCTTTACATAAAATAAAAACAATTCAATCCTAGTTGAAAATACCTATATCAATTTGATTGAAAATAGTCATCACTATGCGTGCAAGTGGCTATATTCATCCATTAATTTTCTATTTTATTATATATAAAAAGTATTTCTATTTATCTGATGACAGATATTATTCAGTTAGTAATAATATCTTTTAATAAACTTGAGGTCTTAAATGCAAATATCTTCCTTAAGTTAGTATATATATATATATGTATGTATATTTAAACAATACTATACTTTCTAAAAATTTGTTTAAATAATATGGCAATCTGATCCCATATAAAAAATTTAATTGCTAAGTGCACAAAGATAAATAATTTGCACAACATATTTTATTTTATTTTTTAAAAAATAATTCTTATAAAATTTGTGTATCCTTAATAGCACTAAATAATTAATATGATAGTGATGAATATAATTTTTGATGTAACAAATTTAGATTATTGATTGACAATTTTAACATCACGAATTGAATTTGAAATATCATAATTCATTAATTAAATCCAACTCATATAAAAAATATTATAAATAAAAAAAAAATCCGAATGAATGATGTCAAATAATAAAGGAACACGATTAATCATGGATTGCTGTAACTTTTGCCAAAAAGAAAAGGAAAAAAACTAAATGATAAAGAATGAAAAAATATATAAAAAATAAGTTTGTTTATATAATTAAAAATAAGTTAAAAAAAAAATAAAATTCAGAAGGGACAGGTGACCCTACTAGGTTCAAGCCAGATCCATTAGTGAGTCCAAATATGTACTTTAACTTAGTGGTTGCATTTGATAAATAGATTTGCGCTGTTAATAGTCAAACAGATTTGTCATATGTTATAAAGATTGAATTATCACATAAGAAATTGAGATATAAATTAGGATACTCAGTAACGCGCATAATTTTTGCCACACTTACATTGTTTTAAATCCTTGAATTAAAATTCTATACAACAAATTTGGTGACTTCTACCATGAACTATTTGAAACATTTTCGAAGCACTTATTCAACATTTCGAATTGTTGTACTTCATTTGGAAAAATGATTACCTATAGTAGTTTTGGAACAAAAATAATTAACTTTAGTAAAAGTCAAGTAACCAGAAATTAGTTCTATATTATTTCTGAAAAACCAATAAGATTTGTAGTTTAGCGGCATATTAATGCAATTTACTCTTTTTTAATTTTCATCTATGATCATAAAGAGTTAACTTCTATTTTAATCTACAATTCAACCTTTAAAATTATAATTTTTTTAAAAATATTTAAAACAATAATTAGATTTATACGACATATGAGAAATAAATTTAATCATTACTAATATATATTTATTTATTTCCTCAAATATATATTTATTTATCAATTTTAATTGTAATATAATTTTTTTTGGAATAAAAAATTGTAATAAAATTTGGTATATAAATTCAGAATGTTTAGCATTCCTGAAAAAAAAAACGATGAAAACTAACGGGAGTTTTGTTTTGGTTTTTTTTGAAGAGCCCATATAAACAAGGCCAGGTAGATGCTGGGCCAGCAGAATGGTTGAGGCCCATATGTTTGTTCTGATATCTTAGAAACCCCAGCTCTCTTGCAGTGTTTTTCGTTATCTGTTTTTCTGTTACACAGAGAATGGTATTCGCTGCTTCGCTCTACCATGGCTGCTCTTTGCAACTCTCATCTTCTTTCTTACATGAACAATCATTGTCGTCAAGGTCAACTCTTTCGACGGCGCCCACACTCGTCTTCTATCCTTCCACTCTTTCAGGTTCACTCAGTATTTTTCATTTTTGTCCTTTAAAACGTTTTTTATGAGTTGATGCAAATTATTGCTCTAATACTCTATTACTAACAGATTTTTTTTTTTTTTTTTTTTAATTCAGGAAAACGAACATTTTCGCAAGAGAAACTCGTTATTCATGCAAAGAGAGTATCTGGTTTAGAGGAGGCCATGAGAATAAGGAGGTACCATTCTACTTTTCTTCTTTAAATTATGATTTATGTGCTTTGTAGTTTGTCCTCCTAAATAACTAATTGGTCAGGCTCTTCATTTTTCACTTTCTCTTTGCTAATATCTGTTTAATCTTTTATTCTATATAATCTATAGTACTATTTTGGTGTGTAGAGCACTAGAGCTTTTAAGTTTATAAAGTGCTAAACTTTCAGAGATTGAAGTTCCTGTTAAGTGATTTTGGATTTGGAATAAGCTGCTAATGTTCTTTGAATGTAAAATAAGGTTTGATTGATTTGTATGGTGGATTTTGTGTTGTTAACTGTTTTTCGATTCAGTGAGTTCTAATTTATTTGATAAATTATAATGTTGTGAGATCTAATTATTTTACTTGAGGTTGTTCTGAATGTGGGTAATAGATTGGTTGTTTGATTATTTCTGTAGAGAACGCGAACTTCAAAGTACCAGAAAGTTTAGAAGAAGGCCGCCTTTGAGGCGTGGAAAGGTATCGCCACGTCTTCCTGTGCCTGATCACATACCGAAGCCACCTTATTTAAGTTCGAGTTTGCTGCCAGAACTTTCACCTGAGCATCAGATTCATGATTCTGAAGGAATCGCTAAAATGAGAGCTGCTTGTGAGCTTGCTGCACGAGTTCTAAACTATGCAGGAACTCTGGTTAGGGTGAGAAATTACAGTAGCTTTTAACTTTTTATTCTTTGAATATGTATTCAACTCAAGAACTGTATTTTTTTTTTTTTTTTTTTTTGAGGCAAGAATTGTATTTTTTAATGGATCTAGTCTAGCTATATAATTGTACTCTAGCTGGTGTTAGTGCTAAGTCATTTAATTAGTAACACCTCTTATTATTGGACAAGAGATCTTGGTTCTTGACCCGCTTAGACTAAGATGGAGAGGGGTTTGTTTTATATCTATTGTAATTATTATTATTATTATTTTTAATTTTTATCATTAAAAGAACTCACTGTAGCTGGTATGGTGTGCTAATAACTGTTTCTGTTGAATGTGAGTCACTAAAAATAGTGCCCTAGGCATGGGGAAAGGGAATACATAGCATCTAGATTGCTGCAATCCTTTATATGTGCTAATGTTAAATGGACAAATCTTGTATAATTTTGATAACTTGTTTCTTTTTGTTTTATCTGTATGTTATACTCTTAAAGCAGGATAGGTTTTGGGAGTACAGATTCCCATTTTTTAGACCAGGCTGTTACATTGTTGTTTCTTGACATTTTCCGATAAGTTTACATTGTCAAAATTATTTTAGAAGTATTTTTCCAATTTATCATTGCATTTGTACCTTTAGCTATTTAGTGGCGTAAACTCCTAACTTGACATGCTATTGACGTTTCATTTACTGTAATTTTTATCTTATTAGCCATCAGTGACAACAAATGAAATAGACAAAGCAGTACACCAAATGATCATAGAGGCAGGTGCTTATCCTTCGCCTCTTGGTTATGGAGGATTTCCAAAGAGTGTGTGCACATCAGTCAATGAGTGCATGTGTCATGGTATACCTGATTCTCGCCAGCTTCAGGTTTGGTGCGTGCCTGTTGGTCTCTTTCTTTTACATGAATGTCTGTCATTAGTAATAATTGTTGTTCTCTGCAGGATGGTGACATAATCAACATTGACGTGACGGTGTATTTAAATGTATATTCTAAATTTACTTCATCTAGTTCATATATATTAACTGTTTGCTAGTGATGATGCTCTATCAAATTGCGCTTTTTTTTTTCTGTTTTTGTATTTTGGCTACTAATCTGAATTACATGTCATTCATGCCACTCCATGCTTTTATGTGCCGACCGTGGCATTGATTATCCAAAAGGAGAATAACTGATATGGAGTTAAAACCAGCAACATAACCATGCTTTGAACTCTTTTCAGTATTTTTGTGCAACCATAATTATGGTTGATTCACAACTTTACCTTGCATATATTTTTTGGGCTTTGTTCTCTTCAAATATCTATCTGCTCTCTTTTACAGTATGAAGTTTTTGCGCTGAAAGAGAAATAAAGAGGGAAAAGAAGTCAGTTGAAACACTTAAATTGTTCAACATACTGGGTCATGTAATACACCTTGGTTGGTTTCTGGCTAATAAGTGCAAAGCTGATTGTCCATTTTATTGCATGTTTCCATATGTCTTTAGGGTTACCATGGAGACACATCAAAAACGTTTCTTTGTGGCAATGTTAGTGAACCACTTAAGCGCCTAATCAAGGTAAATTTTTGTTAGTTTGTGAAATGATAGCAATTAATTGTGTTATCTTTGTTACCCTTGCCAAGCGTCATCATTATTCTTATAAAAGCCTGTAACATATTGTTTGCACTTTACAGTTAGGTGCACAAATTCTCATCTGCTACTATTGAACTTTATAATTTGTAGACTTATTTACAAATGATAAGAATGGTTTTCAAGTATTGCTTCTAATTTCACTGATGATTTAATTTAGATATTATCTTCATTGTAATTTTGTGGCAGGTAACTGAAGAGTGCATGGAGAGAGGTATAGCAGTCTGCAAAGATGGTGCTAGTTTCAAGAAAATTGGAAAAAAAATCAGGTGAATATTTCTCCTCTCTTCATGAATGTTCTGTTGAAATTTGAAAACAAAGCAGCATATCTATAGCTGAAACAGCTTATCATAATCTTATTGCAAATAATATGATTAGGACAGAGTAAGAGGCTCCATTTGTATGTAATTATTTACATTTTTAAACTATGCTGCATTCTGAAAGGGACAGTGATGGTGCATATTCAAGTTTGAGTGATATGAAACTAGCAGTAATTTACAAGTCTTCAGTATTTTATAAGGACTACTTTCGGTTACCTGTTGAGGGCTATCAGCGTATTGTGCTTTGAGCCTGTGAGGGTATAATATTATTGAACAAAATGGAGAGGCTTGGTGCTTTTTTATAAAGTTTATTGTATACGTTAGAAGCGGTCAATAATGATAAGATAAAGCTGCTGATGAAATTGGAGTAGCCTCTTTTATAAACTAAAGTTTTCAGCTTTGTCTAGTTAACTTGAAGCAAGTAAAACTAAAGTTAACTCTTTAAAATAAAATGATGCTCCTGTATGAGCTTTGAGTTCAAGAAAACCCAGTTAGTTGAAGCATGTGAAAATTAAAATCAACTTTGGAAAAAAGAAATGCTTCTCTTAGAGCTTTCCTGACAAGAAAATTAATGTCAATTTTGAAAAAGGAAATGCTTCTCTTAGAGCTTTGATGACAAAATAGATCAAGTCTCTCAACTGCTTGAATACTCATTCTTTATGGTAAAGTTATTGTTTGAACAGGAAAGAAATATAATAACCAATTTGGTACATGAAAGTTTATTTACTTTGTTCAAATATACAGTAAGAGCTGTAATTTAGCTATTCTTGCATACATAATCTCTTTCTCTTCCCTATCATTATATATTCTAAATATTCTCCTTTATTAATTGTTGAAACCTTACTGAAAATATTCCTCTCTATCATTATTCATGACCACAGTTTCATTCATTATGTTTCTTATTTTAATCATGTTCATTACCAAGGTAATGCATGAAAATGGGTGAAGCCCTAGATCATAGATCTACAACTAACCTAATTATTTGCTTTGACTTAGAAGGTCTGGTGGATTAAGACCTAATATATGTAAAAGATGAGTTGTTTGTATGTAAGTGTCTCCTAGTTTAAATTATATTTGTGAAGCATCACAGAACCTGTTGAACCTAAAGGCACACCATATGATTCATTTGTAATGCTAGTATTATGTGTTTAATACTTTTATGCTTGAAGAAGATGCTTGTACATTGTTATATTCAAATAACACATGCATTTTTTTGATGAATTGGTAACATATATGGTAGACCTATTTCTTTGATATGTCAGAATTTGATGAATATGTGGAATTTATGCATTCTTGAAATTTTCATTGGATCTTGTTGCAGTGAACATGCTGAGAAATATGGTTATAGTGTGGTGGAGCGTTTTGTTGGGCATGGTGTAGGGTCTGTCTTTCATTCTGAGCCAATCATATTACATCATCGTAAGTAACATTTGGTGCCAACTATTACACTCCATTTTGCCACTTGAGTATCTGCAAATAATCAGGAAAATTTTAAGTTGTTCTTAGAGAAGCTTCATAAGTTTTACTGTAATGGACTAATAACTTATAAATGAGCTACATCCTGTTTCCTTTTAACTTGTGCAAAGAAACCCTAGTCATTTTGCTGCTAACTTTTTACTACCATGTTAGTCCGTTATTTATATTTCTCTAGCAATTGATTAATATTTTAAAGCTTTTGCGATGTGATTATTAATTGTTTGACAGGCAATGAAAAATCTGGTTGTATGGTTGAGGGTCAAACATTTACAATTGGTGAGTGCATTGTTTTCTTTCCTTGGAATTGTGGAAGGTTTCGATTCTATATGATTGTCAAGTGCTATTTAGGTTGACTGGTTTGGTTGGCCTAAAAAGCCACAAGTTAAAATTGCCACTCTCACAAGTTATATATACAGGCTTAGATAGCTCTATGGCTTCGTTTGGCTTGCGGGATTGGAATGGAATGGATTGGATTGAAAAAATACTCTCATGTTTGGTGGAACTCAAGATTGAATTAAAATTAATAGTGTTAGGTGTAGATTAGGATTAGATTGGAATAAAATTAATTAAAATGTTATAGTATATACTTAAAATTAATTTATTTTATAAAAAAATGAAAAAAGGAAAAAAGAAGAAGAAGAAGAAGTGTAGATCATCTGGATTCTCTACCATCTTCAATCTTCAAGATCATCTACCCCAGTTCATCAACATTATCTCCTACCGTCTTTAACATCATCAACATCACAATACTATCATCTCCCACAACAATAACAATATCAATAAAATAGTTTATCAAAAAAGAAAAAAATAAAAACAATTTATCAAAAAAATATACATCAAAAGGGGGGGACAACTTCATCTGGATTCCATTGGAACCCACATGATGTTCATCTAGGTTCCAATCGAACCCAGATGAGGAAAAACTCTTCATTTGGGCTCTATTCGAACCCAAATGATTTCAACCACACACATAAAATAATAATAATAATAATAATAAAAAAGCAAAGAAGGTAGAGTGGTCATTAGTTGTTGCTGGTGGTTCGTCACCATAGATGGAGGAGGAGATGAGAGAGATGTGTAGTGGTTTGTGGTGGTGGTGGTGGTGGTTGGGTGGGTATGGTGGAGATGAGAGAAAGATGGTGGAGATAAAAGAGAGACGAAGTGTCGTGTGAAGAGAGAGATTTTGTTTGATGAGAGAGGAAGAATCAAAAGGATTCCCAAGTTGACAAGATATGGGGTTTCCGTTTCCCGCGTTGAATAGGAATGGAGGTGGGCCCAGGAATGGAAAATCCATTCCCTTCCTTGACTCCAAACGTGAGATGTGGGAGAATGGGAAAAAATGAATCCCAATCCCACACCAATTCTCACGTACCAAACATTGCCTACATGTTTTTAACAAAATTGTTGCACAATTTTTGTACCTGCATTATTAATACATGTGAAATAGGGACACTGGTAGATTCTCAACCATTAAAAGTGCTTTTTAGTCTAGTGGTTTAGAAATTAAATTAGAATTTGTGTAGAGAGGGACTGCTAAATGCAAATCCTGCCCTATACATACAACTCTTAAATAAGAAATGCAACTCTTTTAGGGGGAGTTAACATAATTTGGGTTGTTACCAATTAGGATTTTTGGCTTTCTCGATGACATAATTTGTAAGATATCCCAAAGATGCTATGAAATAGTTATTATTCATTCATTTTGTCTGTTATTGCAGAACCAATCCTTACAATGGGGAGCATTGAGTGTGTAACCTGGCCTGACAATTGGACAACTCTGACTGCTGATGGCGGTCCTACTGCACAGTTTGAGCATACCATTTTAATTACTAGAACGGGTGCGGAAATTTTAACAGAGTGTTGAAACAATCATCTAGGTACTAAATATTTTTTGGCCTCATAATTCAATATTATACAAATTTAACAAAAGGATTTATTATTTAATATTACACACATACAAGAAAGGACTTACTATTGAATATTATACATGCATAACGAAGGACGCAAACCAACTTCCAATTATACTGCTGCTTCAGTTTTGCATCATTATTCAAGGTTCATAAATATGTCCTTTTACTTCAAATTTATGTTCTTCTTGTTTACAGTAGACTGTTTAGTTAAAACCGACAGTATATTACTTTTCTTCATTATTGCTTATTGGTCAACAAATTATTCCAGTGATATATGAGTAAAGCTTAATGATATTGAGTGTTTAGTATGAGTCATCAGGTCATAGACACCCTTGATTTAAAACTTTTTCTAGACCTATAATTCTTCTGTAAGTGCATGATTATATACAATGAAATATTTCGAATCAATGAACGGATAGGGCAATGGCAAAGTGCATTCACCTACATAATGGGATCCTCAGAAATGGAGGGGGCAACTGCCCCCATTTCTACAACCTTTGGCACTGCCTATTACCATCTTGGTCTCCTTGATAGGCCGCCTGAACCCTTGAGTGTTTTGTTTCATTAAGTTACTTTGGCTGCAATCTTGGTGCCTGCTAGAAAGCTTTTGGTAGCAAGATTATATTCGTGAGTCATGATGTTAGGGTAAGTATTGCTTCTGGATCGTGTTCTCAAAAATATAAATCTTTTGTAATAATCATCAGTCCGTTTATTGGTACTAAAATTTAGTTATTCTTTTAACATTTGTGGACGTGAGATTATTTGAATATTTGTTTTGATGTGTATGAATATCATATGTCTTAATGAAATCTCATTCACCTATATATACAGTTGCTGAATCTGTTAAGCAGTCTGTAGTGGTATCTGGATAAAATAGGATATCTATATTTTTGAGTTTGTGATTGCATCTATTCCATAAATCTTATTTTCTTATTCGGATCTAATATCATCTGAATAGACGAATGCCTGATCCTCTTTTATATCTCAAAGATTGATCTGATGGCCAAAGTTAATTGTTTTCAAGATATTCCTCAAAGCATTCATTTTTGTATATTCTTACCAGCATCTACTGATGGTTCATCATTTGTCTGCAATGTTTTGTTCATTAATATACCTTATTAACTTTTGATTTTGCTGTGTCAGCAGACTCTGAATTTAGTTGGTTTGTTTAGAGGACTATAGTATATTAGTGTGTCATTGTAACTTTTAAGATCTTTGTTTTTTGAAGTAGTGGTAGCTAAGAATTTCATTTTGTGGTAAAATTGGGTGCCACGGGGTCCGTTATTGTATTTGTTTTGGTCACAGGGATTGAATATTCCAGTTTCCAGAAATATGCTGTGTTGAATTAACAATGAGAAGGCGGATCCTGGTTACAAATTATGGTTGAATTGGCTTCTCATCAATGTAGATGTCAACATTTTTCTGTTATTAGATAGGTGACATACTCTGTTGCACTCGATAATCTCAGTCGTTGTATAGTTCATTTAATACCATTCTTATGGTTGCATAAAGGTGTTTGTGTTTCCATCAGATTTCATACATTGGCGCAAGAGGAGTTTAGTAGATAGTTGAGGTGGATGTGTGGGATTAAAAAGGAAAAAACAAACACTTCATATGACTAGTGGCGGCAATGAGGAGTCAGTAGAGTTTTGTTAGAGAATTTGGAAAGGAGAAACTTCCACCTATTTTCTCAACACATTGTTAAGTTGACCCGTAAATGCGTTTCCAGTTGTGGAGTTTAAAATAAAATATGAACTTTAAACTTGTGTCTTAAATTGTCATTAATTTACTTGACAACCGACGGATGACATGTCTCCATTTGAGCCTCAGCCTCCAAAAAGGTGTTTTCACTTGCCAGTCAAAGTCTAACAACAAATACGTGTACATGGGTTTTCCTCTTGGACGACTGATTCAACCAAGTAGATCTGCAATAGTTGTGACCTGCCCACGAGAAAAACAAGACTTGTTTAGGTCTGGTCCTGGTCTTTTGTGCGATGAACATGTTTTAACACTTCTAAGATGGTTTAACGTATGCTACCAAGACCCATCTAAGGATTGAAAAATTGAAAAGATGGAATGAAATAATTATTAAAATAAGTGGAATGTTACTTAACATGTCTTTAAAATTCAAAACATATATGATGAAGAACATTGATATATATGCAAGTGTGATGGTGCAGTGGCGATAATATGCAAACGTGGATCATGTGGCATCCAGCTTTTCGTTCACAGTCCGCATGCCGGCCACTTGGTGCACCGTCCAGTGTCTCTCAGTTTCCACTTTTTTTTTTTAATTGGATAAAAAAGCCCACGTGGTTGTGGACCATCTTTCCATTTAAATAATCATCCACAGGACATTTAATGTCTACACCATCATTATTCATCATAGAGAGCTCTCTCCTAGCAGTTGGAGTATCCAAATTCCAATCCATCATCGATCCATCAAAATGTCCTCCCTCAGATCTTTGAAGCCCTTAACTTCACCTTTGAAGCTCCGAAACCCCAGATCCCTTCCACCTTCCCAAGCCAAAACCCTCTTAGGCTTCTCTTCTTCCACAAACAACAACCACCTCAATCTCTCACTCTCTTCCAAATATCTCCCCACAACAACCACAACCACAACCACCAGGAAGTTCACCACCACTGCCTTGTTTGGCAGCAAATCTAACTCTTCAACTGACTCTTCCAGGCCCAGTAAGTTTCATTTCACTTATTTATTCAACATATACACATAAGCATGTACTGGAATACTCATTTGGATTTATCAGGTAAAGTGCAGGAACTGTTCGTGTACGAAATCAATGAGCGAGACCGAGACAGCCCGGCAATTCTAAAACTAAACAAGAAAACAGAAACACTTGCACTTGGCGATCTTGTCCCCTTCACTAACAAGCTCTACTCAGGAGACTTAAAAAAGCGTTTCGGGATCACTGCAGGCATCTGTGTACTCATCCAACACGTCCCAGAGAAGAACGGTGACCGATTCGAGGCCATCTACAGCTTCTACTTCGGAGACTACGGCCACATAGCTGTCCAAGGAGCCTACTTGACTTACGAGGACACCTACTTGGCCGTCACTGGTGGCTCTGGAATCTTCGAGGGCGTGTACGGACAAGTCAAACTCCAGCAAATTGTGTTTCCTTATAAGCTCTTTTACACTTTTTACTTAAGGGGTATTCCTGATTTGCCAAAAGAGCTTCTGGGGACACCTGTGGAGCCGTCTCCGGCCGTCGAGCCAGCGCCGGCAGCTAAGGCTACTGAGCCTCATGGGGTTATTAGGAATTTCACAAACTAGTGGGTGGGAGTTGTAGTTATGGTGGTGGGACTAGGTGGTCATTTTCATTTTGTGTACTTCTTATCTTTCTTTTTGCATGTTTTTAGCTTTTTGTGCGAGTATCTTCTGAATAAGCTATGTACACCGTGTTGGAGCAATTCTATTAGGCTCTTGTTTTGTAATGTGTTATTTTATTTTGGGAGTATAAATTAATATATTTCAAGATTTAAATCAATATTGGTTTTGTAGTAAATTTCTTTTAAAAAATGGATCTTGGTGGATGGTTGCTTAATTCAACATAATAGGGTTCCAATTTTAAATTAGAAGAATAAAAAACTAAGATTTTACTTCGTATTTTTCTCCCTTTAGTTTGGCATCATAGTTAAAATTCACCATTAATTTATGAAATCGCTAAGAATTTTTTTATTGTCTAATTAAATAACCAAATCTCCTTATAGTTTAAAAAAATGTCCAAACAAACTCTTGTATTTTAGTAAAATGTCCAAAAAACCCTTTGATTTTTTTTCATAATTGTGTATGTTAAAATTATATTTCAACAAATTATAGGAGGTAATTAATGATTATGTCAAATAATAGAGAAGAAATTAGGATTGTCTTTTTTTTTTTTTTTAATAAAACAGAAAGAATGTTCAAATTTTAGAATCCAAGGTTCCTCTTCCAAACAAAAAAAAAAAATTGCTGTTTCATTTGGTATGACTTCTTTTATTTAGATAGATCTTTTAAAAATAGATATTTTATAATTAGATTATTTATAAGTAGAAGCTTTTAATAAGAAATTATTGGTTGTTTGGTTGTCAATTATTATTTTTTTTTAAAGTTATAAATCATTTGATTGTGTTACTTTTAAAAGCTCTTTTAAGATATAAAATTACCAAAAAAGACATTTAAAAGAAAGTAAAACATTACAAAACAATATTGGGGAAAATATAATAATTTTTTTAAAAAAAATTACACAATCTAATAAAATAAAAGTACAAGCTTTGAAATAAAATACCAAAAATTTAAAGTGTAATAATAATAAAATTCTTCCTATTGAAAATCAATAAAAATGACTTAAACTAATTAATTTCGGTACATGCAATTTGATCACTTTTCTTATCTATCTTAAATTCATGAGATAAATTCATGTTATGCAATGGTTTCATATGGAGACTTGGCGGAGACTCGTTAAAAAAAAAAAAGTATATTAAGATTTTACGGGTAGGGTGATATTAACAAAGTATAATAGAGTTATAATAAACCTTTTAATTCTTTAAGAAAAAAATAAAAAAGATCTACGTGGGAAAACTCAAAATTTGAGCTTTTCCCTAGTAAATGTATTTCGGCTTTTTTAATTGTTTAAAAACTCTACTGAAATGACAATCAAACAACAATTAAAAAAAAAAAAAAAAAGAGCTAAGAGGATTAGAAAAAGGTCTTTTAACTAGTAGATAAATTGTACCAAATATTAGTATTTAAGAGAATTAAAAGCTTTAATTAGAAATCTAATATATATATTAAAAAAAATATGAAGAAAGATGTTGAGAATTAATAAGAATAGGTAAATGCAAAAGGCTATGGCTTTCTTCTCAAATTGTCACTGATGTATGGATGACCATTTTAGAATTGCGAGGTCACGTTGCATATATAACTTGCATACCTTAGAGCAATGAGGATTCTCTAATCGATGAGGTCACATAGACATGATTCTTCGTTCAATAATACTGGATATTTCGGCTTATATTTTAAGTTTTGTTACAATAATTCAATCATATAATATTTGACAAGTGAGATAATTTGTCATCAACATGTGTTTATACTTAAAGAATATATCTTTAAGTTACAATGTTAGGTAGATAATAAGACAACTAGAAAATCAGCTGACCATAAGAAATCAAATGCCAGTTTGTGCTCTACTTTCAACATCCTTTCAAAAAAAAAAAAATGTCAGTTTGTGATTTGTGTTTTTGGTTGTTTTTGTTAAGAGTAATGCTACATTCCAGTGTTAATCATTTATGTCAAAAGGCAGATGTATAATTCAATTCCTACAAAATATATTTTACAAGCTTGTGTAGATATTACACATCATCCTTTAATAGGGATGATTAAGTATCTCATTCATCGTAAAGATCAAGGGTTCAAGTCTCACATTTTTTCTTTAAAACAGAAAGTGTGATTATGAATCTCTTCTTGATAGGAATTGTCCTATCCTAGATTTTGAGACTACTCATCTAAGTGGATACTTAATTATGAAAGTGATTCTTTCTTAGATTGTGAGATTAGTCATCCAGATGGATATTTTATTATGAAAGTAATTATATTTTCATTATAAAATTACATATTCAGAACATATAAATAGTAATTAATCTCTTATAATCATGTAATTATTTATTCCATCATAAAATTAAATATTTGAATTACGTAAATAATAATTAATCTCTTATAATCGTTGGATGCCAGCTTAAAAAAAAAAAATAGTGGATATACATACGTTATTTTTCCAGGGATTTCGTACTTTTAAGCCTATAAAAGCATTCATCTTCACTTCGAATCAATTTTGATTTTGGTCTGCTTTTTTGTATGCATGGTTTCATAATCATTTCAAAAAATCCCAATAGTAACCCATCTTCTTCTAGGAATAGACTTGTTTCACTTTAATCTTTCTCAGTGTCTTGAAGAAAATCATAAGGAGAAGAGGGCAAGACGACATCATATATATTTTTCACTCACCGTACCACATTTTCCTTTATCATGCCAATCTCTGCCCAATACAAGTGAATTCCAGTACTCTTTAATATTCTCTAATACTTTTTTAGATTTTAGTCTTCACTACAAACATAGATACATAAGATTCTCAACACAGCTTGTGCTCTTTCCCTGGAACCAAGTATTGGTTTTAATAAATATATTGGGATCTAATTAAATTAATAAAAAAAATACTAGAAAAAATATCAATGTCGATTGAAAAGAGGAAAAATATTAAATAAATAAATTATTATGATTAAAATAAGTTGTTTGAGATTAAATAACTAAAAAAAAAGTATAAATTTCTTTTGGAATATCTTGAAATATCCCAATCAGTCCATAATATTTCCAAAAATATTTGGGACATATTTTGAAATGTAGTTATTTCTCTCTATCTCAATATTAGCATATATCCCAAATTATGAAAGAATAATGCTAGATTATCAAAATTATTTGTCTTTGAATCTTATACCATATATATATATATATATATTTAAAAAAAAAAACCATGGTTGCTACAATTCATACCAGATCCTAAATCCAATATAATTTGGACATTAATTTAAATAAATAATTTGGATAAAGTAGCATTATCTTAATGAAAAGAGTAGTACTATTAGTAGTGTTTATTTTCTTACTTCTAAATTTAGAAGCACTCAATAGTGAATTAGTGCAGAATCATTTGCTATAGAGGCCATTCACCTTTCCAATACGTAAACCATCTGGACAATTTGTTACACAAATTGAGCAATACTATATGTATAAAAAAAATCTATAAGTTTACAAACGCTATGACAATTAAATTATAATTGCCATATGAATAACAAGATGACGTGGTGAATAGTATCATATATCAAAAGCGGCTGCTATATCATTTTGGGATGTTGAGACATGTAATATTTTGATCATTTAGTAGATGTATCATTTCTTCCCTTCTGCAAATCATCAAAATATATATAGTAGGTGAGATGCAGATTGTTATACAAGCAGATGGTGAAATGTGTTGGACAAGAAATTAGGATACATATATCTAAGTCAAATATCAATGTTGACCAGCAGGAATCTTAAGATAGAATTGAAGTAGATTGTAGATAAACATATTATTGATTAAACATAAATAATATAAAATGGTAGCAGTACTGATAGTGGCACAGGAGCAAGTACACACTGACAAATCAAAAGAGGGCGGCCATGAAAACTCATAAGATTTACATTTGCATATTCACTATTGCCTTTTCAATCTTCCTTTCTAATACAAGACGAAAATTTGGTATTCTTGACTCCATCTTTCCCACACTGATCTCACAAATGTACTCATTTTTCACAATGCATAGCTGTGCGTGAGCTACAACTTCGCTTTCTACTTTCTTGCTCTAAATATTTAAAGGTTGTTAATAAATTTTATGTGTTTGACTATATTACTAGGTTATTAATAAATTTGGATCCCAACCTTTTTTGTCCAATAGAACCCTATAATTTTACAATATTTTAATATAATATTAATTTTATAAAATATCAAACTCTACACACTTCAACCAATGAATTATATGAGCTTCAATTCAACCAACGCATGTCGTTAGATTTAAATTCCACCAATTTACTATTGGGGCTTCAATTCCAACAATTCATGACATGAAGGATCTAGACACAAACTTATTATTAAAATTTCAGCAAATTCAAATAAACTAATCCACGGCAGGGGCTTCAATTATAGATCCAGTATTTCTACTGAGATTGAGAGAATTGGTAAGTTGTGTTGTGATTTGATGAAAGAGTACTAATTGAAGTTTAGATCAAGTGAAGAAGCTTCTCATTTGAACGATTTTTTGAAACAAATGGAGGTAACTCATGTTTGACGAAGTTGCGAATCCGGGGTGGTTGTCAATTGATTTACAATGGAATAATTCTTTTGCTGGGTCCAGGTCCATGTTCAACATCACAATATGCAAGTGGCACGCTATTTGAAGAAGATAAGAACGAGGATGAAGTATCTAATGTGGTTCATATCTCTTTTGTACTAAATTGACATTGAATTTTTTTTATTACATGAAATCTATTTCTTCAATGTCATGGAAGTTTTGTTGCATGGATGACTGGAAAATGAGAAAAAAAAAATACATGTCAAGTTACTATCTTTACACTTTTTATGTCAAGTTACCAGTATATACTTGGCTCAAATCCAATTAACATACAAAGTCATTTCTTGTTTGATTTGTTTCTAATATCGTTTTCTTTAAACTTTGAGTCTAAAATTAATGGTTATTGATTTATTCTTTTGTGAAGCTATTATTGTGGAATGGCCATTGGTATTGGAGATGCATATGAAGGTGGATGTCAACATTTAAGTCTTTAGCACTTGATTTCATACAAGTTTTAGAAGCTAAACTTGTTATCAGGATTCTATTTTGGCGAACTATCATGATGATTAATATTTTATATTCCAATTTCACTTATAGGTATTGAACAACATGATATTCATATTTTGATGATTTATTTATAATAAATTATTTTATTAATTATAAAGAAACATTATTTATATTTTTTCTCTTCAATAAATCAGAATTGATTATTATGATTTACGATAAAAAAAATACTTAATTAGAAATATTGCCATAGAAAAACAAGTGAGGCTGGGGAGCCATCTCCCCAAACTTGGATTCCTCATACCTATTAATTAATAACACAAATGGTTAATATAGTTTTACTTTATATTTGTGATCAAAATTCAAATCTCATCATACATATATATCTGTATATAAATGTTTAATCTCGATAAATCTGTTGATAAATTTCTAAAACAATCGACACATCCATAGGATTTACAACCATATAGGTAACTGCAATGAATCACATAGCTACAGAGAGTTCCTAAAGCTCTATTTTTAACTGACAAAATTGTCACCTTATTCATCTAGCCTTTCATATTATATTTGGTTTCAAGTGTGCCGAACAGTACTAGCAATTCACGTCCATTAAGTTGGAAAAGTTAACAACAATAAGAGCATTAAAATTACCCAATTCTCCTATCTCTTTCATAAGTCCACTCGACATGGCCTCATGAATGTACACAGACCCATCAATCACCAAGTCAAATTTCAGTGCGCACAACATACATACACAAAGATGGATGCACCAAGCTTTAATGTATATGGTGGCCAAACCTCTTGATATCAGTCATGTGATGAGTATGTCATATCATGAAGTTTATCAATCAAAGTTAGCAAATGCTGCAAACCGAAGATGGAGCAGAAGGGATTCTCTTTCTCTTGAAGCCAGCCAAAAAGCCAAGGCCAAACCTAGTACTTTTTTAATCAACCCTTTTAGGTGGACAACACATCTGACCGGGAGCTTCGAAAGAAGAACATTGATGGGACGGTCGTTGGAACAATCTGCAATAGCTACATTAAAAGATTCAAGTATTTGGGCTATGGCCCACTAACAATTCGGTTTGGCCGATTAATTGGCGACAGTATTGGGGAAAGCTTATTAATGTTCAATACAGTTTGTGCATTATGAAACGCAACTGCTGTTGTTGGTGTGAAAAGACAAATAAAGAATCATCATATTTCTCCTTCACTTTTTCTTCCACAGTAGAAAATTTTCACATTTATGTACATTGATGGAACTAATGCATGGATAAGATTTTAAATCCTGGAGCCACATGAAATTTCTACCCTCTTACAGTTTTGTACAAAACTTTGAAACCACGGTACCTTAGCATGGACATAATTATTTCTCACAAGATGATGAAAAGGGCTCGCTTTTATTGCATTAACATTCTTGCCTCTTCAAATTTTATAAACATTTGTACAGTATTGTTTGTCCTCTATATATATGTATATATGATTTGATGTTTCTCTCTTCTTCATATTTTGAATTTAAAGATTTATTTAGTGCATAATAATGAACCCTAGCCGACATGTTGAAAACTATCACTATCACTATCACTACAATCACATTGTCTTTAAATAAGAAAGTGGGAGAGAGTAAATGTGAGTAGAGAAAAGACTCGAGAGAAGGCCAACATGTATTGTATGTAGAAGAAGAGATCAAGAGCTTGAGAATCAGCATTTCGAGGGAGGAGTTTGGTGCGCTATTCTATGCATCTCTCCTTCTTTGCCGGTTTTTTGTCTGCTTCATTCCCAAACACGCCAAAATCAACATACAACACATCAATTTCTTTTACCTCCACGTGCTCTCTCTCAAGCAAACAAACCCTTATTTTGAAAAACCATTAGTTTTGCTATATACATACATACATATATATATACCAATAACATTAAACATGTCTTTATAATTAATTGTCTTCCTTTGCTCGTCCCCACTTTATCTTCTAGCTCCAAGAATCCACCAAAAAACCAAAATTCCTCTCTCTGACTCTCTCACTCATCGATACAAACCATGCAGCAGAACCCTACCTTCACTTACATAGCATCAAGTACTACTGCTGAGAGTGCTTTTTTGGAAGCTGATCATGATCATCATCATCGTCAAGAAGATGAGGATTCTATTATTCTTTCTCTTGGGCCTCCTGGTCAGCATGTCTCCAAACATCACTCCTCCTCAATCCCAACTCAACAACAGACGTCTAGGGAAAGTGGTGTAACTATAGCTCTTCATATAGGTCCATCATCAACCACTGAAGCCGCAACTACCAACTCCTCTAATATTGGCAATCTAGTTCAAGGACTACAGTACTGGATTCCTTCGCCAGAACAAATCCTTGTTGGCCCAACACAGTTCTCTTGTGCTGTCTGCAACAAAACATTCAATAGATACAACAATATGCAGGTCTCCACAATAATAACAATAAGTACAACAGCAATTTACTATTAAATTTTCTGTATATATATGTAGCTTAATTATGTTGGTTTCTCCTTGTTTAATTTTCTTTTCCTTTTTTTCTGGTTTTATGCATGTATGATCGTTTTGCTAACAATTACATATAATTTTGTTAATTACTGTCTTTTACAATTGTATATGTAGATGCATATGTGGGGGCATGGTTCACAGTACAGGAAAGGACCAGAGTCACTACGAGGGACAAAAACAGAATCTTCAATGCTAAGACTGCCTTGTTATTGCTGCGCCGAGGGTTGTAAGAACAACATAAACCACCCAAGATCAAGACCACTCAAGGATTTCAGGACACTACAGACACATTACAAGAGAAAGCATGGAGCCAAGCCATTTAAGTGCAGAAAATGCGGGAAGCCATTTGCTGTTAGAGGGGATTGGAGAACTCATGAGAAGAACTGTGGAAAGCTTTGGTTTTGTATATGTGGGTCCGATTTTAAGCACAAAAGATCCCTCAAAGACCACGTTCGAGCCTTTGGAGATGGCCATGCACCTCATACTTTAGAGATGTGTGAAATTGAAGTAGAAGAAGAGGAGGAAGAAGTAGAAGAAGAAGAAGAAGAAGAAGAAGGTGGAATTAACAATGAAGAAGATGAAAATGGAGTGAGTGCTTTCTCATCTGTTTTGTTCTAATAATTAAAGAATTGATTAGAAAATGAAAGAGAGAGAGACGATGAGGACAAACAATACAATGAAAGCCAAGGTTGTATGCATTTAATGTTTAAAGTGCCAGTTAGATTATGTAATATCGAAGGACCTTTTGGTTACACCTTTATTGCAAAAAATGTGCACACATACACAAATTTACATTCACATGGAAGAGAGAGAGGGAGGGAGAGAGTTACTTACAATTTGCCATAATTTAAAAAGGTGGTCAAGTAAATTCAGTGATGACTGCAGATAGGAGCAGACATGCAGACATGTACAGTGGAGTCACAGATTCTACTGTTCAAAATAGCTTTACAATTGCGATAGATAGCGCGGACTCGTTCTTTCTCTCTCCCTTTGATAATACTCAAGTCTCTCTGAGCTTCGACTACCACTACAAACACTTTGATCAAGCCCTTGTCAGTAAGTGTAACAAGGGACCACTGATTTTTTACTGTTTTTGGGGTTTCACCCAAAGAGCTTCCTTTTTCCTTTTCAGACTATCTACAATCAGATATTGCCATGCATTTTCAGACTCCCTTTAATCCTCTTAATTTACAGTTTAATTTTAATCTCCATGTCTCCTTCCTCTCTATTTGTTATCTCTACGCCTTTTTTGTTTTCTCTTCTTATCACTCTTGCACTGTTACCGTCCGTGATCTATCATTCATTTTTGTCTCAACATTGCTCCTAGCTCCCACCATATTTATACCTACCATTGTTATTATTATTATTCATCTTTAGAGACTTAGAGTAGTGTGTTTCATTATTATTAACATTATCGATATTATAATTCTTTGGTTGAAGCAATCAAATTTGATGTCAAAATTGCATTGATGATATCGTAGGATGATCATAAGTAAGAACTAATGCAGATTTCTGAAAATTCCAGGTCAAAAGCTGAACAGCTTGAGGTGAGAAGTTTTAATATTTTATATGTAATATCGTTACCATGCCCATGAATACACACATATATATATGAGGAAAACGTTGAGTTAAAGATCCGAGCTAGGCAAAGTAACAGTTCTTAAACATTAAAGATCCATCGGTGTACATGGCCTGGGGCCAAGCTATGTACATATGCAAGTAACAGTTCTAAAACATTAAAGATTAATTGGTGTACATGGTCTGGGGCCAATCTATGTACATATACAAGTATATATAAAAATTAATGATCCAAGTGTTTGTGGATGTGGGTCTATGTGATTTAATATTCATAAAGGTTTAATAAATAAATTTATGAATGAAGTCATTAAAATTAATTAAGTTAAAAAATTCAAATGGTCAATCATTTCAAAATATTAATAGTTTCAATCTAATAGAGAGTTATGTACATTGATGGATGTATATTAATTAAGTAAATAAATTCTCTTGAAACTGGTCCTCTCTCTATCCTATAAATAATGGTAACACATTTTTTAATTTACTATCAATTAAGTGTGTGTTTACTGAAGTAAAGGATCAAGTGAGAGAAACACAATTTTCATTTATTTTAATTTCATCTTCATGATCATTTGAAGTTTTTCCATATGAATTCAAGTGTGTAATTCAATTACATTTTATTATTATGAAAATCATGAAATTCGAAGATCCTAATGTCATATGTCAATTGCTAAAAACTTACATGTGGTATCAGAGCTTGGTTAATGATTTATGATTTTCCATTAATTGTATATATTGTGTACTCTCTCAAATTGTTTCTAAATTATAAATTAGAATTATTGATGATACCTGTAATGCTTCCGCTTATGAATAATTCAATGTTTTGTAGATGAAGAGTATAGTGTAAAACTATATAATTGATTTCTTCATCTCAACTTAATTTTTTAGTTTATGGATATATGTGAAATATATTAATCTGATTACTTTATCTATATATATTGTACTTGATGTTTAACATATTGTTTTCTACTAAAATATTAATGTTAAATATCATTTGCTTTAGATAAATTGTAATTGTTAAATTATATTTTGCATGTATTACACTATGAATTCATGTTATTGTTAATTCATTAGTCATCAAAGTGACCGAGTTTTGAGGATTTGTGAATTTTAAATTGTGTAGTATAAAATTATATTCAATTACCTATTAACGTTGATGCATAAAATAACAGTTGATATTATGATTATTATATGTATAATAAAAATGTATATTGAAAAATCATTAATAATAAGATATTTTAGAATTATTTAAAGGTATATCCACATTCTTATTATTGATGAACATGAGGATGGTAATTGATATACTCAATTAGATTTGAATTGTATATCCAAAGATATCATATAATCTTATTGGAGTGTATATAATTACTGATTAAAAAATAATTCTAACGTATCATTATAAATTATGTTCATATATCTTAGTATCACCTGAAGAAGAATTTTGATATAAATTTATTATTTTTAATGTTTGTAACTCAGCATATTAATTTTGAAGAGCATTTTTATTGAATTTTTGTAGCATCACTTCTTGTTTCTCTTCATTCGATTACTTCATCTATTCCTAAGTTTAACAAATTAAATTTTTCTGACTGGAGTGAATAAGTTCAGTTTCACTTAAGTGCATTGGATCTTGATGTTGTACTTCGAGAAGAGAAACCCTAAAATCTCATTAATAAAAGCAATGAGGAAGAGAAATCTTACCATAAAGTTTGGAAAAGATCGAACAGATTAAGCCTTATATTTATGCGAATGATTGTTGCAAACAATATTAAGGTAGCTCTTCCTACAACTGAAAATGTTAAAGAATTTAAAAAATTTGTAAAGGAACGCTTCAAAAGTATTGAGACATTAATGACTAACTTAACCACTACGAAATTTGATGGATCACATAGCATGCATGAGCATATTATTGAAATGACAAATATAGCAGCAAAGCTAAGAACATTAGGAATGAACGTGGATGAGTATTTTCTTGTACAATTTATTTTAAATTCCTTACCTTCTCAATATAGGCTATTTCAAATTAATTATAACAGTATCGATGATAAGTGGAACGTTAATCAATTGGCTAATAAACTTGTTCAAGAGGAGACAAGACTTAAGCAATAAGTAACTCATACAGTTCATCATATTGATCAAGAAGTTGAAAAGAAATCTAGTAAAAAGGCCGCACAAAGCAAAATGAATAGACCAATGAAATCAAATGAGTCTTTTTCTTCTCAAATCTATAAGAAGGAACATAAAAAAGATAAATGTCATTTTTGTAAAAAATCTAGGCATTTTATGAAAAATTGCCTTAAACGTAAGATATGGTTTGAAAAGAAAGATAAGTTTAATGCTTTAGTATGTTTCGAATCAAACTTAACTACTTATGTTTAAAGTTATTTATAACACTTCGTAGATTGATTCTAGTACAACTACTTATGTTTCAAATACATTAGAGGGATTCCTTATGACCCAAACCATAAATCCAAATAAAGATTTTGTTTTTATGGGAAATCAAGTCAAGGCTCCAGTTGAAACTGTTGGCACTTATCGTTTGATTTTATATGTTGATATCATTTAGATTTGTTTCAAACTCTTTACATACCTTCTATTTCTAATTTTTTTTTTTTTTGTCTAAATTTGATATTGCTGGTTTTACCTTTAAAGTTGAGAATGAAAGTTTTAGCTTATTTAAAAATAGTCGTTTTATTGGTTCTGGTATCATACATGATGGTTTGTATAGGTTGAAACTTGATAATCTTTTTACTAACCGTACATCGTAATTTTAATGTTAAACGTGGTATGGTAGATGAACATTCAACATTTCTGTGGTATAAACGTTTAGGACATATTTCCAAATAAATATTAGAAAGATTAATAAAGAATAAAATTTTTTCAAATTTAGATTTTACTGATCTTAATGTTTGCGTGGATTGTATTAAAGGCAAACATATTAAACACACAAAGAAATGAGTAACACGAAGTACACAACTTCTTGAAATTATATATACTAATATATGTGGACCTTTTGATTCTCCATCTTTTGGTGGAGAAAAATATTTTATCACCTTTATAAATGATTTTTCATGTTATGGTTATGTTTATTTACTGCATAATAAATCTCAAACAATGAATGCCTTGAGATGTATGTTAATGAGGTTGAAAAACAATTAAACGAAAAAGTGAAAATTATCAAATCAGATAGAGGTGGGGAATATTATGGAAAATACAATGAATCTAGACAAAGTCCTAGTCCATTTGCCCAATTCCTTAAAAAGCATGGCATTTGTGCACAATACACTATGTTGGAACACCATAACAAAATGGTGTAATAGAAAGGCGTAATCGTATCTTAATGACTATGGTTAGGAGTATGTTGAGTAATTCTTTTCTACCCTTATCATTAGGAATGTATACTTTAAAAACTATCATGTATTTGTTAAATAGAGTTCCTAATAAAGCGATTCCAAAAACTCATTTCGAGTTATGGACTGCTGGGAAACCTAGTTTAAAGCATCTTCATATTTGGGGCTACTTGATAGAAGCTAGAATTATAATCCATATGAAAAGAAATTGGATTTAAGGACAACTAGTGGTTATTTCATTGGTTATGCAGAAAAGTCTAAAGGGTATATATTTTATTGTCCAAATAATAATTCAAGAATTATTGAAATTGGAAATGCTAGGTTCATTGAAAATGGTGAAACTAGTGGGAGTAATGAATCACATAATGTGGTTATAGAAAAAGCTAGGGTGCAAGTTCTTATACCCATAACTTCTGGAAATGTCGTTCCCATTATTGAGCAATTGGACAATGTACAAGGACAACCTGATGATCAAACACTCTATAATGACAATTTTGCTAATAAATCTACTATAAATATATCATAAGTAATAGCATTAAGAATATCTCAAAGAAAAAGAAAATTTGTTATTTCTAATGATTATGTGGTATATTTACAAGAGTCAGATTTTGATATAGGAATTGATAAAGATCCAGTTTCATTTTCACAAGCCATAGAAGGAATTGATTTTGTTAAATGGATTGATGCTATCAAAGATGAATTGAAATCTATAGAACAAAATGAAGTTTGGGAACTTGTTGATTTGCCTGAAAAATGTGAAACAGTCGGATGTAAATGGGGTTTTAAAACCAAACATGACCAAAATGGCAAAATTGAACGATATAAAGTTAGATCTGTTGTCAGAAGTTTTGCTCAGAAAAACGGTATTGATTATGAAGAGACATTTTCACTTGTTTAAAAAAATGACTTTTTTAGAATCATTATGGTATTAGTAGCTCATTGTGATCTTGAGTTACATCAAGTAGATGTTAAAATTGCTTTTCTTAATAGGAATTTGAAAGAAGAGGTTTACATGGAACAATCGGAAGGGTTCTCAATAGAAGAAAAATTCAAAAAGTGTGTAAACTTAACAAGTCAATATACGGAATTAAACAAACTTCCTGATAATGGTATCTTAAGTTTCATAATATCATAACTTCCTTTGGATATAAAGAAAACATTGTTGATCAATGTATGTATCTAAAAGTCAGTGGGAGTAAGCTTATATTTTTTATTTTATATGTTAACGACATCTTGCTCGCTAGTGACGATCTTGGTTTGTTGCATGATATCAAGAAATTTCTCTCTAAAAACTTTGAAATAAAAGATATGGGAGGGGCAATCTACATGATTGGAATTGAAATATTTAGAAATAGATCATAAGGATTATTAGATCTATCTTAAAAAACTTACATTAATAAAATTTTAGAGAAATTTAATATGGAAAAGTGTTCACCAAATGTTGATCCAATTCAAAAAGGAGACGAATTTAATCTCATGCAATGTTCAAAGAATAAATTAGAACACAAGCAAATGGAAAATGTTCCTTATGCATCTATTGTGGGGAGCTTAATGTATGCTCAAACATGTACCAGACCAGATATCAGTTTTATTGTTGGTATGTTAGGTAGATATCAAAGTAACCTAGGATTATATCATTGGAAAACTGCAAAGAAAATGCTTAGATATTTACAAGGAATGAAGGATTATATGCTCACTTATAGAAGATCTAACAATCTTGAGCTAATTGAATATTCGGATTCATATTTTACAAGATTTTTAGATATTAGAAAATCTACTTTTGGCTATTTGTATCTTTTAGTCTAAGAGCTATTTCATGAAAGAGTGCGAAACAGTCTGTCATTACTACGTCCATTATGGAGGCTGAGTCTGTGGCATGTTTTGAAGCCACGTTTCATGATTTATGATTGCGGAATTTTATTTCAAGGCTTGGAGTTGTTAACAATATTGTCAAGCCGTTAAAAAATTATTATGATAATACCGTAACAGTTTTCTTCTCTAAAAATAATAAATATTTTAAAGGTGCTAAACATATGGAATTGAAATATTTTGCTGTCAAAGAAGAAGTTCAAAAACAACAAGTGTCAATTGAACACATAAGCATTGAATTTATGATTACAGACTTTTTAACTAAAGGTCTACCACCAAAATTATTTAGAGAACATGTGAAAGAATGAGAATTATTAATTGTGATGATTGATTTTGTACCTTGCACTTTTTAAATCAATCATCTTTGACACTTTGAGTTCACTTATGTGTTTATGATATATCTTGTTTTATATTTTGTTTTAATAAATGGTTTGAAAAATAGAAAAGTCTATTTAAAGATATTATTGTTGGATCATTATTGTTGATGAAAGTGAAACCTAATGTCATGATACTTGGAAAGAACTATATCAAAATGATGATGTAGAACCGCCATGACTCACATTAGAATTTTACTTATTTATGATATATATTTGACCAATATAAAATGACTTATTATTGTGTTGCGCACCTGATATTATTTATTAAACCATTAAAGAAGATATTTCACATGAGCTAAGTGAGAGAATGTTGGATGTGGCTCCATGTGATTTGATATTCATAAAGATTTAATAAATAAATTTATGAATAAGTCTTTAAAATAAAATTAAATTAAGGAATTCAAATGGTCATTCAAAAGATTGAATAGTTTCAATTCAATGAAGAGTTATGTACATTAATTAAGTAAATAATTTTTTTTGAAACCGGTGCTCTCTCTATCCTATAAATAATGGTAACGTATTTTCAATTTACCTTCAATTAAGTATGTGTTTACTGAAGGAAAGAATTGAGAGAGAGAAACACAATTTTAATTTATTTTAATTTCTTCATTTTCATCATCATTTGAAGTTCTTCCGTATAGATTTAGATATGTAATTTAATTACATTTTATTGTTGTGAAAATCATGAAATTTTAAGATCCTAATGTCTTATGTCAATTGCTAAAAGCTTACAAGTATAACATCTTTAATTTGTCGAAATCTTAATTTTGTTAGGAAATGTAGCACACATTTTGCCTCGCTGTCAAGCGCTTGACAGTGCGTATTCCCTGATTTGGCATGCTGATATAAAGTAATTGAGTTTTGGACCATGTGTAGACCTGAGTTCTCCTATAGATTTTATATGGAACTAATTATGTTCTTGAATGCAGTTTTTTGAAATTTGAGTCTATGTTGAATAGAACAGTTGCTTCTAATTCTCCCATTGTTACTATATATAGAAGGACTCTGCATGCAGAGAGAGATGCAAATAAATGCAAGAAAATATCAGATGATGGATTTATAACAGCAAGCAAAAACACAGCTCAAGGTCTGGGGAATCAAGTCAAATATATATATGCGATATTTCATCTGGTTTAGGCATATGATCTTTTATTTAGTCCCTAATAGTATAGAATGTACCTTCCAAAAAAAAATATATATATATATATATATATTACTTAATGTCAAATTTCTTTATTAATTTTTTTTTAGATAAATCAATATTTTGAAGTTAAAATTTTCCTATTTGAATGTAACTGAAAAAATATATATATGGCTGAAGCCTAATATACTGGCATGTTCTTTCATGCTCAGAAACGAATCTTTTGATTCTATGACAACTTCATAACAAGCAATTTCCTTGCCAATTCCAAATTATTCAACCAATCAGCGCTACGTTCGTTTGTATAATATCATCAAGGGAGGAATTGTTATGGTTGGCAGCCTGATCACAAACACCTAACATTTATAGTTATTGGATAGCTAATTCCCAGAGAAATCATAATCTTTTTCTTTACTGTTTTATTATTAATACTTCTGATTTTTTTTTTCAGTTCTTAGATTAAAATTCAATTAATACTAGCTACTGTAAAAAAGAGAGAAAATGACACGAAAGTAGATTTGTCACCAGTACAAAACATTCATAATTTGAGTTTGCATCGCACTAATTTATATTAAATGCTCAATATAGTGATATACGGTACCCTTCATTAAAAGTAGAAAAAGCCCATGGGTGGGGCTGGTTGCTTTCTGTAGAAAAAGCCCATGGGTGGGCCTGGTTGCTTTCTCTCTTTGTCCTCACTCTTCACTTTCACTTCTCTCACTTTTTAAAAATAGTCGATTTAACAGCATGAAGTTGGAAACTTAGCTTGACATTCAAAATTATTAGATCAACTACTTTGTTTTAAAAATAATTTCATTATTGAAGAGTTTTGAGATTGAATGGAGGAAATTAATTAAATACTCAATCTTGCTAGACTTGCATTTATCTTGCTAAATTGTGTGAATCACTCAATCTTCAAGAGTCTTAGCGATTAATCTAGCTCTTAAACCACTGTGTTGTTTACTTTTTTTTTTTTTTTTTAATTTCACACTTAAAATTAGTTTTTGGAGTTTAAAATGCAAATACACTGTTTTTTTATTGCAAACTATTTTTCTTTGTCTAGAAATTATTTCTTTGATTAAGAATTATGTTTCTTTGATCAAGAACTATTTCATAGATCAAAATTTATTTATTTGATCGAGAACTACTTTCTAGAATTAATATTGAATACTTTCAAAAGGTTTTTGAGTGTAACAATGTTGGACATGGCACATAATATATAGTTGGAATCATGTCGACAAGAAAAACAAAAGGTTTTGGTAGAATATTTTCTAACGTTTCAACCTTCAATTTTGTATTTTTTTAATGTTTTTTTAGTGTTTGTGGCTAATGTTAATGGTGTTCTTCAAAGATGGAATCCATTCTCCACGAAGTCCATTCATTTCTCTGTCTAATTTCGAACTCTTTATTTATCAATTTATTGTTCGCATTTGAAACTAATTTTTATGATGCTTTTATAATACTTTTTAAGGTGCTTATATATCAATTGCTTGCATTGATGCAATTTACAATCTTGTTTCTTTCTTAAAAAGTTGACATCAAATGTATTAAAGACGATCAATCATTACATACATAATTCAAATATATATTCCCATAATCAAGAAATATAAATTCTCACAAAGATGAGAAAACTCTGTACTCATGCATTTTATATTATTACATGTATAGTCTAAATGTTTACCCTAATAATCAGGAGACATTTACTTCCATAAAAAGACGAAAATTTCTCTCACATAATTGTAAAATGCATATGATGAGATTGAAACTCTCATCACTGAGATAGATAGAAATGTGTAAAACTATCCAAGCTAGGAGTAAATATAGAATATTAATTAGTCGGCATATGATTTGATAATAAAAAACAGTCATTGAGTATAATAATCTTTTAAGTTTGAATTGTCACACCATAGATGGTAATTTAAAAAAAAAAAAAAAAAAAAAAAAACTGAAAGTAGTGTATTTTAGAATTCTTCTTTTTTTTAAAAAAAAGTCGGGAAAACTGGAGTCCTTTTGTTTCGGGCATATGAATAAAAAGCCCGTCAAAGGATGAAGAGGGAGCGAGCACGACGCTTGATGAAGAGAATAAACATTTACACCCCTTAAAAATCATATCTACACCCAGTTTTGTATGTACATCCCAATAAAATTTTATAAAAGATGATAATCCATAAATACGCTCCACATATTATCAACTATGTCCCGTTTTTTTTTTACGAAGTATGCCATTTATTTTTATTTTAAATTAATAGCATAAATAACTAAATAATAAAACGTAAAACATAACATAATAATAATAATAATAATAATAATAAAGAAGAATGAGGGATCGGCGCCTCCTCCGAGATATGAGAGGAGGCAGCAAGCCCTCTATTTTCAAGTTTTGAAGGAGAAGGCTTGTCGCCTCCTCCATCCTTTGCATCCATGGCGATGGATATTTTCCTTTCAGACTTGGAAAGCTTCTTCACTCTTCTCTTTTTTAATTTAGGTCTTTATTTTTGTTTTTCTCACATATGTTGATGAAATATATTAAAAAAATGTAAATGGTTCATCCAGTAGATGTTTAGGAGGGAGAGCAACCCCTCTTTTCGTTGCAAGCCATTTTGCACTGGTGTACATAAACAGATAATGTCTAAATTTGTTGGTGATCTGATCAAAAACATTCCTCATATATATGTCCTACTTGTGATCCTCAAATTCTGCCAAGAGAGTGCTTGTTGGGACCAGGAACCCGATTTTGCCATTTCACTGTAGTCTCCTCAACTGATATGGGATCGTGTTTGATTCTCCATATGTGCCTTGTGGCACCGGTGTAATTCAAGGAGGAAGTGCATGAGATGGAGTTTACAGAAGCAGAGAGCAACATGAATGATTTGTAAGTTTGTTAATAACAAATCATAATAAAATAAATTATAAAGATTTTGATTAAGGGTAATATCGGAATTTTAAAAATGTACAAATTTGGGTACACAAACGATTTTATGGGGGTGTAAATATCGCCACTCTTTGATGAACATGACAACCCAAATAAATGTCATGGGCTCATGGTAGACCAAAGTTAGAACCACATGTTGTGAACAAGAGCCTAAACAAATGCTATTCGTACCCCACCAAGGATCTAAAAATTGTGCCACTGAATCAATTTAAAATAAATACATGTATCTTATTCAGAAATAAATAAATATATGTCTCTATGTCAAAAAATAATAATTACAGTCATATTTAAAAATATATATGTATCTAGGTAAAAATTGTCCTACGAAAAAAGACCAATGAAATTAAATACTTACAATAATTTTACAAATATAAAATTATAATTACACCCTGTCACCAAAGTCTTATTTCTTTTAGTTACAAACAAACCATATCCTCTAGTTGAATAAAAATATATATATATATATACATCCTTTAGTTACTGAAAAATAGGATTAAAGCCAAAGGAAAAGGAAACACATACTTTAAAAGGGGTAACCTAAGCTAAAAACATTAGGGTGTATTAAGTGAAAAATAAGCTAGGTTTTTTCATAAAAGTTCATATTTTTAAGCTCTAGCTGGGTTTCTTCAAAAGTGGGGCATATTTAGGGTGCCAATAGCACCGCTCTTAATACAATTGACAAGCATTGTCGTAGGGTCTTACCGGCCCAGACTAAAAATAAAAAATAAAAACCAAGAAAATAAGAGGAGCTTTAAGGTGGGTTTTTGGGGTTCTCGAAATGTTAGGCAATAAACTATGTTTTACTAAAATCTCCATCAATTGAATGATAATGCAAAATTAACCTTGGTTATGAATACGAACAGGACAAGTAAAATGAAATAAAAAATTAAACAAATGTTAAACGACTAGAATCAAAAACCCAGAAGGAAAACAAATGTGTCAGACAAATTATTAGGTTCATGTATGGACTATAGTCTGTATTAGTAAAGATAAATAAATATAAATAAATCAAAGCTAAAGTTAGGCATATATTCTTTACATCTAGCTTTTACAAAAAATAACAAAAATATATAATACGATTTATGGATTACAAGTAGATGTGTTATATATAATAAGAGAGAAGGGGAAAAAAATAGAGAGAGGCTGTGACATTTGTGGAATTCCAGAGTGCAATATAGTTGACTAATCTTAGAAATGAAACGTCAAGCGGAAAACGAAACAAGGATTGATTTGATATGATTGAGAACACAATGCCAGTCAAATAAGGCCTAATTAAATTCCATAAGAAACTGAGGTCTGAGACAGTAGCAGAATTGAAGATTTGAACCCATATATGATAATATTATTGGCTGGAGCCTGCAAGAAAAAGTCATGTTTGGCTGTGCTGTCATGAGAAAGGGACAAAATGGGACCCCATTTAAAGCGAGCAAAGTTGAGTTCCAGTTCAGGTCAGTCAATACCATTCATTTCAGGTTGGTTTGTGGAAAATTCATTTGCCTACTTATCTCTGTGGGCGACAGGCGACTCATTAGTCATTAGTCCTCTAAAAGTGCAGCCAAATGCATTTGTAAAAATACTAATTACCAAATAGGATCTTAATTGCTACAATTTAAGTACTTGAAAATCGGAATATAATCTTTTAGTGGGTTTAATTATACATCCATTCAAATTATTTTATTTATGCGGTTATGGTCATGCATGATTAGATCAAATATAATATAGTATTGACGGTCTAGTTTAAAAATGCCAGCTTTGACTGTGATAATAATTAACATATTTGCAAATGGGTTTGACATATTTAATAATTTACAAGTAGCTCAAGCTATTATTATATATAAATGTCATCATAAGTTTGCTCTTAGTGTGAAAGTTGAAAATTTCCAATGGGAAACATTGCATTGGGCAGGTGGGAAAATTAAAAACAAGAAAGCAATATTGAATTGATTAATCGAGTTTCAGTGAGTTCAGAGATTCCGAACCTTCATTTCATGCATTATTAACAAATACTCAAACTGAGTCTCTAGTAGCCTTTTCTAGTTATCTAGATTGAGACACATGATGAAATCGTGATCTTATCTTAGACTACTTAATTATATTCAACTGATTTTCAAATTAAAGGTGACAAAACATCGAAAACTGATTTCACACCGGGAATTGGTTTCAATTACTGATTATAAGGTTTTATCATGACAAAAACTTTTAACGGTTTCAATCTCTATGTGGTCAACATTGTCACACGGTCAAAATCATACAGCAAATTTGTTACTCCCTCATTCATCTTGTACAACAAAGAAAATAAACCATTTCTTCAATAAAAGGGAAAAAAACTGAAAAATAAAAAAAAAAAAAGAAACTGTGTTTTCTGCCCAGGGGTACTGTTTTACATCAGTTAATGATGATCTAAGATAAATTTAGTTTAATTTTAGTATAAGTTCTTTCGAAGTAGATTATTTGATTGAATTCCTTGTTTTCATAGTTATCTAGTTCTTATTGTAAGGACTTGTAATCTTAAAAAAAAATCAGTAATTTTATTCTAAATCAGCATTAGTTTGATATAATTACATAAAAAAACAAAAAATTTGGCAAGGGGTTCGATGAGATTTAGTATTTCCCATAAAAGCAAACCAATTTTTATTCTCTTGCACGTTCCAATTTTGCGTTTTTTTTTTTTTTTGGAAGTATCCAATTTTGCTTTTAATGTGTATAAAAAATGTACTTATTAATAAGCATCTCACGTTCACGTTCAAATTGTATTGAAATATTCATACATGACTTCAAGATCTGATGCATTGAACCTCCTCTCCTCGTCAACGATCTAATAGGAAAAAAGAAAGTCATCAGGGCCCTTCCTCTATTGATCGGATGTAGCTCAAAATATGTGATATTTAGGGTCATCTAACAGTTAACAAACTAATTATGAGGCAGACATAATCAAATAATTATTAATTTTGAAAACTTAATCAGCTGTTTTTAACGAAGGCGATGTATCATTACTCAAAATTTTAGTTCAATCTCAAATCAGCGCAGGATTATGTTTCACCAGATAAACTCATGAGAGATGTGACACAACTAATGTGTTCTGATCTGATTATCTGTTTTCTTTCTTCAAGCAACCAATGGTCATCATTTAATTCCACATTGGTTTTTTAAGGTATTTAATACTAAAATGGCACACCATACATGGTAAAAACTAAAAAGTAGACTGAAAGTGAGTCATCAAAGTATGTTAACAACGCAAAAGAAAGAACCCAATCTTTCTTATTGGACCAATTAACTCAAACAAGCAAGCTTTTAGTTTTTTTTTTTATGTATATTACTATATATTTTTCTTCACCTACTCTTTGTCTCTCGAATGAGCATATGCACAATTACGTTGATTTGTCAATATTTTGGGAAAGCAACGACACCAAGACAGCATCAGCTACAACACCTACAAAGTGCTAGCATGATCAAACATTAAAAAAAAAAAAAAAAAAAAAAAAAGCTCAAAACCCCTACAAAAGAACAAATTGACATTTGACAGTTATCCATTCCTATTTTTTTTTAAAACAAAAAAACCTTGTTACACCTAATTTCAGCTTTCTTCAGCTTTTTGTCTTGCAATATACAATTCACGCTTTGCAACTTGCTACTAACACCACCATCCCCACCTGCCTTAAAACCCTCCGTTCTTGATCGACATCCACAGAACTCCAAATTTAAAAAAAGAAAAAGAAAAAGAAAAAACGAAAATGTTACAAAGCTCCAATCATCCTTGGTTTCTTGGTACACTCTAACGACAACAACTCCATTTCTCTCATTCTCTTCGACCCATTATTATTACAACCTCCAATCTTATCAACACCAACAACAGTGTTCCCAGGTATTTTGAAAATGTTGACTCCAAATAGCCTCATCATTTGAACCGGTTGAACCGGGTTCTCTACGCCACCCGGTCCGCTCCTCGCTTTCCAATCTATATAAAGCTGCTTTTCCGGTCCCGTTGATCTCTGGAAACAAACAACGTCTCCGGCTTTTAGATTCTTTTCTTTAACGAACCGGCTCCAGCCTTTGGTCAAGACATAGCTCTGGCTGCTGTTCCAATACGAGTACCTGAACCTCCACACTTTGCCAGTAACATCCTCAAAATTCAAAAGCACTCCTTTACAAGTGCTTACGCTTTGCAGAGGGAAGTGCTTCTCCGCATGCTGCTTCGGTATGACCAGCCGGTTCAGCTTGCCCACATCGCTAGGCGTAACAGCTTTTTCGAAAAGCAGTTCACGCGCTTTGAGTGCCCTGTCGGAGCCAAGAGAAGCAGCAGCAGCATCATGGACCTTGACACGATTGCCGTTAACGTCGAGACCATAGGTTCTCTTGCTCTGCTCCAGCTCATCATTGTAGGTGTGTTTTCTCAGCATGTCAACGATCTCAGCCTTGGAATGGGAGCTCAAGAAGGCCATCTCGATGCCGTCCTCTTCGGTCTCAGCCATTTGCTTGAAGTTGGTGACAGCGTCGCGTCCACGGAAGCGTTGCGCAGCGATGTCATAGGCTCGTGCAGCTTCTTCTTCCTCATTGAAGGTGCCCAGCCACACACGCTGGTGCTTCTCATATATCTGAGCACCCCATCGCCCATTTGGTTGCGGGACGACTCCTTTGTATTTGGAGGAGGGAAGCTTCCTTGACTCAGCTTCTACGCCGCTATCAGAGTCGAGAATCACGCTGCCGCCACTCCCAACACGGCAAACACTCTCGGGGGACTTAGCCGCCGGGAAAGGAGAGAAAGCAGGAGGAGAAATCGATGTGGAGTCAGTCGTAGTGCTCTCATCTAAGGAACTCGCATCCATTTTCGGTCTAGAAACGAAGAAACACAGATGGTTAATGGGTTTAGGTGATTTTGACTGATATGTTGTTGGTTGTGTACGAAAGAGAGATTTGTTTGAGGATTCGTTTTGAGTACAAATATATATATGTATTTATAGAGAGAGAGAGAGTAGGGCAAGTGTGTTGTATTTTAATATATAATTAATAAGAAAAAAACATAATTTGTATAATATCTTTATTGGGATTTCCTGGTAGAGAAAAAAATTTTAAAAGGGAAAAATATAAGCGTAAAGTAAAAGAAGAGATGGAGATGTGGGTGAGGTGGGTCAACCCAAGTAAGGGAACAAACGAGGAAGATTCATGGTGAGAGAGTGGGGACTAATAAGGGTCATAGTATGTGTGTGTTGTGGGCTGTGTATGTGAAGTGGGACCCATAAGAGCAAGTTGATGGGGTTCACATGACTGTGGACCGTGTTTTAGTTAAGTTCATCCCCCCTGCTCTTTGCTGCTACTGCTGACCACCAGCATGGATGGCCTCTCTCTATTTATCTCTTTTTTTTTTTGAATTTTTTATCCATGCATAAATATAATATAAAATGTACTCATATCTTATCTGATTCTGCTGTGCTATTTATTTTGTGCTTCATCAAAATCTCCAAGTTTACTTCATGTCCACTAGGATGGGCTGTGGGGCCTTGGAGATTAATAAGGATGGATAGACATTAGAAACATTCAAGTTGAAGACAAGGGCAACCAAGAAATTCCCATTCATTCTTACCCTTAACCAGCTGTCTTGATTTGATTCGTCGTACCCCCAGACTTGGCTTTGTCTTATTGGGTAGGTTCACCTTAGTGTCTCTCAAACCCCCAAATATTCATCATCATCATTTCATTATTTCCAACCAACATTGACATTTTCTTCCTCCGAACCAAGTGGCTTTCTCTTTGTTTGTTTTTTACCCTCTCTCTCTCTCTCACACACACATTGTACGTTCATGCACTTGGGTAATGCACATTCACCGTTGGATTTTAGAAAGACACCCTGTCTCTTGTCAGTCATATAATCTGATGGTTTTGAGATACTTTAATTATGTTTCCATAAATATTCTCTGGATCCAAAACCATGTCCTTTTTTAACGTAATTGGAGATGAACATGAACCATAGATATATCCATACCATGTAATGTTTATATATTAATTGTACGGACTAGTCCCCTCAAGTCTTTGAAGGCCCCACTAGCAACCAGCAAGTTGATGAAACAGAGAGCGCCGAAGACGGTGGGTCAGCCTTTTCGGTCATTAGCTTGATTTTGATTAATTTGTATTATGTGGGTCCAACTTGGAGATTCTGTCTTAACTAATTTTATATAATTACGTATTAACATGAAATAATCAGAATCTGTGGTATTATAATTAACCAGCACCTTAATAATATATTATTATTTTCTTTTCTTTTCTTTTTTTTTCTGAGGAGGAAAATTTTGTTTTCAAAAAACAGTAGAGGTACGGTATTGCATGTGGTAGTGATACGGAAGAAAGATGGGGGTGGATAGAGTTGTGTTTCTGTTATGGCCACTCCTTACAAGTGGGAACATTTGAATGTCACGTTTTGGCCATTTGGGTTGTCAATCAATAAATGAATTTGAGAGACTTGAGAGAGAGAGAGAGCATTATTGATGGATGCCAACATGAAAGACTATCAACTTCAATGGACCCTACTACTACTTCATCTCCATTTTCGGTCTTGTCATCTCAGCCGTTGATTCAACTTGATGTTTATCTCAATTTCACCCTCTTTCGCTGGGACACATAACTTGATTCCGTAATTCATTACACAGATATAAGCCCCATTTTGATGGGTCCTCTGGACCCACAACATGATCCATATAACTATTTATGGAACCATTTTGATGCTTAAGGATTGATTGAATACAGATCAGGTCTAGTCATTTTTCAAATTATCAACTTTGTTTTTCGTTTTTTGGTCAGGAACCCATGTCTTTCCATGTGTCCATTAACCTTATTAATTCTCCTTAGCTTGAGAAAATAAAATAAAATGTATAATTTATTATTATTATTATTTATTCCACGATGACTCGTTAAATTTCCAGTTCTATGCAAAGCACAATAAACCAATCCTGCTTTCACGCAATGTTCGTGCATCTGAGTATGTGCTTTTTAAATTTAGAAAATGATGGCAGTAAAGGAAAAAAATTCACGGTGCATGTCATTTAATGTGATATATTTTCATTTAATTAGATTTTCATATATAAATTCAACTATTAATCAATCTAAAACTCAGCATTTTTTTTTTAAAAAAAAGAACATATTTGTATTGCATTTGGTTTTAAATTTTAAATTGGTTAATATGTTGATGTCCTGCGAGAAAATTTAATTTTTGATGCAGCCTATATATAATTAAGTTTGTTAAAATGAATCGAAGTGAAAGAGCTCCTGTTGCATACGACCAAAAGTCTGCAAAGTATTTTTTTTTTTCCTGAGATATAATTATATATATTTTAAGACTTTTCTTAGGATATTTCGAGTCAAATTTTCGCACCAAGTATTGATAGAGAATATTTTTTGCTTTTATACAGAGCATGTGGTCTTGGATCGAGACTATATATTGTGAGATGAAAATTCTAGAACCAAATTTCACGCCAAATATGATGTAGGGTAAAGTTGATGAACATTACTTTCTAAACCTTTGAACTATATATTTTTGTGAATATCAGCTTTAATACTGACAAGATTCTAAAGAGAAAAAGGAAAATGTTATAAAAAAAAAAAGAAAAAACCCTTGTCCTATTTTTTTTTAAATACAAATACAAATGAAAAGATGGTTAAAAAAAAAACCCTTGTCCCATTTTTTTTTTTTTAAATACAAATACAAATGAAAATATAATTATTGATAATACAATTACTCTTAAAAGTGAGACTTACACCCACACTTTGTGTATTAATAAAATATAAGTGAGATTGAAACTTTTGACCTTTTAAAACCAAATGAGATACTTATCCATCCATTCTTATTAAAGAGTAGTAAGTAACTCTTGTCCTATTAAACAATTATAAATTAGGTACATACAAGTATTGATTTTGATTGTTTCTCTGCTACGTAAGAGATTCGCTTTCTATTACAAGGAAAGAAAATCCGGTTGGATTTTGTATATTGATCGCATTATCATGTTTTCCACAATTAGGACGATCAACTAAGCTGAATCCAACTGAGTGGTGGGGTCTAATTTGGCCATCCCAAGCTTTAGGTGATGATGCGTTGTGTGCGTCAAACTTTACTAAACGTGACAATGATCAGCACGAATCACATTATCATTTACATAAAGAACTTTAATCAAGTCATTAGTGTCACAGCTTGCCTTTTTGCATCAGTAGAATAATATAATTAATCATATCTAAGATTAATAAACATTATCTTGATACTAGCACATTGTTTGATCCCACTTGTTCTTCTGCCAAGTGGTGTAAAACTCTCGTGAAAAAAACCCTAACAAAATTGTCTGGACATATACAGCACTACATAGGACAAATATCAGGCGGCTGTGCGGTCTGGCGCACCTCTACTCATCCTTTTCCTCTGTTTAATCAATTATATATTGACACATCCTTTGATATTGTGCGTTTTCAAGTTACTGATCACACAAACGACTAATGGTCCATCAATTTATAATGGTTTATCTTATGAACTAGTTGTATCACTATGGCTTATCCTTTTCATTTTGACTTCCTTTCCTTTCCTTTCCCATTTCTGTTACCTGATAATATACAGTGAATTTCAAATTCATATAATTACTTTTAAGATTCGTTTTTTGGTATACTGTCACGTCATTTATCTGTTGTGTAATGTATTAATAATTGAATTAAATGAATGTTTTTTTTTTTATATATATATATAACTAAATGTTAAATTTATGATATTAATGCCTAAATGAACTCGATTCAAATTTTTATATAATGTAATAGTATATAACTAATGACAAACTATAATTTTGGTAATATGTGCCTGAGAGATATAAATTACTTAATAACTTCATATATATTGTCATATAGATTCAATGGAAAATAAAAAATAAAAATAAAAGAAAAAGTTGATGTAGTTGAAAAAGATGGGATCATTGCTTTCAAATAATTTGTCCACTCTTATCTCAAAACAACCAAACAAAATGCGATGAGGTTACTAAAACTATTTGAGAGGGGAAGATTGTGAGGATCAAGGTGTGGAATCTCATTTAAGAGTTCATCAATTGGTGACTCTGAAGTAAAAAGCGTGTGTTTCATAATTACAATAACACTTTTAATTAAAATATGATGTTTGTGATTATCTCAAAACAAATTATAATTAAATCAAAGGCTGTGAATGGAATTATATTCTCACTTTCCCATTGGTCAGTGCATTTTGAGAAGTCGGTTGCAGATGACTTAATATATAGACATTAGATGGATATGCCACATCAGACGCACCGACGCCGTACCATGTCATCCTCAAAAGAAGAAAATCAAGATGCTACACGTTTGTGACGAAATCACTTACATTTTTGGATTCTTTTGATTTGGATGCTTTTGTGAGATTTACATCATTCGAACACTTGCTTTACAATGAATGGCCAGTATTTTAGACATGTAGTCTCCAAAAACATGACAAATGTTATTAAGCAATACTTTCTTTGAGCAATCCTTTGTGAAAAGATAATGATTCTTTCTAAATTGAATCTATCTCGCAGACTTTGTGATAAGTAGTTAATTAAAAAAAATGTTACAAAAGAAATCTTGATAATATTTTTATGATAACGTCATCTATTACAAAATATTTGATGAGAGTAATCGAATTCTTTGTTAAACTCTCACATCCCACAAAACTAAGGCTTTTGATTAGGACTTAGGAAGAGAATAATGGATAGGGGTGATGATTTATCTGCTATCATATAGTTTTTGTATCAAATTCAAATTCAATCGATCATTTAATTAATTGTATCAAAATTTATAATTCTAAGTTATTGATTCTTTTTTTTCATATTTTACCCATTGATCTTGTCAAAAATATTAGAAGCTCCTAAGTGGGTTGATATCACTGCAACAACTCACTTATCCAACTTTCTAAATAAGCAAAAGATAAGGTTCGAACACTAACCCACAAAAATATGGGTAATTTTTTAATCCAGTGTCAGAAGGTCAATATATGTATATATATTAGAACTTTCAATCCTAACATGCTAAAATTATTCAAATCCAACCCATTTAATTAACTGTATCAACATTTATATTATACCTCATTAAATTCCATCTTATTCATATCATTCATGCCTATAATTTATGCCAAAATTATTAGAACTCTGAACTCTAACCTGCTAAATTAATATTAGCAAGCCCCAAACCCAACAAAATTTGCTTAAGAAAAGCAATTATATCTATGCATACTATTTCAAATGTAATTTTTTGTGCTTTTGACTCTTTTAACAATGTTTCTTACAAATGAATCCCTCCAATATAAAATTTTCACTTTGACCTTTAAGTATTTAATTACAGAACATTTCATTGGTTGAGAAAAGATAGGAAGATTCATGTGAATAAATATTTATATATAAGATTATAGAGAAAAGAGGAAGATGACATATAATAACATGCCACGTAAGTAGAACCCACATGAAACTCAATCTCAAAATAAAAAAAAATGTGTACACATTATAATCCCTGCTTTTGTTAAATAATAAATTCTGCATATATTTAGTTAAATGATGTCTTTTGCACATAAGGTAAGAAGACAAAAAGGAAGAAAAATCTTATCTTAAATTATGGGACAAACGTAGGAAAATGACTAATTGGATTTGTGGAACTTTCTTGCTTTGCCGCGTCAACAACACGCATTATTTCATGCCTTTTGTTTTGTTTGTTTCTTATCCTCCAACTTGTTTCTTCTTTATGTTCACACGCAACCAGACTTTGATTGTAATTATTGTTATTAGCATATTCGATCGACGGCCAATAGAGTTTGAGAACTCAAAACCATTTAAAATTCAATTTAACAACAAAAGTCATTGTTACATCTTTGACTGTTGTTGCTTGATCCAGCCCCCTCTACCGACGTGGACAAAGACCCACCTTTTCGGGTCAAACCACGTGATCGTATCACCTGCATATAAATCGTAATAGCACGGCTACGCCTACGGGGTGGGTATATCATTCCCGTTATGGTTTCCACTTTCCATCCCCACCTCATTCCTCGTTGGGAACGAGGACGAGAAATCCATGTTTGATAAAAAGGACTCTCGAATCTCCATCCCTGTCTCATTCTATCTCATTTCATCTATTTTTTTTATAACAATATTATAATTAAATATTTTATTTTTATAAATCATATTTATGAATATAAATAATATTTCATTTATAATAAAATAGTCTATTATAAAACAGACCACCAAATATATAAATAATACATTGTTCAATCTCAATAAAATTGAAATTTCAACAATAAACTTGCATGTGTCTAGATTCTTCATATCATACATTGGTTGAATTGAATCTATGACATGCATTAGTTGAATTGCAGCTTATATCATATATTGGTTGAATTGAAGCTTATATCATGTATCGGTTGAAGTGTGTATAGTCTCATGACATGCATTCATCAGAATTTGTAGAGTTTAATAATTTGAAATAATTATATTATGTTATAAGATTTATAAAATTATAGGATCCCGTGGGGCAAAATAGGGAGGGAATCAAAATAATGTACTCCGTCCCAAAACAAAGTAGGTTTCAACATTCAATCACATCCCCAACCCATCCTAATTATAATGTATCAAACTTATCCCAAATAGGGATGGATCCCCACAAGCTCCATAGCCATGGGGATTTTTGACATCCCTACACTTGTAAACCTCTGCTGCTCACTAATTAGTGAGGAAGTTTGATTTCTCTATCTAACTATCATTAACTTTTTTTTTTCTTATTAATTAACATATTATTCTTAGCCAATATTTATAGGCTCCATGATCACATTAATAACTTCACGGGTTGTAATACTATACTATAAATTGTAAGTAATCAACTATCCATTAAAAATTCATGTCCATTATATTTCATTCTAATAATTTAAATAAATAATAAGTTTTAAAAATAAAAATCATAAATATTATAAATGGATTACGTCTCTCTTATAATTACATGAATAATTAATTAAATGCTAGTCAAAGTTTAATTTCATTAACACATTCAACAAGATAAGGTTGAGTCAATAATTCTTTCAAAAAAACAAAGTTGGCACAATAATATACCCTTCGTAGTTACATTACTTGATTATATATTTTAGTTGTATTCATTTTTCTTAAATGTTAAATTAATTATAGCAAATTAGCAATTAAATTAGCCACTTTTATACAGTTTCTCCTCATATAAGTTTAGAATTCTTATTATGAATTTTAATACGGGATCAAATCCAATTAGTTTTAATAAAGAGTTTATGCCAATTTTAAATTGCATCAAATTATTTTAAAGTTCGAAATTCTAGAGAAAGTTGTCTTTGCAATCATTCAAAATTTTTAACACTTTCCCTTTTTTTCCCCCTTTTTAATAACATAATAATAGGAAAATGCCTCGTACTTAATTTGAGATTAGATATCTCATACCTACATGAGAGGGTAATTATAAATATAAAATCTATAAAACCAAATAGTGATCAAATTGCATAATATAAAATCTTAATTTTAATAAAAAACTTTATTCTAAACGAGTATGAGAGAATATTCTAGTTAAGTAAATCAAAGAACAGCTGGACTAAACCAACAATAATGAGCTAAGTTGAACCACTAGGCTATAGCAAGAATAATTTAGTAACTAAGAAGTTGCTTTTGTTGACTACAGATAATTAGATAATATATATTTTATAATGCAACCATCACCACCATTTTCATTAATAAATCCTGCAGCGGACCCACCATCTCCTGCATGCCACATAACTTACCTCATTGGTTGAGTCTTGTAAGTCGATGGTACCCAACACCTGTGTATATATGTATATACTGTCAACTCTCAATCAACTTTAGATTCTAAAATTTGAAATTAAAGTGAAACCCTGCACTGGGTTTTGACTTTTTGAGTTATAATTTGGGACAGCCAGTACAAATGATGAAATCTAAGATAAATAAGATATAACATAGATATTCTATGCTGATATGATTGAACCGCCAACTTGGACTTACTAATTTTTTCTTAGAAAAACTCGGTTCTTTAAACATAGATATATCAATTGGGATTTAAACAAAAAGTTAAATTTAATTTTTAAAAGAAAATATAATAAATTCAAAGCAAATCCATCAAATTTGTATCACCTTCGTAGCTCTTAGTAGTATTCTAAAATAATCTATTTACAAGCATTGCAATAAGTATGTGTAAACGTGTGTGTATTAATATAATGGCGAAATTGGAAAAGTATAACATATGAGATTCCAGCTCAAAAAGGGGGGTCCCCTACTTTTCGGGGCTGGAAAAATTGAAGCGAAAGTTAACATGGAGTTATGTTGCCCTTGCCGACATGATATGGCACGCATAGAAATAATGTTACAAATTATGAAGTCAAATCACCAAGGCCACTTGGGTGCTCTACTTGCCTACCAGAAACCAATACTCAATGACCATCCGCTTTCACTGTTGAAGATAAGCATTCTATTACTACTTGCCATCACTACTTTTTTTTTCTTTTTTTTTAAATAATATTAAATTTGAGTAAAAAAAAAAAAAAAGGGTTCACGTTCTGCAATGGTTTGGGCTTAGCGAAGAAAGTTATGGGTTGGTGCATGCATAGAATCTGTATATATACGGAGGTCTTGTATACATGCAAAGTCAACTAGATTCCCATCCCATTCTCCTCGGTTGTTTACGGTCGACTCCATTTTTTACGCTACTGTTTTCCACTAATCACTATTTTCAAACTTAAGCTATTTCTATTTGTTTTACCTGACGTTTCAAATTGTGGTTTGAAACTTTCTTTTCCTTTTTGAAAATGGTTTGGAGGAGACAGTTTCACCATAAATTTGTCACTCAAAATAGAATATTTGATTCCAACATCTAATTCAATTAGATGATAAATAACATCATAAATGGTATTTAAAAAAATATACACGATAAAAGATAATCTATAATTAATTAAATACCTACGTATGCAGCCATGTTGTTCTTTGATAATTGTGGATACAATTTTTTTTTTTTCCTTTTTTTAACATATATATATGTAACATTTGAAGTATTTATAGATGATTTTTTAATTAAGCCTACACTTAAATACTTTCTCAAAGTAATACTTGATTATTTTTCTTTCCAATTGTAAATAGTATTGCAAATGCAATAAAAGACTCTTAAGAATGTGTCTTTGCTCGTTACTTATATTTTAGTTAAACTAATTATTTCATCTACAGAGGACGGTCGCATGAGTTGATTTGTTCGAAGTTAGAAATTCTTCCACCCGTTAATAAGTTCGTACTAAATGAATTTTGTACAACCTAATTCCTCCTTTGTAATAAATTTCCTTTTTTTTTTTCAAAAGAAAAGAAAAAAAAAAAGTGAAAATGAAAAATTGTAATGAGTAATTTGTTGATTGATAAATTAAAGTCTTAAGGAAGAGTATGGGCTTATGTGAGGCGAGTGGTGGAATATTGATCATGGATGGGTTGCTTTGATACGCCCATTCATATTGACAATTTCCAAATCGTATTCATGGTAATAAATATTAGCTGGGCAGCCAACGTATCTACAAGTGGCACCTATATATTCAATTAATGTTGCAATTTGCAAACATGGCAATGTTTTCCCCGTGACTTCCTACTAGTTTCTTCACATAACTACTCCTTTCAATTAATATATCAACAAATTACAATTTATCCTATTGATTTGAAAATAATTATAGATGCAGTCAAAATTTGTTTTTAATTATAATTTAACCTATTACTATTATGCACTCTCCATTATATTTAATTTTCGGTTAAAAACGATTTTAAAAACTTTAAAATAAATTAAATAAAAAAATTTTAATTAGATTTTAGATTAATTAAGTGAAAAAAATGCAAAAAAAAAAGGAGATCCAATCATCTTCACAACCAAAAAAAAAAAAAAAAAAAAGAGAGAAAAAAAGCAAAAATCATTTTTAACTAAAAAAATGCCTGAAGAACAACTTGAAAAATGCCTTCACATTTCCTCATTTGGTGATTTGGTTTCCTGATCATGCTCCTCCTTCGCCTTCCTTGCAATTACACAACCTCTATACACTCCACTACACAGAATCTGGGTTTCCACTGGAAACCAAAATCATTTGTGATCACAAAAACATCATTAATCATCTGCAATTAACACCCGAACTTTAGCATAAACATCACCTCTAAACACCTGAAACTTAACAACTGCACCAAACAACAAACCAAAATCATCCAAAAAATAATTAAAAAACCCATAAATGCAAGTATGTTCTCTTCGGCATTTGATGACGGAAGAAAACAGAGGCCATTTGAAGTCGACCTTCCTCTAGACCCACCAGCCTCCAAACACTATCAATCAAACACCCACACCTCTATACAACACCATCTAACACAATTGCAAGCCTACAAACACAACCTCTTTCATCGTGAACCAAAATCCAAGCCACCACACTCATTACTAACCCCAACTCAAATCAAATTGAAACAAAGAAAGAGAAGTGAGAGAAAGAGATAAGAGGGAGATGAGAGAGAGGGGCTCTATTGTCCTTCACGACGAAGATGAGGAAAGGAAGAAAAGAGATCTAGAAAATAGGTGATGAGACAGATCGATGAAGGGAAGAAAAGAAACATCGATTAAGGAAGATGAAGGAATCAATGAAGGAAGAGGAGACGATGAGAGAGAGAAGGCTGAAGGTATAGAGAAAGATAGAGAGAAAGAGATGGTGGTAACTGGTAGATGATAAATTTAAGAGAAGATGAAGGAGAAGAACAAGAGAAGAAGAACAACAACAGTAAGAGAGAAAGAGAGTCTTTAGGGTTTTTTTTTTCTTTTCTTTTTTTTGGTTTTTCAATTATTTTTTAAATGTAGGGTTTTTTTTTAAAAAAAAAAAAATTAATCTTTAAGATGGACGGTAGAATATGATAATTTTTATTTTTATATAATTTTATATTTTTAATTATTTTTTAAATTTCTTTTTGAAAAATAATTAAAAGGTGATGGTATTTCGGTCTTTTTGTCAGTCAATGCCTTAACTTTAACGGACTTTTTTAAACAGCAGTAGGTTAAATTATAATTAACAACAAACTTTGATTGCACTTATAATTGTTGTCAAATCGATGGGGTAAATTGTAATTTGCTCTTAATATATATATATATAGTAAAGATGTCTTGAAATTTTTATTTAACAACCATTAATTCGAACTATATATTTTCAATGGATCCTATGCTTGTAGTAGAGTCCATAGAAATGAATAATTATAATTTAAGATTCTGAAATAAAAATTTAAAAACGTCCTTATTGAAGAATTATTATTATTATATAATCATATATAAGTAAATTAAATAAAAATTAAGAATAGACAATTACTCAAAAAAAATATTGAGGTAAAATTTGGTTCAATAATAGATCCCTACTTGTATTATTTTGTTGTCTATGCTTTTGTAACTTTATTTATTTATTTATTATTACTCCAAAGTCTTCTATTTACTCAAAATAGAAGGATAGCTGGGAGGTGCTCGTGGTGCTGCTGGGACACTGAAATCAGTTCTTATTTAACTCAATGGACAATCAAAAAAAGACTATGTATTCTCTTTAGCTAAAATACTTCTCTACAAATGTCCAAAGCTTTTAGGGTTTATTATTTTATCCACTTCATTTCCAAGAATTTTCGTTAGTAGTCTCAGAACGTGTGATAAGTGTTATATTTGCTTTACAAACGAAGCTAAATTATCTTATTATTAAGTTCTTTTTTTTATACCACGTACGGTAAAAATTGTAAACCCGAGACGTTATATATATACATATATATGAATCCTCTCATCTTTTAGTTAGACTCTTTTCTTTATTTTTCATACCACATGCAATAAAAATAATTCAAACTTATGTCTTTATTAGGTTGAATGAGAGCTATCCATCCCTAAGATATATTTGAAAAAAAAAAATCATTGCTTTAAATAGATGGAAAAACAATTTTAAAAGTTATTATTTGATTAAAGCAGTCCATCCATAAAGATAGGTTTATGCTATCTTTGTATTGGCCGTTGTTTCCCCGCCATTTTTTTTTTATATAATTGATATAAAATCAAATATCCAATCGAGATTAGACGAGATTTAACATTAAAACGTGATTCGAGAAAAAGTTTTCATACGAGAGTAATTAACCCATATAAAGATGGGTAATGACCCACATAAAGATGGGTAATGACCCACATACGAGAGGAAACAGCTACCATTGTTTCCTCGCCATCTTGCTGGCTTCGGTAGGTGATTTCATAATTATTTACAAGTTTCACAATAATTGACTTGTTGGGTTATGCAGTGACATTCGTACGTGTTCTCCCGTAGATATTTCCCATTAGAACAAAAATAATCCTATTTATTTAATTTAAGAATTTAATTAAAAAAGAGAAATTAAATTGACAAATATGTGAGTTTGGAAGTATATAATTATATATATTTTTTTAATCTGAAAAAAAAAACATATTTCAAGAAATTTATATATTCAAGAGAAACTTACATAGAAGTATTTCAATTAAATATTACATCTGCATTCTTTAATCAAAATCATCATGATATCAAATACGCCAGTCCTAGTCTACACATTTTTGTCATCCAAGAAAATGAAGCAAATAAGTCTCTAATTTGCACAGACCAAATGACACACGACACCGAAAACGAAATCCAAACAGATATCAAGCAGAATATATTATATTAAATGAAAATGAAACTTACTGCAGCAGAAAATTATTTCAATAATTGTATAATCGAGTGGCTATTTTGAGACTACGTGGCCTCGCTTAACACCCGGGAGTTAACATTAAACTAATCCATAAATTAAAATCTGCATAAACCATGCAAGACAACGTGCAGACTTCAATTAATTTAACATTCTCTTGCTTTGAATTCTAACTTGGTAGGTAGTCAAGTGGCCATTTTCACTGGCAATCGCCAATTTGGAATTTAATTATTCAAGAAAACCAAAAAATATATATTGAATTGATACCTCTCAAAGTCGTATATATTATTTTAAGCATATGATATAAATTGTTATATAAATAAAATAAGACTAATGCTAGACTTTTTAAAAATTTTGATTAAATTCATACCCAAATGATGTGGCATGTGAGTTACTAAAATTCTATTAGTTATCACATTATCTCATGATTTGTAAGATTTTGACAATTTATATGTTATATCATTTGAATAAAATTTTTGAAAAGTCCAACATTATTTATAAAATAATATTCGTAGTTAACAATCAACAATGGATTCTTCAATGTGTATTTATAAAGTATCACAAAATTAATGCTTAAGGGAAAATCATCGCAAGATTTGGAGCCTGATTAAGATAAATGTATTATGTATATCTCAACTAGCTAGTCTCAAGTGCTTGTACAATCGTTTTCAAAGTTGAAGAGTCAAGTAAGCTAACTAGCTGCTAGGTGAAGTCAAAATTCAGTGGAAGGTGTAACTTGTAAGCAGTCAATTAATGACACTTCAAAACGTTATATATAATTGGTGAAGTTCTCCTGCGTTATAAATGGTAGAAGTACCTGCCCAAGTTTGTGTTTGTTTTTTCTGTACGCCAAAGTTGACTAAGTTGAATGGTTCATAGAAAATGAAAAAAAAAATTATATATATAGAGTATAAGAAAAAGAAAATTAGAAATAAAATGCATCGAAAGTGAACAAAAAGCTACATTTAATTGAAAACATAACATATTTAGTGTATAAGTCTAAATATTAAATATTTATTATTATATTTTGAAATATAAACAAACAAGATTATTTTATTTTATTTTTTTTGACATATAAACAAACAAGAGTTATCTAAAATCGATATGGGATCATATGGGTATTTGTGTTTGTGCAAGCTTATAAAGATTCTGTCATTTCGATACTTACAACATTTTAAGAATAATATTCCAAAAAATTTTTTGAGCACCATGACACATCATTAAACTAATTATTTTATCAAAATCTAGTATGAAATTTTAATTTATTAAATATAAATTTGAGCAAGATAACATTATGATGAAACATATAACTAAGAATTCTTTAACCAATCATAAATTTAAGAGACATGGACGTACTGAAAGTGTAGAAGACTTGAACAAGCATCATGTTCTCTTTTGAACCAAAAAAGTAGTCAAAAACAAGAAGACCGTGCTGGATGGTGTGTGACATAATTCACAGGTCCGAAATTGATAGTGAAAATTCAAAGTCTAAAATAAGCTTTTGACAAACTGGGCACCTCAAATGTGAAAGCATCAACGATTCTATCAGTAATCGTTGATCTTCATGAACATCACCAAATCATATAAGCACTAACTACCAGCAGATTTCATTAAATCTTAACTAACATAAATGGAAAAGTAAACGACTCCAACATTAAATTCTGTATATTGACTTTGCTTCACCTAGTCTTTCTCATTGTAAGTTACTTAATTTTTGTTTATAGTACTCTTCCCATTACTTCTTCTGCGTATGTCAATTGATTGTCGCTTGATCTTTTTCCCGAATCACTGTAACTAGTTGGAGATTAAATATCTATTTTTGACAATTATGTTACACTTTTTCTATATTGAATTGATATCACGTATTAATTATTAAATTAAAAGATTATGCCAGATGTGTAGTGCCGGCTTATTTGCAACATCGATAGATTAAAATAAAAATGTTACTAAGTATGAATTTTTGACTTTGGGAGGAGATAGTTAAACATAGGAGCTTAACTTTATTAAGAGAGAGATACCAATCAAGCTATGTTTCTAACCATAAAAACGTCAATATTATAATTGGGTAATGTAATATCATTTTATATTTTAATGTTTTTATTATATCATAATAATAATAATAATAATAAAGTAATTAGAAATCTACTAGACACAATGTTGGGTTTGTTGCAACCAGGCAAAATTAAACACAATCTGAATACATACTTTCATACAGGAGATCTCTAACGTATATTGATAAATGTACGTGATGACATTTGAAACCTTGCTACAAATATGAAGAAGAAATGTATTAGTTATTTAAACTGTGAATTAACATACATATATCTATGTTTTAAAAATAGAGAATCCAATCGTGTGGATCGGTGATAAAATCCGTAAATTTTGACAATTCAATTTTGCTTGTCCAAGTAAAGTTTTGACTTTTATTTTTTAATTCAAATGTTTGAATTGTCATTTTTTCTTTCTCTTTTTTGTTAATAAAATTACGTATAGTTTGGACATATAATTTGTATAGTTGTAGGCTTAATTTTATACTTTAACGTGACTTTTACATTTGTAAAGCTCTTTCTTTTTCTGTTTCTTTTTTTTTTTCCCCTAAATAATTTTTTACATTCGACTTAGATTTTAGACAATTTTGTGCTATCTTTCTCAACATAGATTACACGCAACAAGGAGTTACATGGAAAGTCATATAGTTTTACAATTGCTCTCAATAATTTTTTTTTTTTTTTTTTTAAATCAACACATCAAAGGTGAGGCTAAACCAACTATTAGAGTTATTGCACATGATATAATTTTGGACAAAAGTTTCAGTTTAAATAGGACATACTGAACAATGATGGTGAATATAAACTCATTGAACTTTCTACTTTATAAAACTTGAACTATTTCTTTATAAAAAAAAAAAAACCTGAACTATTTCGATTTAGGAAAACTGTCATCATTGCAGGTGGATTTATAGTTTATACAAGAAGCATTATCCTGTCGCCGAAAAAAATAGTGTATGAACACTAAAAAGTCATGTACTGATCAGTGAACATATTATAGGATTATCTTTCAATCATATTATCTCTAGATCTGAAAAAAAGTGTGCATACAGGATTATGAGAATATGTTGAGTCATAAACCGAATTCACTAGGGAATAACCAGAGATAATATTATTGGAGCATAGCAATCTTTCCTGCTTTATTACAGGTTCTCATCTCATTAACTGCCGTCTCTTTGATCACTGTTCAAAGCGGAAGCGAAGCATCTAAAAAGCAATCTGTTTCTGATAAATATAGAACAAATATTAAAATAAGCATATATTTTGTAATGAACAAACCCAACAAGTTTGTTTAGATTAATTGAGAAAATACAAAAACATTCAGCTTACTTGAGGCTAAACAAGTCGGTCACTGTGTTAGTATTGGGAAAAGAATGAGGACGAAGTAATAATGCAACAATAATGATGGCGAGAGAGGGGCCACTTGGTATAAATATGTGGGTGCCATCTATATGCAATCAAACATGAATTTACAACGCAAACATATTCATCGAATAAATGCCGCAAATGGTAATCATACAATAGCGGCCTTATGCATTGTTTTGTTGTTTGTTGATAAGAATAAAATTTTGAGATACACTGCATTCTCCAGACTCACAGATTTTCAGGACCCCATATCGGTTCACATCCTCAAAAGAAGCCAAATGGATTACTCATCTTTGGAAAGCAGCGGTACAACCCACATCATATTTGAGAATTTTGTACAGTTGCATTCACCGTCCCTTGTGTATGTCTTCTTGGTGAGTGACAGACTATCAACTATCATTACTCTACTACTTTCCAATCAGATCTTAGTGGGGATTTAGAGGAAGTGATGGCAATCCTTTGGCGTGTTGGCTTTCCAATTCAAGAAGCATTAATGATTTCTGCCTTTGATACTTATTTCTCTTAGCTGCAAGAGCTGAAAGAAAATTCATAGTCAAAAGTGATCAAGTCAGTGCAATAATAGGAAAAGATATCCATCTGTCGTGGAACAGAAAAATAATGATCCAAGTAGATTACATATTTGATTCTCACATCAAATTTGAATTCTTCAATCATATTAACATACCATTTTGAAGTATAAGGTTACCATTTCAATTTTCAAATAAGGAGCATGACAAGAAACACTAAGTTGTCACACAGAAACACACAAATAGTAGTGTGATATCAGATTTTCAATTGCTGAAATGTTATATTTCCAGATTCCGTTCATATTTGGCATGAAATATAAATTGCACAAATTAGAAGTATTCATGTAAACCAAGTACAGCATTTTAATTTCACAGGGTGTCTAAAAAGGTCCTATTCACAAACCATGATGCAATGCAAAACAAAGATTCAGTGCAAATGGCAGTTGAGAAGTTAATCAAAGAAGCTGTCTTGTCATCACTAATGAGGCGTGTAATTTCAATAGTATGCCTCAGCGATTCATGCAAAAAATCATTCACTCCTTTGTCCCACCTTTCGACTACTTACAATAAAACTGAATCACACCAAACTGGCCAAAAATTATACACAGCCGAGTTGACAATTACCCCATTGTGCGTATAAGCTACTGAAAATTTAATTTTTCTTATTTGGACAAAAGAGGAAGTAGATAAATTCAAAAAGCAGACATCTCGACGGAACAATTTTGGGCAGCTAAACACCTATTGCATCTTTAAGAACCTCATATAATTAAGGATAGAAATTTGAGCTTTGTTTCAAAAAAAGGATATATATTTGAACTTCAGGAACATTATATTTACAGCTCAATCACTTTAAGCATATTAGAATTAAAATTAAGTCCACAAGTGGTAATTTTAGTCATATGAAGCTTAAATTTACTTGAGTTATTGAAGATTACTCTGTTCTAAGTGCATGCAGATGTAGACCAAATGATAGGTTAGCCAGACCAACATATAGAGCAACAAAATATTTTGATGATGATCAATCAACGATAAACCAACAAACTTGGACTTCTTTAAATATATACTTACACATCAAATCATGTGGCAGACCAAAGTCATAATCATTCCTACCCCGCCTGATGCAGCATACGTATATCACCAGCAGAAGCACAGAAAGAATTACCAGGGATGATATCCCAATTGCAATTTTACCACCAGTGGATAATCCGCCATGATCCCAAAATAGAGGGCATGAAGGCAATGGAGGTACTCCACATAATCCTTTGTTACCAGAGAGGCTGAAAAGAGACATTGTATCCCATTGAGTAAGAAAATAACACAAAAAATTGTTTAACTACATAGGCATGTGTTCAACTTTTAAGAAGAACAAATATAATATTTCTGGTTATACTTTTCATGCCAGCAATTGCAACTCCTAATGCACATACAGAATATTGGATGCTGATCACAGTTGTGAACAGTAAATAACACCACTTCCCTAAAGCAATAAAACACATCTGCCTTCACCTTAGTAACTCAGTTTTAGTCCTGATATTACTCCTTCAGACAGATTTTGAGTAAACTTGTTGAATTGTCAATGTTATACTGAAACTTGTTTCAGAAAAGAACTACATGAGGATAAGCTTTATTATCTTGCCAAGATGGTTATTTTGAGTTGTTAACAGCTGTGTATAATGGATACAGGTTTTTAAATTTCTTTTCTTGTTAGGTGGGGGGCTGCATGGAGGGTGGTTGCCTGAAATGCACAAAAACCAGCGAGAATTGACTAGAGAATATGAAGCAGCTTATGGCTTTAATAGTTGAAGAAAAACAGACTGCTGAAGACAAAAATGGATGGCTGAGAAAGGATATTCATGCGCAAGTACTAATGGACAGTTCCTTTTTCAGCTTAAAAGAAGACAAGGACTAACTGAGACAGATCATCATTCTCCGTATTCTGGGGCAATATGGCCAATAATACTGCTCAGATTAATTTCAAAGCCATTCTTGACCAAGCACTGACACTGTACTTTTCACTGTAACATCATGTAACTCAAAGCAAATTTATCATGAGCATATTCAATGTTCAGGCCCCAGATTTAGCAGAGGATAACATAGGAAACATTTAGCAGCATATTTATGACAGCAAAAAAAGTTGAATGTAGTATCAACAATTGGACTTGGAAAAAAGAAAAAGAAAAGAAGAGAGGGAACCTAACATCCAAAGGGGAAAAGATAAAGATTGACATTACGGGGAAATTAAGCATTCTTGATAACAGAGACCAGTTGAGCACAACATTCTTTGAGGCAGTGTATACTTGTCAGAAGGGTATACATCCTGAGGATTGATAGGAAAGTTTCAAAACTAGAAGGCACCAGTAATCTTCTTCAGGCAAAGGCAAGCCACAGCATTGCAAGACAGATAGCTGTACATTTTAAAGATTCGAACCCCAGAAAGTAAAAGGACTGAATGTAGACATGCAAAACCACTTAGAAAACACCTCTTCATGCATCCAAATTAATTTTACAGATTCCATAAATTCCTTCAAGTTAAAAATAATGAGCCATACAAAAAATTATTATAGCTAACAAATTAAAGCGAAACATACTCGATCGCTCCACCATGCACACCGACTGAGTAAAGTTCCTCTGGTACTCGCCCTTCTAGTAAGTTATTATTCAATAGCCTATAACAGAAGCAAAGATGTTGTCAATAAAAATAAATAAAATATGTCATGGTAAAGAGAAGGTCACTCTACAAAATATTTTCCAGGTATTCCCCAAATAAAGATTTAAACATTATGTTTAATAAGAGCACCACAGAATGTCCTAATATCAGGCCAGTGACACTGGGCTGCGAGAAGAAACTTCAATGACAAAGAAAAACAGTGTTCAGGATGCCAATCAAAGTCAGCAAGTAATAAATGTACCCAGAACTGGAAGATGGAAGAAAGAACAGGCAAGTTCAAATATTAGTGGACCCATAGAAATACAACTGTTGTTTACTTTACATATGAAGATTATTGGACCTTGATTTTAGAAGTATGGACTGAGGATAGGTTGAGACAAGAATTATGCTGAAATCCAGCAAGGAAAAGAGAATAAAAATAAACTTAATATGCATCCCACATTCTTTGTTCACGATGCACTTTCAAATCTAATTGAGTTGGGCTTGCTCATGAATACCCCAACAGCACTTCAACATGACAAATAAGAGTTGATTTATTTATGATAAAACTCAATGTAGCAAGAGAGATTGTCTTCTGCGATCAGGATTGAAACTCCAATTATAGATACTGTGCAATACTCTATCCCATGTAAAATTGTGTATATGGTGGTAAACACATTCCCTGTCAGATTCCCAGAAACTCCTCTTGTTTGAAATAACAATAAAGCAATATCATGCTCCTCATTTACCTTCTATCATCTTGTGTTTAAGACGCTAAGCTATCCAGTGATTTACTTTTAGAACTGAAGAGCAGTCTTTGTTTACAAGCCTAGTGCAAAATCTACAGAATCAGATTTGCTAGCCTTCTTAAAGATACATGCAAAACAGAACTGAAAGTGATAACACTGGACAAATTTGAAACTTTATTACAAGCAAATATAAAAGGGAACCAAGCAGTTGGCTCTTTAACATTACAAAACATAACAAGCCAAACGTCCATAGTTATGAATATTCCCTCTTTGACATGATATAAGAATGTCATTGGTGGCACAATAATAAAAATTTACACTAGTAGAAAAGATCCATAAGTGAAAAGGCTAAGTTTAAGAAAATTAAATGACTGCACAAACACAACCCAAATTACAATTTCAAATCCATCAAACATGGCTGATCGAGATACATACGACACACACACACAGAGTTTAAGAAAATTAAATGACCACACAAACACAACCCAAATCACAATTTCAAATCCGTCAAATATGTATGGTCGAGGTATATACAACACACACACACACACACACATGCAATCGTTTCACTTGACGTTAGTATTAATTGAAAACTACACATAGCACTGTTGGTATTAGATACAGGACTGAAAATACCAAAAACGATTTTCACGATAAAACCCAGGCAATTACTTACACAAGCTGCAACTTTAAAGAAGTTAATTAAATGACTGCACAAACACAACCCAAATTACAATTTCAAATCCATCAAATATGTATGGCTGAGATATATATGATACACACACACACACACACATATGCAATCGTTTCACTTGACGTGAGTATTAACTGAAAACCACACATGGCACTGTTGGTATTAAATACAGGACTGAAAATACCAAAAACGATTTTCATGATAAAACCCAGGTAATTACTTACACAAGCTGCAACTTTGAAGAAGTTAGACTATCTGGTATGGATCCTGTAAACTGATTGTCCGACAAATCCCTGAAAAGTACAAAGTAACAATCATTAATAACAAAGTCAACGGCCCTAACTCTGCACAACTTTGAGAAGGCATTACATTTGGAAGTGAATGCATGGAACAAGATTCAAACAACCAAGACTGAATGGAAGGAGATGGAAAATATATTTATCATCACCATTAAGCCACCAGCGAGCCTTGAAATATATACAGCACAATGATGTTGATATACCAAATAAAATGAAAAGACCATGTTAAACAAATGAAGTTTAAGCACAGTGAGTACGGGAATACCATCTAACAAAAGAATTAACGCTTTTAAATTGAAGATAGATTGCATATAGTATACCATATCTGTTTTATCAGCATAATAAAAGTATGGATCAAGCATCATGTACAAATCAGAAATCCACAATAACACAAAATTTATTGCTTTAAAGGTAACTGAACGTTATTTAACTAATAAACCGAAAGCAATTTACAAATTTTGCTGCATCTAGTAAATGGAATTCAGAATTACTACTCTTAATGATTGCCACTAGCGTACACCCTGTATATGAAGTTGCAAATTCTAAGACTTTCTCTAAAGAGCAGCTCCATTGAATGTTATTTTATAAAGGTTTTGGCGAATCAAGCAGGGATATCTACCAAACATCTCATACATAAAAATAATCCAGAACAACAACTGTAACTCAGTAACGTACACATTAGTGCTACTTACAGTCGTACAAGAGACTTTTGACCCAGGCCTACTGATAGAGTACCCCCTAAAGAATTAGAACTTAAGTTCCTGCAAATAAAAGGAATAAAACGTTTCAAAATGGTGAAACTCGTTCAGAAAAGTGATTACAATTTGAAGAACAGTAAAGTTCTGATCAAAGAGAGACTTCTGTTAAAAAAAAACATGTTGAGATTGACATTATAAGAAACAAACAAAACATTTCATGGATATAATCCAGCTATAGAATACTAACTTAATGATTAGAACAGGACGAGCATTATGGAAAAAAAAGGTTAACTTCCATCATCTACTACTAAGGCATGTATTTAATGAAGCTGGTGGACCCTTATATAGATATAGATGACCTAACATTCGTCACAATATGATTTTCAACGATGCATTCATGTAAACAGAAAGGAGCATTAACAGAAAACTTTAACGTGGTGGTACGAGGGGAGACAAGCTGATTTCTACTCATGGTAACCTAAAACAAGGTTGATTGTAAAGTTCTTAATTGCACTGGGTAAAGATGGGGCTTCTAAAGAGTGCTCACAAGTTGCCTGGTCTCGACTCAGTGGCTCATTATATAGGAACAGGCCATGAACAATGCTGGAAATGTGAAAGAACACAAAAAATCCTAAAAGATTAGCAATCTGTATGTCCCTCTGAGAGCAGATGGTAAGAAGCGATCCATCTATATGCATTATATGGAAATGCAACTACAAATAACATTAAAAAAAAGAATTAAAAAATAATAATAATAATAATAATAATAATAAATAATAATAATAATAATTAGTCACTTGTTGAAAATCTGTGCTATACAGGAACTTTGATATATAAAAAGTTGGCAACTGATGCTTACAAATGTACCAGGTCCGACAAGAGACTAATCTTGTCGCTGATATAACCTTTCAAGCCTTGACTTCCAAGATCTCTGAAATGGATATAAAACTTATTAGTTATGTACAGACACAAATCAACAATATTAATGACAAGGAAAAGAGAGGAATAGAGAGGTTTGTCATTTTTCAAGGTTTGAATCCTCTAAAGATGGCAGAAAAGAGACACATAAACAGGGTAAACAGCCTCCTCTCTACTCTTTTCCTTCTAATCCGTATCATTCCCTCCTATTTATCTCAGGCCTAAAACTTTTTACTATGACTGGGCTATGATCTGTTTACACCAAGGGAACATATTAAACTAGAAAAAATGGGTCTTACTAGTTACTTCTAGCAATGGCCTTAATATACCTGCCTGGCTAATTATCTAATTTGTCCATGAAAAGATCAACATATTTAACAGATGCTATTATTTAACATATCTGCATCTGTTTCCTTACTACTAAGATCATATGATTAGATAGTCGTCCTTAGTTTAGCTTCTGTATGGTCTATACTAATAATTAGTTAAAGAAGAAAAGCCAAAGAGGTTACATCTGAGATATCACAAGAGCAGTTTTATCCTTGTTAGGATGACATGCAATACCCTCCCAAGCATCCCAAGCTGTAGGAGCACAAGGATCGCCATTCCAACCCATTCTGTCAGGGACGCGAAGCGACTCTTTCAACGCTCTCATAGCAATGACTACAAAAATACGCTCAAATGAACAACATATCATGACTTGAAACATAAGCAACCTCATTCTGAAGACAAGAATATACCTTGGTCAGGCAGGGTGGCGAGATCAGAGGGAATGAGCGCGTAATTTTCTAGACCGCATATCAAGACGGCACCAACAACAGGCACCAGCTTGACACTCAAGCCAGTACTACTCAAGTTGTTTGCCACGTAATGCCATGAATAAGCAGCAAAGCTCCCCACCTCCTTATATATATCCACTCTACTCACATTCTTCTCATTCACCACCACATCAAACACTCTCTGCCCCACCTTCGTTACCATCGACTCAATCTCCGCGAAATGAAACCAAATCAAGTAGTCCAGCTTGGCGTCCACCTCCAGCTCATATTCCACAACTCCACTCGACGTCACAGCCGTCTGATACAGCTTCATCGGGAAGTAATTCGGTTGCTGATTCGTGTTAACGATGGTCTGTCGAGTCGTGACGGACCTGATCGAGGCCTTAGAATCCGGTGACCGGGCTTCCTGATCGGACTGCCAGGAGCGGCCAAAGTTATCGGTGTCGTTGCTGAAGCCTGGGCCCCACTGGTTGGAGCCGCAGGAGAAGCGGCCGTAGTCGACTAGAATGTAGTTGTGCCCGATGGTGGCAGCGTCGTACGACAGCGGATCGATTTGTTGGAGTTCGAGAGAGGCGATGAGAGGAGGATCGGTGGCGAAGCTGTAGAAGCAGAAGTCGAGCTCGCCGTCTTCGACGAAAGCGAAGAGATCGGAGTAGGCACCGTCGCGAGCGAGGTCCTCGGGCCAAGGAGACCGCCAGGAAAAGACGAGAGTGCCCTCGACGGAGGCGTCGAAGCTAGGAGAGTGCGATTTGCCGTCATAGTTGTCGTAGACGGTGAAAGTACGGAGGTAGTAGCGGCCGGAGGGGAGGTTCGGGATGATGTAGCAGTTCTTCTTGCCGGAGGAGAAAGGGAAGAAGCGTAGAGTCTTCTCGTAAGGGAAATGGAAGTGAAGAGGCTCGGAGACGATGGAGGTGGCGCCGCCGGTGTAGAAACGGTCGGAGAGCCATGTAGTGTTAAAGGAATCCACGGTCGAGGTGGCGCTGCCGCAATCTATGTGGTAGCTTATATCTAGACAAACAAAATGCACTCAATTAGACATCATAATTATAATAATAATAACAATAATGAGTTAAAATGATAACGTGATTGGGCTACCATAGGGATAGGAGCAAGTTGGAGGAGGAGTTGAGAGGAGGAGAGAGAGACAAAGCAGAAACAAGAGGGACATGGTGAATTGCCAGCGGAGGCTCTACCCTACTCTGTCTCTAGTCTCTACTGGTGTTGTTGTAGTGGTGGTCAGCAAGGGTGCTTTTTTGTTTTACATAAAGTGGATGCGAGATTGGCGGGGAAAGCTTGAATAGTGAAGAAGAGACTCCTTCAGATTCGGGTAAAAAGTACTGAGAGTATGGCTTGGTTTTGACTTTTTGTGTGGGGGCTTCATGCTATAATTGCTCAAGATCAAATGTAGTAGATGTGTGTTAAGTAGAGATACAAGTCAATTAAATAGCGATTAATTTGACTTATGGAATCTAGAAATGATGATGAAAATCAGACTTAAATGATCAATATGGGCATTAGGCTACAAGTGTTTACTAACATCAATGTGAAGGAATTGGTTAAGCGCTGAAAATGATGGGATGTTGGACGGGAGAGCCTAGGAAAGGGAAGAATATGGTTGACAGCCTAATGCTAAAGTCATCGCTTCGCTTTTTTAATTACTATTTTATTTTTATTACTGTTGAGCTTGTGAAGCGAGCTCCTCTAGACGTGGCATCCATGCATTACTTTTTATATTTAATAACAATAATTCCTATGTTTCAAAGAAAAAAAAACACAATAATTCCTATTTTTTTTTTTGAAATACAATAATTCTTAATTAGCTAGCACCGGTTCATTTCAGAATTTATAGTTTATCGCTTCGTTTTTTTTAATTACTATTTTATTTTTATTGCCGTTGAGTGTGTGAAGCGAACACCCCTGCTCGTCTAGACGTGCCATCCATGCACTACTTTTTATATTTAACAACAAAAATTCCTAATTAGCTAGCTGCTGGTACCGGTTTATTTCAGAATTTATAGTTTGCTTTTAAATTATTATCTTTTTATATTTTGATGAAAATTAACTCGACTGTTATTTGTAGCAATATTTTTTTGAGCTAATATTAATGAATAAAAGTCTATTGGTTTCTTCTGAAATCAGTTATTTTATTTTCACAATAGGAAAGAATTCCTTTTACAATAAGATAATAAGAAGAAGAGGATTAACTATTGTATAAAGTATGTTTTGAATAAAAAATAGAATAGAGTGGTGTATATTCATCTATATTGTCAAGTTATGTGCTCATTTCTTTATAGCAATATTGAAAACAATGGTTAGCTTTGTATGGTGAGTAAAATAAATCTGCAATAATAAGCCGGGTCCGGAATATCGGAGAAGAGAGGTGGCAATAAAGACAAAAGGAGCAAGAACGGTTGGAGGGGGTTGGCCAATGATATTTTCCTTGTATGTAAGTAGTTAATTCACTGTTTATTTTTTCTATTTATTGCTGAATTTCTAGACGTTTCACATCAATGTCGCGCAACAAACAACAACTACCCAAGTTCAATCATGAATGTAGATAAACGAATTTAATCACGAGAAAGATGATCAAGTTATTATAATTACAAGGACTATGAGCATGGAACATTTTGCTAATCCCGTTTGAGATGTGTCATAACTCGTGCGGCGTGACCCACTTTTTTGAAGTTAGTGATAATTTAATTGCTTAATTTGGTTAATTGGATAGCTAACTACTTAATTAAAAATGATTACAATGAGTATCCAAGTAGATGGTAGTAGCCTAGTAGGCCTCCGAGTTAGGAGTAAGGTCTCGCCCGTGATACGCAGACGTTGGTTTCTTTGTTGTTTTCCCGACACGGAATTATTCCAATCACACGACCAAACACACAAATTGACAAGTCCACTGGCAGATCACTTCTACTTTGTAATATACTCTAATGGGAGAATTACAGTTTGGATTTTTTTTTTTTCATTATTACATTTTGGTTCTTATAATATCAAAAAATGTTGCGTATGATTCCACGAATGTATCAAATTAATCTTTCTATATAAAGTTGATGATTAACCTCGACAGAAATATATATATATATATATAATAGCTCAAATCAACAACCTAATAAATGGATTATAGATAAGAATCCATAATAGCAGCCTAAGTCTTAGGTTAATGTCTAATTCAGTTTAATTGAAGTTTATAAACCCAAGAGTCCATGACCAGTAGTAATGCTCAGATAACTGATATCACTTTAATGAGGTTTGACCAAATTAAATGGGGTGTTCGCTAATTAAATATGAAGGCAAGTATTAAGAGAACGAATCTCTTGATCTTAGCAGCTATTAGCAGTCGTTATAGCTCGAGAACGATTCTTTTCCCTCTTATAAAAAGGGAGCAATCAGAGAGGGGAGAGAATATCTCGACTACCATATCGTCACTCTGTCAAAATTTTCTCTGTACTCAAACTCCAACAATCCTTATCACACGATATCCCACTCAGATCCCAACTATCATAACAACACCATTTGTTGAAAGCCCAACGTTTAAACATTCAATTATTTTTAGTTATATGCTTTACTTTATGTATTCTTATCTTTTGTCTACCTATATTTATAATTTGAGCGTCGGAGTGCATTTGGCTGGCCTCAGAAAGCTAATTGTAGAGCTGAGCCCCTATGTCAGCGATTGTAGAAATTAGCCCACTATAGTTTGGCGTCGTTTGTGAGGGAGCTCACAATTGATATAAAAAGTCGATTGAAATACAAGTAAGACGGAATGGCAGAATAACAACATCAAACAATGCTCGAAGCTCAAGTTCTCTCTTTAATAACACAAATGAATAGCGATGCGGAGAAGTTACAATAACTCGAAGTAGAAAACCAAACAGTTTGGGAAAAAATGTTGAGTTGTAAATGTGAGTAGAGCAATTCGAGTAATTGACGTTTGACCATTATTGTAAAAATCAACGATTTTTCAACGAAAAATCGTGATCGACGGCAAACCGTTCCAATAAAAGTCAAACCGACAGTCAAATCCACGACATTGAGTAATCGATCGAGCCTTTTTTTTTCTTTTAAAACTTCGACCCCAAAACGACGTCGTTTTGGGGTGCCCAAACGATGTTGCTTTGGGTCAATTTAAATTTTTTCAATGAATTTGAAATGGCGTCGTTTTGGACAACCCAAAACGACGCCGTTTTGCATGTGGAACAAAAATAAGATTGAAAGCTTCTTAGAGATGCTTTCAATCTCTACTTATCACTTTCTCTCACAGTCTCACTCTAAGGTTCATGTCAAGCTTCTTAGAGAAGCTATTGTTATCATTGTCGGCATCTGTCATCAGCCAGTCTGCCGTTGTTGTCTCTGTCATCGTCGCCATCTCCAACAGCCGGTCTAACTGCGAGTTTTTTGTTTTTCTTTTTTGCTTCTAGCTCTAAGTTTTTCAGTTTTTAAGTTTTGTAAACTTTTTTTTATATCAATAAAGCTTAAAGTAATGATTTTTTTGGCACTTATCAACAAAAAAACTTGAAACATGTTGAATGTAGTGATTTTTATTATTTTATCACACATTGACACTTAAAGTAATAATTTTTATCTTGTTTGTCTTTGCTAAGAGTTATCTATTGAATTCAGATGATGATTTTTAATGGTCTGTGAGGAAATATATGCATGAAATTGTTATTGAATATTTGTTGCTTATATTTTTTGTAATATTTGTTGTATTTGTGTTACTTGTGTAATCTTTGTAATGTTTAATTACTTATATTCTTTGTAATATTTGTTGTGTTACTTGTGTAATACTTCAATATTTGTTGGATAATTAGATTGATTGATAATTTGATATTCATGAATCATGTCGAATGTTAATGAATCTTCGAGAGCTTCCACTACCCAATATCTCGAACGAAATTCAAGTGATATTGGATGAGAGTATGAGATGTTGGCGGATGAGAAGAACTTGAAAAAAATCAAATGCAAAGTGTGTAGGAAAGTTATGTCCGAAAGGATATATAGATTGAAAGAACATGTGGGTCACATATCTGGAAATGTGGCCAAATGTCCAAAGGTACTACCGGATGATATAGCTAATTGTAAAAATGCAATTATGAAATTAAAAATAAGAAAAAAAAAATAAGGTGATTGAGGAGAATTTGAAAGAGAAGAAGTAAATATCGAGGAACAATAAGAGATGGAAGAAGTAGAGATTGGAGGGGTAAGGAAAAAATGTCATTTTGTTGGCCCTATTGATAAGCTCACAAAAGAGATTAATCCGAAGTTGTCACTAGGACGACAATGCAACAAAAAAAAAACAAAAAATAATCAATGAAACACTTTTTTAAAGAGAGAACCAATGAAATGCATAAATGGGTAACTAGTTGGATGTTTGAAAGTTGCATTCCGTGGAATGTTATTGATAATGATAGTTTCTTACGCGCTTGTGAAACGATTGGTCAATTTGGGCCGGGTTATAGACCTCTAACTCGTTATGAAATCGAGGAGCGATATTTACCTCAAAAGGTGGAAGAGACCAAGTTGTTATTAAAGAGACAAGAAGAAGAGTGGACTCAATATGGATGTTCAATTATGATGGATGCTTGGACGGATAAGAAAATAAGGAGCATAATGAATTTGTGTGTGAATTGCATGTATGAATATCATATAATTTATCCACTATATATTATTAGATTATCTAAATTCTATATCATTGATACTACAATTGATAAGTTTGATTATTTAATAAACAATGTTTGATTATTGTAGGGTAGAAACCACTTTCCTTTCTTCCAAGGAGTGTTCTGATGTGGCACACACTGCTGAACGCATTTTCCAGTATGTGAATGAATGTATTGAACAAGTCAAACCTAAAAATGTTGTTCAAGTAGTAACTGATAATGTCAGTAACAATATGGCCGCTGCTAAGATTTTGGACCTCATATGTTGTTCACACCATCAACCTCATGCTTGAAAGTATTGGAAAACTTCAAAGGTTCAAAAAGTTTATTAACCAAGCAACACAATTGACAATCTTCGTTTATATTCATCACAGGACTTTGGCAATGATAAGGTACTTTATAAAGAAGAAGGACATCGTGAGACGGGGAAAGACTAGATTTGCATCTATTTTCCTTACTTTACAAAGCTTGATGGATACAAAAAATGCTTTGAAGGTTTAATGTAACATCCCTAATTTCATGAGCATGAATAGTATTTTTATGATTAATTAGATGAGGTATTAAATTGAAAATAATATTTGATTTTGTGGTCAAAGAAAAGTATTGCTTAAATCTAAGGGTTGAGAATGAAATTGTTGTGGGATGAAATTGATATTATAGAAATTGTTGGGGAGGAAAGCAGAAGCCAAAGAGTTGGCTCATAAAAGTCAAAAGAAACAAAGAAGTTTCTCGATCCAGAAGAGAAAGAAAAGAGAAAAGAAAAGAAAAGAAAGAAGAAAGAAGAAAGAAGAGGAAGAAGAGAAGCAGCTATTGCTGACCGTGACATCGACCGACCAGCCACCGCCGCAGCGCCATCGCCAACCTCGCCAAGCAGCTCGTGAACCAGCTGGAAGTCAAGCTGAGCGACGGCATCACACGAGCAGAACGCGCGACGACGAACACGAGCAAAACCGCCGCGTCAGCAGCTCCGATCGGAGAGGAAGAAGATGCCCTCTGACCACCATGCAGAGCCCGACCCGAACTCGACTAAAACAGAGCTGAATCAAGCTTGAAACCAGCCCTCAACCCGCACGAACGGACAGCAGATCGGCGACAGTAGCGGCGACAAAACGGTGGCGAAACCAGCTGCCGTTCGCGGCGAAGCCGAGAGAGAAAGAGAGAGAGAAAGAGAGGAGAAGAAAGAGGAAGAAAAAGAACTCGAACCAGCCTCAGATCTGTCACAGAAACCACCCGAAAACCAGTCCAAAAGCGAAGTCGAAGCAAGAGGAAAAAGGGGTGAGTTGGTTGAGTTTGTGATTAATGATATTGTTGGTGATTGAAATGGTTTTGATGTGAAGTTTAGTATGATTTATTTGTTGGTTAGTTTTGAGTAATAATGATTTGAAAAATAAGTGAATTGATGTTGATAAAGAGTTTAGTAAACTAAGAAATTATCGAAAAGTTAAAGTGAAATCAAATCTTGCAATAACTAGTTTGAAGGGCAATTGCGTAAATTGACCCATAATGTGTCCGTTGGGTGTTCGAATGACCCTAACGAGTTTAATAGGGCGCATTGAGATTATTAAAAATCGAAGATTTAGTTTCGAAGATTAAATGAGTTTTAAATGAAGCTTGGTGTGATTTGGAAATAGTTGGATCACTTATGATTAGTAAATCATGCATTTTAAGTTAAGGAATGAGTTTTTATTGAGTACCTATGTGGTTTTGAAAATTCAGGAGAAGAGATAGCCTAAGGGAAGCCAAAGAAAAGGAAAAGAGAAGGTTTGAGCTTCCGTTGGAGACTAAAGCGCTATAAGGTTGGTGTACACTTTATTCAATTTGTTTTCATAAATAGTATATTATCGATTTTTGAATATTTGATGCTTTGAAATAGTATTTGCGAATATGTTGATATATGTTTGATTATATATATGCTTTTGAATTATGATAATTGAGTATTTTGATACGTATTTGATTAAATACATGTTTTTGAATTATGATAATTGAGTGTTTGGATACGTATTTGATTAAATACATGTTTTTGGAATTATGATAATGGATGAAATTTATATGGTTATGGCAAAAACGAAATGATGATTATGAAAATTGATGTGTATGATTGCGGAAAACGAAGTTGGGTTGGATTGAAGAGATATTTAGAAGTGTTATTTCATATGTACTGATTTTCTGGAAACTTTTGAAATGCAGCCGTTATGCTGTCAGATTTTGTTTAAAAAAAAAAATGATTAGAAACGAAAAGTTTAAACGAAACCAACCCAATGAATTTTAAACATGAATTGTTATTCAAGCCCTAGTAAGCTTTGACACAGATAGGTGGGGATTGAAGTGGCATGCCATTAATGGGTCACAAGAGCAGTACTGCGCCGTTTGATTCTATACCGACTATAGTGAAAAGTTACAGTGAATTCGGAGGTTTTGCGAGGCACCGAGTGTCCGGCCCCGAATATACATGATTATATGATAGTCCGGCGGGTCGTCACCCGAGTGTCCGATGCCGGAATACCCGATTACCAGTCCATGGTATCGTGCTTATGTTTACTAGGGGCATGAAAAGTTATTATGAGAATTATTTTGATCAATATATCGTTCTTAAACTTCTGTTGGATATCAAATTGATTTATTGATAAATTGTGATATTTGCTACCGATTTTAGAAATTTGATTGTGTTAAAATGAAAAAACTATTATGAAGATTATTTTGATTAATGTATCGTCTTTAAATTTCTTTTGGATATCAAATTGATTTATTGATAAATTGTGATATTTGCTACCGATTTTAGAAATTTGATTGTGTTAAAATGAAAAAGCTATTATGAAGATTATTTTGATTAATGTATCGTCTTTAAATTTCTTTTGGATATCAAATTGATTTATTGATAAATTGTGATATTTGCTACCGATTTTAGAAATTTGATTGTGTTAAAATGAAAAGCTATTATGAGGATTATTTTGATTAATGTATCGTTTTTAAATTTCTTTTGGATATTAAATTGATTTATTGATAAATTGTGATATTTTGCTATCGATTTTATAAATTGATTGTGTTAAAATGAAAAGTTATTAAGAGAATTATTTTGATCAATATATCGTTTTTAAATTTCTTTTGGATATTAAATTGCCTTATTGATTGTGTTAAAATATGAATATTGAGTTTTGTGTACACCCACTAAGCAAATATGCTTAGCGCGTTGGATTTTCCGCGCGTAGGTAATAGATTGCGTAAGGAAGGCGAAGATTGAAAAGAAAGCATCTGCAGTGAACAGAGACAGTCACATCTATCCTTCCATATTTATTTTTGAGTATATATATAATATCTTTGGTTTTGTACATAAAAGTTTCAGTTTGTATTTGTACGCATATATACATATATATATGTATACTGATTTTAAAATAGTGTTTTGATAAAGAAAAGTCAAGTTGTGTAAATATATTGATACATGTGATAGATATGGAAAATGATGAACCAAACGGAGTTTGGTTTCAGTTATAGAATATGTTTGTGGAAATAAATGTTTTGAATATGCATATGTTGATTTGTAACAGGTTTGGAAAGTCCGAATTTCAGGGAAAACTCTGGCAATTTTTCAGTTTGTAATAAAAGGATTTTTCTATTGTTTGTAAATTGATTTTAAAATTCGTATTTTGATGGGCTTAAAAAAAATACATGGTTTTATAATTAAAGGTTTTATAAAGATTTTGTAAAAAGAAATATGACTGTAGCGCCCCTTGGAGTCGTCTGGTGAAAAGGCGGGTAGGGGGTGTTACATTTAATGTTTAATGGTGCGGAATAAGATAAGTGCAAATTCTCACAAAGTACTAAAGGAAAATCGGCCTACTCAACTGTGATGAGTTTTGAGTTTTGAAATGGTGTGACAAATTGTTTAGAGATTTTTGCACATTTGATGAAAGTGTTGAAACTAGCGGATGAGGATCAAAAGTCATCAATGCCTTGGTTATATGGAGAAATAAGAAGGGTTAAACAAGATATTAAAGCGGCCTTAAACAATGTCGAAACTAGTTTTCAACCAATCATTAAAATAATTAATGAAAAAATGAAAGATCGGCTAGATTCTTCATTGCATTGAGGGCTTTTTTATTAAACTCTTGTTACCACTACAAGGATCCAAAAATTCTCCTTGAAAGTGAGTTGATGGAAACCTTGATATAGTGTTTGGAGAGTTTTTATCATGATGATCTACCATCTCAACATAAAATTATCATGCATGAATGACCAAAGTATAAGATGAAGAAGTGTCCTTTAGGGAAACCCTTGGCCCTTAAAGGATGTGAAGAAGATTCTACGGATCCGAATACAAATCGAACATTCTAATTCATGTAAATTGTTTTACTTATTTACTAATTACTATTATAAATTACATTTTTAGTATTATAATTATGAAAACATATCTTCCAAGAACTAATTCTATATTTGATTATTTTCTATGGTGTAGTTGAATGGTGGAGTATGTTTGGAACCCAAACACCTAACTTGAAAAAATTTGTAGGAAGAATTCTTTCATTAACCACTAGTTCATCTGGATGTGAAAGAAATTGGAGCAATTTTGAATAAGTAAGTGTAATATTCATGTATATTTTTAATGTTTTAAAATTTAATTATTTATTGATTTATTTAATTCTGATTTTTAAATATTATGTAGATACATTCAAAGAAAAATGATAGACTAACTATAAGCCGATTAAATAATCTAGTCTTTGTTCGATTCAATTCAAAATTGATACACAAAAAGCAAAGGCGGACTGAAAAGAATGTTGATGTGCTACTAACAACTGATGTTGACGCTATTGATGCACAAGGATGACTTGTTCTAGGTGCTAATAATGATGATGAAGTAAGATTCGGTTTGGAGCAAATGAGACAACTTGGTGAAGATGATTTTCATTCTAACGAAGAGGATGAGAATGAGGGGGAGAAAAACATTGATTTAGAGTTTGAGTCCGACAATGAACAAGTTATGGAAGACTATTATGATAATAAAGAGTGGTTGCATCTTCCTCCTTACCCTTCAGATTTTTAGGGTCTTAATATAGTTCTTGGACTTTTCCTTTTTTATTGCTATTTTGTATTTGTAGTGTAATTATTTAGTATTTAATATTTACATGTTACATACTTATATATGATGTTGGTTGTGTTTGAGATTGAAAGAAGGACCGATGGTCCTAAGAAGTTGAGATGTTATAGTTTTTTGAAGTGTTGTTATTTTTATGTATTATAGGGTGAAACTATTGAAAAAATAGTTGTTATATTGCTAAAATTTTTAAAACATTTAGTATATTACTATATTGTTATTATGTGATTGTGCTAAATTGACTTTGAAGATTGTATGAGATATGTTTGATGATGTTTTGTGATCATATGATTATATTGTAAATTTTTTATTTTATAGAAAATTTTTATTATTATTTTTTTACAGGTTTGATCCAATCGAACTGTCGGTGAACAATATACACCGATTAATCACCGAGTAATCAATAAATCGCTAACTGCTGCCTCATCGATTGATTAACGGTTAACAATTTCTAAAACATTGCGTTTGACTTGCACTTGGACTTGATTTTGTCCTCAGACTTCATGCTCAAAATTCAAACTCAATCCTATCTTTTTGTTATTCCACCATCTCACGGCTCTTGAAATGCTATGGACACTTTTATTATCGTCGATTCCATCCAATCACTGAAAATACATAAACTGAGGATTCTGATTCGTTTGCTCCACCGGTCCTCTCAGTCCCCATGTCCTTATTGTAATCCAAATCCGTGACTTGTCAAATCTTAATTGGATATGACACGTAATTTTCTTATACATTATTGATATGCATATCAAATCAAGTGCCCTTAAAAATATCTCTTAAGATCAAGCATAGACGGTAAATAGTATTCTTTTTTCCATAGGCATTGGTAGCTCCAAAAAGTTATTCTCACTTTCATTTATGTCAATTTGTTTAAATATAACGAGATTAAACATATATAACTCAGTATAAATATTCTTACTTATATATATATTTTGTTTGCTGAAATTGCTATTTTCACTATTATGTATGTTGTATGTGTGGAAAATTTATGAAGTTATAGTAAACAACCTTAACTAGGATAAACCTAGGTGGTGTTTGAATCAATTTTTTTTTTCTTATTTTTAAAAATTAAAAAATGGATACAAAGTTGTTTAGTTGATTATTTTATACAAATATATTTTCAAAATGTGTTTGACTAATTTATTGGTTTGAGTAAGGTTACCCAATAAAATTATTTAATAACAACTCTTGAATTGGTTTCAACAATCATTATTGAAGAATCCTACAATTAATCAAATAGTTGTTATTAAATCTTATTGGAAACTAGTAAAATAGCATATCTTTTAAGCAACTATTTTATTTAATTTAAAATAAACATTTATATTATTTCCAGCTTTTGAATATGAACCTTTAACAAATCCTAGCAACCTTATTGTATTTTTAATATCTTTTTCAAATATAACATATAACTAGTACTATTTGAATGCATATTCTTGTATTGAAATTAAATACCATTAACTAAATATGAATAACTATTCTCACTCTAATACTATTCATATGCTAAATCTAAAATCTCTATACACACTAAGCAACACAAATAGAATTTTCTCCTTTGAAATAGATACCGATATTAATTAAACACCATAAAAACCAAAATCATCAAATCAAATTCAACACAAGGTTAACACAACACAATCCAATCCAAAAGTTGGTATATAGAGAGTTAGAGACCTAATTATTGGATAATGATTAGTAATCCAATCCCTAATCTTACCAATACCGAAAGAGACAAAATCGTACAACCACAGATCTCCAAAATGGCAAAACCGACATTCCAACCCCAAACCACTCTGATTCTTCTCCAAGTCTCTCTCTCTCAAAAAACAAACACTGATTCGAAAAAATAAAAAGAAAAACCAAAACAGAGCAAATTACAATTTAATTATCCAATTTAAAACTATTTATAGATAGAGAAAACTTTTAAATTTTAGTACAATTAACTCCCCACCGTTAGCCTATGACCGTTTAAGTTAACAGTCAACGGTATAATTTCGGAAAAAAAACCTAAATGCCCTTGTTTGATTTGATTGACCATTTGATCAGATTAAAAATTAATAAAAAGACTATAATACCCTTGAATTAAAGAAAAATAATATTAAAAAATTTAATTTAAAACCAAAAAACTTTGTCGTCTATCACATGATGGGCAGTGGAGATTAATTTAAAAAAAATTATATTTTATATTTTTTAAAAAAACTAAATTTTGAAAATTGATAACTAGATTTTTTTAAATAATTAAATTTTAAAAAAATTCAAACAAAAATTTAAAAAAGAAGTTTTGCTCCAAATTGAAGTGAAACCGAAAAAACAAACTTTTTTTTTAAACCAACAACCATTGTAAGTACATAAAAGAACAAAATCAAATGAACCCATTAAAGTAAATCAACATTTGAATTATAAATTAACTAAAAAAATGTTACATTAGATTCATTAAGTTTGACTTCATTACTACTAGCCATGGCTCCAAAAACCAATACCTAAAGTGATGGAACCAAATCAACTTCTTTAAAAAAGAAAAAAGGAAAAAAACCAACCTAATAAATAATGTGATCTTTAAAGAAACAACCTCATAATTTGAAGAAAAATAGAGAAAACATTAACTAGACTTGTAAGAAGAAAACTCCTCTCTCCCCTCCCTCCTCCCTCCACATCAATCACTATTCTCTCCCTGTGAGTGTATGTAATAATGAAAAGGTCTACTTTTCTTTATGTAGTACAATGTTTTTTTCTCTATCAATTATTTCATTAAACACTTTACAGACATCTCTTATTTCACCATATTATGAATATAACTCAATAAAAGAAGACCTCATAAATAGATTCACACTTAACCCAAACTTGAAATAATCAGCATAGATTCCTCTTTCCAAAGTCTAAATGACGGCGATGGGGGAGGCTTATGCCTCTTCTAATGACGACAAGCCTTCCCTATTTTATGACGATGATCAGTCTCGTAAAATAAGGGAGATGCGATGACTAAGATAAAAGAGGCTTGTGCTTCCTTTGTAGTTGATGGGAAAGGTTTATGCCTCTTCTCGATGATGACAAGGGAGGCTCTATTGCCATATTTACTGCGCGTCGACAATGCTAATGCAGAAAAGAGATAGAGAGATAGATTGATAGAGAGGTAGTCGAGAGAGTGTGTGTATGAAAGAGAGATGGAGGGTGAGGAAAACAGCGATAGAGAGAGGAGACTGAGAGGAATTGTAATGAGTGATATGATCAAACAAAAGAATAAAGCAGATAAGACCAAGAGAGAAGGAAACATAACAAGAGAAAAGAGCAAATATAGGTTTAAAAGGTGGTGTTTTTATTGAGTTTTCATCCCCTTTATTATGTGCTTCCAATAATGTCTTATAGACCTCACTTTGGAGAGTTACACGGTGCTTGAAATAAGGAAAATAATGCAACAAGAAAGGAAAATATGGACGGTTCCCAACAGCCATAACATTAACATGATCCTATCAGAATGCCGCTACCACTAACTTATTTAAAACTAATCAAATCGACCAAGTCCAATACAAGTCTAACACTACTACATGAGGTACCCTTGCATGACTTGTATGAACAGATTTATACATATCGGTGGTGAGGCAGAGATGGATTGAAGAGGAAAAAAAAGAAGAAAAAGAAGAAGAAAACTAGATTTGATTTTTTATTTTATTAAAAGATATTTTATTTAGAAAACTAGATTTGATTTTTAGTTTTTATTAAAAGAATTTTATTTAATTTTTTATATTTGATGACAAGTTTTATTTAATTTATATTTTTAAATTGATTTTCATCGTCCATCTAAAATAAATGGTGAAGATCTGATATTTTTTTAAATTTATTGTATAGTTTTTTAAAATTTATTTAAAAAAAATAAAAAATAAGATAAATAATATCAAAAGATAATTTTGCCTTCTAGTAACTTAATTTCAATAAAGATTTCTTAACAATAGGGGTTAATTATAATAAAATTACAAACTTTGTTCTTCCTATAAATAGTTTAAATTGGATAATTAAATTATAGTTTACTCAGAAAAAAAAAAAAAGACCTCAAGAATCACACGAAAAATAAAACCTCAAGAATCACACGCGCACACGCCCCTCTTTTTCTCTACAAAACCATCACGTTCCCCCCTCTCTCTCTCTCTCTCTCTCTTACATATATATATTTTTTATATATTTTTTATTTCCACCTTTGCCCCTCACCACCGTCTCCAAACCTCACATTTCGTGGCCCTCTCGTAATTTCTCCACATGTCCGACCCCGATCTCATACCCTTCTCTAGTCTTTCCGATAATCCCTAAACTGTTCCCGTCCCGTTAGTTTTCAATTCCGTCTTTTATATTACTAGGGTTTTTGCCTTCTCTTCTACTAAAAATCAAATCTTTAGGGTTTCGAGTCTCGGATTCGAACATTCTCCAAGTTAGGGTTTCGAAATTCTCAAAAATTTCAAATTCAAGTGTTCCATTTTGAAACACAGAGAGAGTTGTGGTTTCATCGGAAGCCCAAAACCCAGCCAGATAGAAAATCCTAGTTCTAGTTCTAGGGTTTCTCTTCCACAGATGCCGCATCTGTTACTATAATATAAATACTCCTCTTTATTTGCCTCATCTTTCGAGTGCTCTCTTAGACCACTAAATCAGAGCCCTCTCTCTCTCTCTCTCTATCTGAAGCACATTTCACGCAAAGGTACTGTCTCTCTTATCACTTTCATTGAATCGATTTTCTGATTCTCTTTTTTGATTGTTTGATTGATATCTGTAACTGTCCTGATCGAAATTGAGATCTGTAAGTGTTTTTAATCGTTTGAATTGACCTTTTTATCTTCTTTTTTTTTGTCTGTTTCAATTCATCGATCTATTGATTTGGACTTGATCCGATTGTGTAATTGAATGGTTTTTTCTACCTCAAATCTGTTTTTATGTAGTTTATATGTAGTTTTAGCTGTTTCTATAGTTAGTTTGTGACAATTTTATTTGTTTTTGCGTAATCAGTTGAGTTTTAGAGTTTGAATTTTTTTTTTTGTTTTTGGTTGATATGTGTAGTTTATATGTTTTTTTAGCTGTTTCTATTATTAGTGTATGAGAATTTTGTGTTTTTGAGTAAGTTTTTGTGTTTAATGTTAGTATCGGTGAATCCGATTGAGTTTGATTGTATCGATTTTTGTTTTTTCTTGTTAGAGATTCGATTTTTGTTAGGATTTTGTCTCTCTAAGTCATGTCGGTGAATCTGATTGAGTTTGAACGTATCCACTTTTGTTTTGTCAATTCGATTTTGATTGTAAAGACTCGATTTTGTTGTGTTTTATATCTATTTGTGTGTGTGTGTGTGTGTGTGTGTGTGTGTGTGTGGTGAATTGTTGATTTTTAGTTGTATATGAGGATCAGAGGAATAATTGGGATTATTATGATTATGTGTTTGTTGTGTGGGACTTGAGAGGTGAAATCTGGTGGATTTGTGATTTGTGGTTTGATCAGGCAGGCGTTGAGGTTTAGCCTTCAAACACCTTAATGGAATATTCTAGGTATTCAGTATTCTACTATGCTATGTTGGAGCCGTAAGCATACTACTGGCCCAGTTAAGCAAAGAAAACTAGGCCTTTTTAGTTATTTGCCTCCCAGGAAAGTATGAGTCAGGACTGATGAGAGAGTCCTCCGGAGCATTTTTCTCTTCATTCATCCAAATTTCCCAACAAAAAACAAGTTTGTCACCTGCTCTCATTCTGTTGAAGTGATCTCTATGTTGATGTCCTTATTGTTTCGATTTTAGTTTGGGTTTTAAATACATGTAGTCCTGTAGAACATCAGGTGTTTGGGATGAGTAGATTTAGCTAAGTTGTGTTTGTTTCTATTTTGAAATCTACCCATTTTAGGTGCATCATGACTATAAATTTTCATTTTGTTTTGCTTTTTGAAATATATTATAATTATGCTGTTATTTGTTTGCAATGTGTTTTATGAGGAGTTTATGCTTATGTAAAAATTGGACGCATGGTTGCTTGGGGTTGACTTAGAACAAATTGTTTTTTTGTTTGAACTAACGGAAGAAGGGAAAATTGAATAAGTCAGGCCTTTCATATTTTTCTGTGTGACTTCTTTTGGGGACTTAGAAGTTAAGAGTTAAACTTTAAACTTGTTTAGTGGTTGTTTTTAGTGGACATTATGTGATGTTTGATTTTGAGTTTTTATTGTGATTGTATTGTAGGGCTGTCGCTATAAGCTATACTTGTAAAATGAGTGGCTACGATTCAGGTAGTGCTTCCAAGGATGGTCATGATGAAGGTAAGGTGTTACTTTTTGGTTATCATCATCTTTGTTAATTGTGTTATTAAGCTGTCTCTTGAGTTATCTGCTGTCAGGTAAATACATAATGCCACAATTTTTTTTTTTTTTTTTTTGTGAATTATGTAAAAGGGGTTAATTGTAGACCTGTGCAATGGGTAGAAGTTGAGGATGGGAGTCTGGTTTTTAGTTTAAAAGCTAATCTTATAAAAGCTAATGTTTTATAATATAGGTGCTAAGAATTAGTATGTGAAACACTTGAATATGTTGAGCTTTTATTGATATGATCGCATTGATTAACAATTATTGGACAAAAAAAATATGTTTTCATGTTTATCATGGAATTATTATCTAAAATTCTTGATAGCTATTAGGTGCACTTATCTTAACGATATTATTGTTGTTGTTATTGTTATAATTGTTTTGGTGATAGTGAACTTAATTTATTGTTGACATTGCATTTATGCACCTGTTTCCATCTTTGGGAAGAGTAACTACTTAGGATGTCTTTGAAGAGCATTCTTGGCATGTTAAATTGAAGTTGTATTGGAGTCATTTCACTGCAAGCTTGATACTCATTTACTTCTAGATGATGTACTGGCTAATCTAGAAAGGTAGTCTAGAGAGTATCGGAAAGCACAAAAGTGAGTTCATGCACGCATGATAATCATGTCTGGGGAATGGCTTTTCTTTATCCTGTTGGTTTTATTTGTTACTTTATCATGATTTGTTGGATTTCTGCTAGTCCTTTTGTACTGCATTTTGTCTCTAGGTATCTCTAATATAATAGCAGCGGCGCCTGTAGGCTTCTGTTGGATTTTCATTTTGTCTTCAAATTTATCTAGATGTTTAATTTGGCAGATGATGAGGAGGAATTTGAGGATGCTAGTGGGGGTAATCGGCTCTTGGGATTTATGTTCGGAAATGTTGACAATGCTGGTGATCTTGATGTCGATTACCTCGATGAGGTGATCTCCTTTCCCCCTGTCTGATATTTATTGTATCTCATTACATGTGAATGAAGTAATTCTGTCTTAATATGTGCGGACAACATATTCTGTAATACATATAAACAATTTAGCTGTAATTGATGCTTCTTGGTGTCGATTATGCACTTGGATAATGTAGTCCTACTGTTTATGGGAATTTGGTGGATTTTTTTCTGCTTGATGCTTAGACAGTCACTGCTTTGAATATTGTGTGTGATATAAGCTATAACTTGTGTATTGTGAGCCATGATTACCTCAGTATCTGTATCTCTTAACTTATAATGTAATGATATTCTGCATGTTTTTCTTATGACCAATACTTATTTATATTGTTCTTGTTTGTCATAAAACAGTATTGGTTTGCATATTTGTTTGGATATTTGCATCCTTGTGAAAACAGCTGGTATATGCTCTCTTTTCTCTTGATGCTTTAAATGCAGCATTGCATATCTTAAAAAGAAAGGAAATAAATAATGACACAAAGAAAATCATGTTGGAGCAAGTTTGGTTGGTTCGATAAGAAGATAGCTAATTTAAAATAAGTTGGGAAAGAGACCAAAAAATGAAAATTGTGAGATGTATGTATTACCTTTAAAAGAAAAATAAATAAAATTGACGGAAAAAAATAAATATTTCAAATAATGGAATGCTCTCCAAAAAATTTTCTTTTGGTAATTCTGAATATTAGAATTAAATAGCTACATACGAGTTCTTCTAAGTTTCATATCCTATCAAGGAAAAAAGGAAAAAAAAAACTCAGTGTTATTTACTATTACCAAATTTTTTAACACCTATGAGTTGATCACGTAACTTGTCTATGATATAGTGCAGTTGTCTGCAAATTTTTGCTTTGACAATGTTGTAGTAGCAAGATGCGGGATCTGGTAAAAATGCCCTCATCAGCTTATTAGTGATCTCTTTGAAAAGGAATGGGGGAAAAGAAAAGGGACTGTCTGGTTAGTTGGAAGGTGATGACTCGGCCTCCTACCGAGGGAGGATTAGGACTGGACAGCCTGGTGCAGAGTAATAGGGCTTTATTGGGCGAATGGGCATGGATATTTTCTTCTGAAAATTGTCTTTGGCATGCTGTAATACGAAGCAAGTATGGTCTTCATTGAATGGTTGGGAACTCGATAAGGTCTGTAGAGGTAATGTTAGGTGCCTAGGGTTTCATGCTCAAAGTCAGCAGCTGATTATAAGATTGCTCATGGTAATGGGAGGAAGATTAGATATTGGGAGCAAATTTCTAAGGATATGCTGCCTTTATTCTGCTTTTCCTTGCCTCAATAGATTTAGCAGGAGGGGTAATCTGCCTATTGTAGAATTTGTGGTTTTTGGAGCTTGCAATTGGAGTTGGGACTTTAAATATCATAGGAACCTTAACAAAAGCTAGTTGAATGTGCTGATATCCTGCATGTTTAGAGGGTGGTTCCTTGGAAGAGATGAGGGAGGACATAAGAGTATGGATAGTTAATCATGTCAATATTTTTCAATTCTTTTTTTCATGCCCGTATAGATAACTCAAGTTCCTCTTCTTTTGATCCAGCCACCTTTATTTGAAAAGTTGAAGTTTCTAGTAAGTTCAAAATATTAGTTTGGCGTATGGCCATAGGTCATGGTAGAGTGAACACTTATGTTGGAATCCAGTGGCAGATATAAAAAATGTGCCTATCCACTCATTGGGGTGTGTTGTGCAACTTGAGTTCAGAGAGATACACCTTCTTTCCCTGCATCGTCTCCTAATTCTTTGAGCTGTGGAATAAACTGTTTGTTTCAGTAGATCTTTGCTGGCTTTGTGGGGGAATTTTCTGGCTAAATTACCAAAGGCTTTTGGAGGAGGCAAAAATGCTGCAATTTTGTGGAAATAATTTGTAATTGCTTTTTTTGAGTGGTTTGTAGTGAGAGAAATGGAATATTTTTTGAAGATCATAGGGAGATGATTTCTAGTCTATGTTGGAAAGGATTGAGAGAAATAGAAGAATTTAGCATATAGAGCCATTGTCCATTTACCTTGTGCGTGTGTGTGAGGGGGTCTGTTCCCACTTCATTTTAGACTCTGATGCAGCATGCAAAAATGCAACTTAAGTGGCCGATTTGACTGCACCAACTATTTTTTCATTTTCAGTGTTGAAGGGCTGACTGGTTTATAATGATTTTTTGTTTTGTCCGGATTGGTTGGTGTATTTATTTACTTATCTATTTTGCATAGTCGCATTCTGACTGCTTTCTCTTTGATTCCTACAATGCTTAACTTTCTATATCTTTCCAGGATGCAAAGGAGCATCTTGCTGCGCTGGCTGACAAGCTGGGTTCATCTCTCACAGATATCGATGTATGGAAGTCTTAGTTGTGTCATTGTTTGTAGTTTTTTTTTCCCTCCATAATTGTGGACACAAGTTTAAATTTTCTTTTTGATGTTATAATACTTATGTGGTTGTTATACTTTCAGCTTTCGGTAAAGTCACCTCAAACACCAGCTGATGCTATCGAACAAGGTGACGTTGTCTGCCAGGAAAACCTCTCTCATGCAGTTTTTGATGTTCTGTTAGTATCTTTGTTTCTTTAACTGATTATTTCTTATATTACTTTTTCCTCTAAATCATCTTGAGAAATGTTCTGCATTTAGGCTTAATGCTGTCCAGCACCTTTATCAGTTGTACAAACAGATTTTAACCAATGCATAGCAAAGAGTTTAATAAATGCAAAAGACTGCTTTCAGCTGGACAGCATGGGTTTGATAGTATATCTTATGCTATTTAATTGGTTGGATTCTGAGGTTCTTTTATAAAGATTTGTGACTCATGGGTGTGTTACTATGAGAGGCATGGTTTTACATGATTGCTGTAGTAATAAGGTGAACTAGGATGAACTTCTCTAGCAGCAGAGATGAAAATATGGTCATCGGTGTTTTAACATTATATTTGATCCATTGTAGGACGTCAAACAGATATACATATATATTGCAAAGAAGTTATCATTATATATCCTTCAAAAATTTCTGTAGTTTAAAACTTTAAATAGAAACTGAGAGAATATATTACATACCAAAAGAGTGAGTTGTTATAAGTGCCAAGAAAATTACATATTTGAAAGTTTGAAGCTATTGAGGTTGTGCTTGTGACAACTCATCCCTACTTGTTTAGAAAGGGAGAGAAAGGGGAAGGCTTTACAATTTATTGACGACTGTTTGTAAGTTTGTTTTTCTGCTTACTGTTCAATTGTACACTTGGGATTATTTGCTATGTTTTTTTGAGGATTTGTTGTTCTTTTCTTGTTTGTCTTCTTTATCAACATTGTTAATTTAGTTTCCAGCTTCGGCTGGAGAGGTGGTAGTATTTTCTTAGCATTATTAATATCAAAAGATGGATTAAATCACTGCTTTATTTTTTGTTTTGTTGACTTATCTCCACCATACTTGTTAAAATTTTGGTTTTCTGGTACTAGATTATGATGAGAAGGCTGAAGATGCCATTGATTACGAAGATATTGATGAGCAGTATGAGGGGCCAGAGATTCAAGCTGCAAGTGAGGAGGATTATTTGTTACCAAAAAGGAATTTTTTTCTGCTGGAGTTTCATTGACTACTTTGAAACCTACAACTTCTCTATTTGATGATGAAAATTATGATGAGGAGGAGGAATTCGAAAAGGAATATGAACCAGTGGATAAAGAAAATGAATGTGAAATGGAACATGAAGTGGTGGATAAAGAAAATGAAGTTTCAGCAGTATCCTTATCAGGTTTAATTTCAATTTGCTTCATCTGTTTGATGCTTAATGATGTTTAATCTATATATCCTACTTTTGTTCCTCTTTCTCTGTTTATTCTCTTATATCTAATTTTCTAGAGAAAAGGGGGAAGGTTGTGGAAGATGTTCACATTGACATAATTATTTCTGCTTATTTTTAGTTTACTGTCCTTAATTGCTTTTTAGTGGTTGATTTTTCATGTTTTCTTACCGAACACCTGATACATAAGTTAGGAGTTTATGTTCTACAGAACTTAAAGGAAAGAAAATGAAGTTTTAACAGTATTCTGATCAGTTTAAATTTGAAGTTACTCTACCTAGATTCATGTTTCTCTGTCTATTTATTCCCTTTTCCTTTTTTTAAGCTTTTAAGAGGAAAGGGGGAAGGGGTAGCAGGAGATTTTTAGTTTAACGAAATTTTTTTCTGCCTAAAAATTTTTTAGTTGACTCTCCTTATTGCTCTTTAGTGGTTTGGTTTTAAATTTTTTTCCCACTGAATATCAGGTATAAAAGTTTGGTTTTGTGTTCTCCTAAGCTCAAGGAAATGTTGGTGATGTGAGAATTACATGTATTAATGTGTGAAATAATAATCATGTGTTGGCTGCTTTAGAGACTAAAGTCTTAAAAGAACTTTGCTGCTGTTAAATTTGCCTTTTTATGGATATAGATTCCTTGATAATTTAGGTTAATCATTAATGGTATATTGCTGGTGTCTTGAAATATATATAATTTTAAGGGTTCACTTACACACTCAAAGACAACAACTTCGAACTTCTGTTCTTGGTCATTTTTTTGTTATTTAAGCAATGCTTCATCCATATTTCATATTCTGTTCATTAAATTATGTGTTAGATTTTAAATGGGTATAAATAAGTATAATACCCCTGATTTCATTTATACAGTACTTAATGTGTAACATGTCTGCTATAAAGTATGTTTCTTTCTTCTTTATTTGAAGAACAAGGAACTGCTATTATCAATTATTGGCCATGTTATGCACTGATATATATGGTAGAGTTTCAAAACGCCCCTAGAGGTTTGACTAGAATTAAAAATAATATTTTTCTTTTTGAAAATAATTAAAATAATACCAGTGCTGTTAAACAAAAACCCTTGCCAGAATGTTTTTGATTGATTTCAAAATCGCAATGTTCATTACCAATTTTGGTCAAACCTCACCAGATGGGGGTTTGTGTATTTGCGATTCTAATTTCTCTTTTCTTTCTGTTAATTCTCATTCTGGTTTGGTAGATTTTTGATTTAATTCTCCTTTATATTTTGTCCTGCATTATTAAAATTGCGTTTCTTGTTAAAAAGAAAAAGAAGGGTATTAACAAGTTTTCATCAAGTATACTTCTTGTTTTTTTCATTTTCGAAATCTTATTTTAGTTGAATGAGGATGTGACCAATTGGCAAGGCTCTGAACTTGTCTGTCTGTGTATAACATGTTCTCCTTGGTTCTTGAGTGTTTAGTCAACAAAACTCATCACAGGCTCATGATTCTTCTTTTGTCATAACTTCCCTTTTTGTTGCTTGAATTACTTTTGTGTCACTCATCAGGTGAGGAGGAGAGTGAGCGTGGTGTGGTAGTTCTGCAAGGCGAAAAATCTATTGAAGATGAGCGACAAGTTGGCTCTTTGGGTACTGAAGAGGATATGGCAGTTGAGGGAGACAATATTAATGAGGTCAGTTGGTGATTTGCATTTGTCCTTCAATTTTAGAAAGCATGACTTCCTTCTCTAATTAATTGGATAGATTCCAAGTCAATTTATCTCTTTTATTTATATGACTTTTTAATTAATGGGTTATGCAAGTTGTGTTGTGTTACCTATTCAATATGCAGGTGGTGTTATCTTCAATATAATTATGTAAGCTGATCATATGCGGCATGGCATATAAGATATATATTCTGTTTTTAAAATTGTTTTTGGTCTAGTTGGACTTGGGCCATGGCTCTCCTAGATCTGATGGAGTTCAATTTTGGGTGATTGAATAGATTTCATGTCAATTAATTGTTTTGCCGTACATAACCTCTTTAATAAATGGGTTTATGCATGTTGTACTGTGTTATTTGTTTAATTACATGATTGTTAATGGGGCCATGAATTGACATAAATCTATAATTATGCTCAAATGCCCCCATTTAAAAATATATTGAACATGAACTGTCATCAAGAATTGCTGACTCTTATCGTCAATGCCTAATTAGTTGACTTGTGAAGATCATGTCAACTCAATTTTGATCCTTGTAGAAGGTATCATTAGCTATTGATCAACTACTTATGTGTATTTATAAAGAGTGTAGCTACAGTATAGAATACTGTAATGCTGATGGGTAGTTATGTGAAGGAATTGTCCTTTCAAATTTCAAGTGTTTTTTTTTTATTTTTTTATTTTATTATTATTATATATATATTTTTAAACATTTGATTGTTATGGATCCTTGGTTATGAAACAATGGCTAATTTTCATCGCAACGACGTTGGTGGTTCCCATAAGGTAGTTTAACCCATTTTTTACTAACTATTTTCACTCTGCTGCATCTAAAATAAATCAGCAATAGTACAGCCCCAATAACCATTGCTGACACCATTACACTTGTCATTTCTGACTGTCCTTTGAAGAAGACCAAGTGTCTGGGGTCAATGTCAATTAAAAAGACGAAATTTAAACTATTCTATTGTATAGATTTTGGATACTACTGTAATCTTTGCTTTCCTTGCCATTTTCGCTGCAACCACTATCGTGGTGAATGGCTCACCCACCACGATTGACTGTGACTTATGTTGCGCCGCCACCAATATAACTGTTGTTCTTTATTTTTCTGTTAACTACTATGGCAAGCATTGTCGCTGCTGCTACCCACAGTTGTGACGACCACCATTATTCTTACATTTACCATGTATTTTTTGCTCTTATTTGGTCATTAAGGTCTCTTAACAGTATTTTGTGTATATGAATAAAAAAAAATGAGTTTTTTTTTTATTTTTTTTGGGGCTTTTTAGTGTATGATGCCACTGCAAATTTATCTTGGTGTATGATGGTGCATATTGACTCAAGTAATGATGGTTATCCCATTGTTCTCTGGAATGAGATCTATGTATGTAGGTTCTTATTTTATTTTGATTTTTTTTATAGCAAAAATTCATATGTATGAATTGCTCATTGGAAACTGTCTGCCATGTTTATATGTAAATATAGGCATGAGAGCTGTTATCATGATATGAGGACAAGTTTTTAATGGTAATGGATCAAACAAAATGCTAAAATTGGCAAAACTAGAGACAAAGTTCCCAATACCTGCTGCCAGATTGTTTCTTCTGTGTACCCTCTTGCCAACTGAGTGGTGGGAATAGGATTCAGTAAAACCTCTTTTCAGGTCATGATATGGATATCAGTTTGTGTATTGTAAAGAGTGTAAATGTGTGTTCAATTCTGCATGTTTTGTTACTTTGTATCATAAGAATTGCTCTGTTTTCTTGAAAAAAATGGAATAGGTCAGGATTGATTTTGCCACTTATATCTTAAGTTTGAGCTGGTGTTCTGCTTCTTCTGATTGTCGGGTCAAATATTCAGTGTGCAACAAATCTTATCTTTATCTTAACTATTGACTTTTGCTCCTGTTCTTATAAGATCGTTAACTGGTTGAATTAAAGGGAACTCATTTGAAATTTGCATTTGTTGCTATAAATTTCATCAGGAGGCTGCTGATATACTGAATGAGCCATTCGATGACCAAGTTTCCACACCGCTGCCAGTTTTGTATGTTGAAGATGGGTCGGTGATCTTACGGTTCTCTGAAATATTTGGTATTCATGAACCTTTGAAGAAAAGGGGAAAAGGAGACCAAAGGTATTACACTCACAGAGGTATGTGGGCTTCTTATCCGACTTTTTGTCTTCTGGCTTCAATAATTTGTTGAATTGGTGTAGCTATTTTCTGTCAATTTATATTCATAGCTTTTCTTCTTCTGTTTTCTACTTCAATTATCCATTTCTCCTCCTTGTCGTTGATCATTTCAGATAAATACAGCATCATGGACTTCTCCAATCTTGTTGAAGAGGATGAAGAGGCATATCTGAAGGGCTCGGTTAAATGTATTTCTTCTATACAGGCACATAAAGTTCAACATGATATCTCCTTTCTTAGTGATGATAGCTCAGAATTCACAAAATTTGGTGTTGTCCAAGATGCTCACCCTATCTCTGATGAGGAAAGAAAGGACTCTTGTCTTAGTGCAGAACCCATGAAAGAGGATTTTATGGTAAATCTTTCTGTGGGATGGCAACCAATGTTGAGTCCGAAATTCTTCCCTCTTGATCAGAATGACTGGGAAGAAAAGATCCTCTGGGACAATTCTCCTGTGGTGAGTGGTAATTCCTTGGAGAGTTGTGAAATCACTGAAACTGAAACTGAAACAGATACTGGTCTTATTAGGGAAACAGAACTTGAGGCTGGGCAACATAATGTGTTGTCTATGACCCCAGATGAGAAGAATCATACTATTGTAATGCAAAATACTCCTATTTTGTTGGATCCTTTTGAATCAAGAAATTCTTTGGAGAGCTCAGATCATGTATCCACAGAAAGTAGGTGCCACCCACAGCTTCTGAGGTTAGAATCTCGATTGGATTTGCATGGTGCTAATAATGAAGATGTTAGAAAGGACACCGTTACAGTAGAGCTTTGCAAAAGTGATGTTGTAAAGCAATTTAGCAAACTTACAGTGCAAAATAGAGACATGATGGAAGGATCATGGTTAGATAATATTTTGTGGGAACCAGAGGAAGCTGTTGGAAAGCCTAAGCTTATTCTTGATCTTCAGGATGAGCAGATGCTGTTCGAAATCTTGGATAACAAGGATAGTGAACATCTTCAGCTTCATGCAGGTGCCATGATTGTAACTCAATCTGTAAAGCCAAGCAGTGTGGAATCTTTTGAGCCACCTGGTCGTAAATATCAATCTGACTGGCAATTTAATATTGCTAATGACAAGTTTTATATGAATGGGAAAATTTCCCAGCAACTGCAATCAAATTCTAACAAACGCACAGCTCACGGTATTAGAGTTCATCATTCTGCACCTGCACTGAAACTGCAGACAGTGAAACTGAAGTTGAGCAAGTAAGGATTAATGCTATATCTTTCTTCTGCAGGGCTCTTATCTTATTCCATGGTTTACAATTTTCTGTTGTTCTCTATAATTATTAGTAATGAAGGGATATGTCTATTATCTAAGTAATTTGCGCTCCTGTTAAAACTATTTTAGGATATACATCAACTTTAGTCAGCAAAAGAACCATATAACTCTTTATCATGCTATTTGTATTTCAGCAGTGGTTGGTCTTACATGGGCCAAATTGAATATTACTTTTCTTTAAAAAATGCTATCGGGTTTTAGTTAAATTATCTTTTACTGTACGTGAAGACATTTTTTGAACATTGGTTGTATTTCATGTTCTTTTAGTTTGGACTGTCGTTTGGAAAAAAATCATTTATTTCTCTTGATAGGCATATAATATGCTTTTTGTCATATCATTTAGTGTCTCAAATTTTTGTTTCTTTTTAAATAGATATATATATTTTCTCATTTCCAAGCTACCTATAAACAGCAAAGTCATACAGTATTTTAATCATTAGAAACATCCTTTCCTATAGTATAATGCAATCTTAGAGATTTCTTTGTAACATCTGTCTAGTGTAATTATTTTTCCCTTTCTGTAGATTGGTTACAGCGTGGTTTAATTATTATGACTTTGAGTTAATTGTTGTATACAGATGAATATAGGTGTTAGGTTAAATATGATTCTACGTGCTCTAGTTGGTCATTTTCCTCTTTGTATGACGGGCTTTTAGTTTTCATTTTTCTTTTGGAGTTTTTTTATTGTGGGGTGAGGGGTTGGGGTTATGTTAAATCCCTTTATAATACTCAGACCATTCTTTTTTATCTTAAAAGAGTTTTTTATGAGAAAAATCCAAGCAATTTTTTATATCCATGCTTTCTTCTAGCTTCTATAGAAAAATGCTTGTGATTTTATCTTGGAAATTACCTAAAGAATTGGAACGAAATCAGTATCAGATTTGTGTTCTTACTGTAGCTCTTACAAGCTGAAATTTGTATCCACTGTTTAGCAAAACAGCAGGCTGTGCTTTGCATGTGCTCGGACTTTGCATCCAGTGCTAAACAAACTAGAAGTTCCTTTATATTTTCCACGACTGTAAATAGACTTTTCTCTTTTAATCCCTCAATATCTAGACTTAAGGTCTTATGCATCTCTATTTGTGTTGTAGATTTGTGTTGCAATTATTTTAATTCCTTGTGCTTTTAGAATCTTGCAAAATTCTTTGTTTATATATATATATATATGAGTTGGGTGTTCCTAGTTTTTTGCAAAAGATTTTCTTATCTGTTACATATATGTTAATGATGTTCTTGCTGTTAATTTTGCTTGTTTGTTTATTATGCACCATTCAGTACTTGACAATTAATCTGTTGACTTTAACTTACTGTGTTGCAGTAAGGATATAGCTTATTTTCACCGCCCAAAAGCTTTGTGGTATCCCCATGACAATGAGGTGGCCGTCAAAGAACAAGGGAAGCTGCCTACCCAAGGGCCCATGAAAATTATAGTTAAGAGCTTAGGCGGAAAAGGAAGTAAACTACATGTGGACGCTGAGGAAACTGTCTCTTCTATAAAAACAAAAGCTTCAAAGAAGCTAGGTTGTAATTTTCTTTTCCATGCATTTGCCATTCTGTGTGTTAACTGTTATTAGATTATCTTTCTTGTCCTAAACAATTGGTGATTTTACTAAGTGGAGTCAAAGAATTTGAATTTGTCGAGAAGGGGAGAGCTTAACTGAAACTATTGCTCTTTTAGATTTCAAGCCATCAGAAACTGTGAAATTATTTTATTTGGGAAAGGAGCTTGAAGACCATAAATCTCTTGCCGGTCAAAATGTTCAGCCGAATTCCTTGCTTCATCTTGTTCGTACAAAAGTATATTTGTTGCCAAGGGCGCAAAAGCTTCCTGGTGAAAATAAGTCTTTGCGCCCTCCTGGAGCTTTTAAGAAGAAATCTGATCTTTCTGTGAAAGATGGCCACGTCTTTCTGATGGAGTAAGTGACGTTCCTTTTGGTTTGATATCTCTTTCCCCTTTCTTGTTTTATTGCATTATATATTCTATCATTATCGTATTCCTAAATGGATAGAAGCCATGTATTGAATTGATTCTAACTGCACAAATTGTCTTGCTACACATCATGCCACTGAACCACTTTTTTCTCATGGGGCTTTATAGATCCTAGTTTTGCCCAATGGTCATCACTGCATAGTTTATATCAATTTGATTGCATCCCTTGGAACAATGCTAACGAAATTTTCAGCTACTATGTAGAACTGTTATAGAAATCTTGCTTGCTTTTTAGTTTTTTTACTGTTTTTAAGTTTTTTTTTTTTTTTTAATTGATGTTATTTAATTTTACCTTCATGCAATAGTAAGCATGTGTGCACGTGTGGGTGTGTGTGTGTACGTGTGCGTGTGCGTAATTATTTATTTATTTATAGGCTTTTTTTTTGTATATTTCTTTTGAATTTGATCACCTTTTCTTGTGAATGTTGGACACTATGTCTGATTACTTATGTAGCCGTAGCTTAATTAGTGTGTTATATTGGACATGTAATGTGCCTTTACCAGAGTGTTGGATGCTTGATCTGGAAATTGTGTGGATTTGTTTATGGGAGAATTTATGGATTGATCTACACTTTCATGCTTAAGGTTTCCAAGTTCATATAAACTTTATTTTTTGCAAGGTGCTTTACTTTAAAGCATATGGAAAGGATCTTCTCAATGTAGAGCATAGTCCTTCGATTTTAAGGGGAATTTCAATGATAAAGAGACTGAGAAATTTTCTTCTCTTGTTTCATTGCTTGATAGTGTTTCCACTGTTATAAAAATCAGTCTAGGCAGTTGTCTAGGTACTCATTAGGTGATAGGTGGCTGCTGGTCGTGCCAAAAACTGCGTAGGTGCTGCCATGAAGCAGCAACCCAGTAATTGGGCCTAAGCATTGCCTAGGACCGTTTAGGCGGTCTTCATGGTGTCGGCACTTTGGAAACCAGTTTTTGTTTTTCTGTAACACCCAAAACAATCTTGTGTTTTTAAAAGAGTCGATGCGATTTTGGGTGTCACAATTTTTTTTTTTTTCCGGAATGCCCAAAACTACCCCGATTTGGATGTTTGTTTAAAAAAAAAAAAAAAAAAAATTGAAAGCATTAACAACAGTCGACTCCCCCAAAAAATAATCCTCAATAAAACCAAAGTTTAAACTCGTACTAATCACCAATTTGGGAGGCTTGCAAGGAAAATCTTAGGCGCTAGGTGCTAGGCCACAACCTGACTAGCTCCTAGTGCCTTAGGATATTGGATGTTTCTTACAATATGGGAGTTGCAGATAAGAGAGTTTGGAGCTTAGATTCCAATAGATTTTTTTTTTTTTTTGGCTATTTTTTCTTTGAATAGTTGATGCATGATGAATTCATGTTTGATCTCGCTAATGTAATTTGTAAGTCAGAGGCTCCTTAAAAGACCAAGTTCTTAATTTGGTTGATTGCTCATGGCAATATATATATATATATGAGCAAATTACATATTAGATACCCACTTTAAACTCATTTTCAGGAGTAGTCAACTTTATATATTTATTACAAATCGCCTACCTGCCATTAACTCAAATTTGTTAGCTTTGATAGAAAACAATGTGAAAGTGCGAAAAAGATGAAAATACCCCTCAGCTTGTTTTGAAAAATTAAGAAAAAAAAAAAACAATTAAGTAAAGAAGCATCTCAATCCCAAATCATCATTTTCTTTATCTTGAACCCATCATCTTCTTCATCTTTCCCTGTTGTTGGTCAAGGTCAAACATTCCCAGCAACTTGAACATTCCATGTTCTTGCTCTTTTTTTATTCCACCCCCCCCTTATGAGATTCAATTGTGAGTACCTTCAAATTCATTTCTTTTAGTCTTTTTGTTTTTTTGTTTGTTTATAGTTTGGAAGAAAAGACAGTAGAGGAGGAGAAGAGAGAGAGGTGGGTGAGTGAGTTGGCTTGTGTGAGGACTTTTACCTTGTTTGGTTGTTGAGAAAATAAGGTGGAAACTTTGGGTTGGAGGAAAAAGGTGTTGGAAGGGAGGATTTTAGGGAGAGAGTGCCAAATGGGTATTGAGAAAGGAGAATAGGGATGGTGATGAAGACGAACGGTGAGTGTGGGTGATGAATGCTGGGTTTCAATGTTGGTTTGATGTTGGTTTCGATGGCGATGAATCGATAATGGTGATGAAGAGAGATGAATGGTGGGTATGAGTGATGAATGTTGGGTTACAATGCTGGGTTCAATGGTGATAAACCGGTGATGGTTTGATGATTGATGATTTTGTTGAAAACAAGAAGAGTGATGGGGAAGAAATGGAAAGAAGAAGGGAGAATAAGAGATGGAAATGGAAGAAGAAAGAAGAAGTGGAAGAAGGAAGCAGAACCGATGACCATGGAAGAAGAAAAAAATTATTTTTTTTAAAAATTTTTTCTTCAATTTTTCTATTTAAAAAATAAAAATAAGATTAAAAGACAATAATACCCTGTGTTGGGTTAAAGTTGACTAGCCATTGACTAACCTAGACTAACGACAGATAATCAAATTGTAATAAATTCATAAAGTTTACTCCTGTTGAGAATCAATTCTAACTGGGTAGTTAATTTGTAATTTGTTACACACACACACACACAAAAGATATATTGATTCTTGTTCACTTCCTTAGTGGCATGTCATGACTCATGCAAGAGTTATGAGGAAATTTGTATCATCTTTTTTTGCATTGTCTAGTGGCTGTTAAACTTTGGAGTAAATTGTTTTCAGTGGTCAATTCGATTTGGGCTACTCTTGGATATTTTTGTTTTCTTTATTTTTGGAAGAGTTTAAATCTTTTGAAGGAGGTAAGAAAGCTAGAATCACTTGGTATTGTGGAGTTTGTGCTATTTTCTTATTAAGGAAAAAAAGAATAGAAGACTTTTTGATGAAGTTGAAGAGGAGGATATATATACAAAAATATAAAATAAAGCTTATTATTTGGCTTCTCTATAGGTATCTATGTGTGAAGTTTCAAGCACAATTCTTTTTTTCTTATTATACTTGATTGGAAGGCCGTTGTTACATATTTTTTAATTGAATTTGTTTGTTGTTTTGGTTGATTATTGGTTCACTTTTATACTCTTTTTCTTTATATTTGATTAAAGTTTTCGTTTCCAATTAAAAAAGAGGAATTGCTGATGAGGCTGGAAATTAGCACCGATAACAAATAAAAAGAATAACATTAGAAAATAGCAAGGCATTCTTTAAATTAATTTGAAGTGTGTGTGATCGAGAACAAGATTCGGATTATTGAAATATTTATATATCTACTTATCTGCTATCTGTCCTACAACAATATGCTTCATCAAATTATATGTAAAAGTACAAAACACCTTAGATTAATATCTTAGAAATACCACTCCAAAAACGCACGGACACTCGTGGGTCTAAATTAGCATTACATGAAGTGAAAATTTGTTTTAGAATAATTCTAGCTTAATCTAAAGTATGAGATAGCAGTCAAAAATGGGGATTCCTTGATAAGGTGGACTTCATGGTGCGTTGAATTGTATGATCTTTTGTTTATAACAAAAAGGTCAAGGTTTCGACTCTCCTTGTGGCCACCTATTTGACTAAATTATGTCCTTTAAGTTGCGTGACTACTCAGGTTGTAGGGTTTTGTAAGTAGTTCCTTTCTTAAATTGCTGTGAGTGAAAAAAAGAAGAAAAGTTCGGGGGATTTCTGTGGGAGAAAAAAAAAAGAGTTCCTTTATAACAGTCGATGCTTAGGCCTTAGAGGTAGTTAATTTTTGAGAGTTGCATAATGTAAGCTCATGAATGATGTTTTTCCACAATGCTTTAAATTCTATCTTGAAGGCATTTCTATTTTTACCTGTTTGCACAATTTTACATTTCAAGATATAAAACGTTTTGTTTGATATACCAAAAATATTCCGCCTGTTTTAAACTCCCACATCTTTTATTAATATGATTATACATGTGGCTTGACTGTAGGAAAGACCTGATTCACTAATGAAATTGTACAAGATTGCATCACATTTTTGTTTCATGTGGCTATTGGGTTGTGGATGGTTATTTACTTGTTATGCAATTCAGAAGGGGGTGTATTCAATTTAGAGTTTGTTGGAGTTTGATGGATTTTTTTTTTTTTAAATGATGGATTTTGGTGGAATATATGGATTCTATAGTATAGAGAGAATTGCAGAAAACACTCAATTGTTGTATCTCTTTGCAGGTATTGTGAGGAAAGGCCTCTACTGCTGAGCAATGCTGGAATGGGTGCAAACCTGTGCACTTATTATCAAAAATCAGCCCCAAGTGATCAAGCCAGCTCCATGTTGTGCAATGGTAATAGCAGCTTGGGCAATTTTCTGATACTAGAGCCTGGTGATAAATCCCCTTTCCTTGGAGACATAAAAGCTGGTAGCATTCAGTCTTCTCTTGAAACAAACATGTATAGGGCACCTGTATTTCCACATAAGGTGGCATCAACTGATTTTTTATTGGTCCGATCTGCAAAGGGGAAGATTTCCATAAGACGAATAGACAAAATTGCTGTTGTTGGACAGCAGGTTTGTTATAGCTTATTCTGTTAATGCATCCCTGCATCACTGTGGCCCATCTAGGTTTATTGTGATAGTGAGGGTTTCATCACGTTGCATGTAATATAGTTCAATGGCTATAAACGGTACCAACTCTATCAATTAGGTAAATGTTGATTTTATAAGAACAGACTATCTTTCTTAGGCTGCTGTTGGAGATATTTTGACTATAATATGGAAATGCAGAGTGGCAAAGATAATAGGCTGCTAGTTATTTATTTTCTTGCTTTGACATGCAAGTGTTACATTAGCAATTTTGCTCTGATATGCTAGTGTTACTTTATTTGAACAGCTTATCTGAAGCCAATAGGGATGCCAGCAATTACTTGCTCAGACATGTTGTTCAATTACTAACTGATTTGGTTCTGATTTGTTTGTTTAAAGCTGAAAGAATGTTGTATGTCTGGGAGACACAGTTTGACAATCTGACTGTTCAAAGGAGTTTTCTGTATCAATAAAAAAAAATAGAATGGTTTAGTGTTGTATGTTTGTCTTCTACATTCTTTTCATTTATTGAGTAGCATCACCAATTGAATATGCAAATTTATGAGTTCAGTGATTACTGAATCTTTTCTAATTTCAAAATTAATTTATTATTTCTTGCTGAGTGTTTTTGCAGGAGCCCCTCATGGAGGTAATGTCACCTGGATCAAAAAATCTTCAGACTTATAGCATAAATAGACTGTTGGTGTATGTGTACCGTGAGTTTTCTGCTGCTGGAAAACGTGGCATGCCTCCCTGCATTGGCGTAGATGAGTTGGCTACACAGTTTCCTAACCTGTCAGAAGCAATAATCCGTAAAAAAATGAAGGAATGTGCATTTTTGCGGGTAATCTTGCTTTTAAATGTAGTCATGATATTTCTTCACTTGAATAACATTTGTTTGCTTAAATGTCAACTTGGTGCTTTGATGGAGGATGGTTATGTCCTCTGTTTTTTGTAACTATTTTACTTTATTATTTACTGTTCTTTTTGCTTTGTTTACATATGTAACCCACAGAGGGATGCTAAGGGAAAACAGGTTTGGTCCATGAAGCGCACTTTTAACATTCCAGCTGAGGGTGATTTGAGAAAATTGGTGTCCCCTGAGCACGTGAGTTCATCATCTTTCCAGATCCCTTGTTTATATAATTGTAATATCCTAATCAAATTGAAACTATTTCGTATGTATTTGAAAGTGGGAAACAACTTTGTTTCCGTAAATTGATGGCATAGCTTTTGGAATTGCATGATAGGAGAAGTCATTTGCAGTAATTGAATTGCCCTATTGACATTATCAGATTGGTAAGTGGCCATAATTGAATTTCTTCTTTCTTGGTGACAATGAATCATTGTCTCCATTAATGTACCAGAGTGTAATGCTGTTGTATGGCAAAAAAGCGAGCAATGGGCCATGTCAATCCCAAAAGATTTTGGCTCAAGAGGAAGTTGGTTGGGTGTAATTAGGTTCAGCAATTGCTTCTGCTGGCCAATTTTTGTATTTGTTAGACTAAACCTATTATTCACTGGGCTTGAGTGTCTGTACCTTGACTCTACGTAGTATCACTCAGCTTGCAGTTGTCAGTCGGTGCTTGTATTGTAGCATGGTATACTTCATGATGTGTAATGATTAAGCAGTTTTATTTTTTTTTTCTCCCTTTTGATTTTAATGTCCCTTTAATGCAATTTTTAAGGTGTTGGGGGTTAGTTTGGTTCTGGTCATTATTATATTTATTTTCTGTTTGTTTGTGTCTGTTGGACACCATCTCAGTCTGCATTTGAGTTGTTACTGGATGGCATTTGGCAAATGGAAGCAATTTTGTTGTGCTTGAAACTGTTCTTTTAGAAGCAAAAGACGAGGGGGATTGATTGGTGACTGGACAGAATATAGATTTGTGATTTTCAAGGACAGTATTTGGTTGGCTTCTAATATAAAATTTCTGTTTTGTTTTACAGTCCTCTTTCAGGCTTTCTTGACATGTTAACATATAACTTACAACATTATTTGATTATCCTTTTTTTTTTTTCCTGATTCTTTCATGAACTGCCCATGTTTCAGTGTATTGTCTCTTTTTTGCTGTTTTTCTAATAAAATTGGGTAAAATAATGAAATTTATATTACTAATACAAGACAGGAAATAAGTTAGAATTCTATTGCTATTTCCTTGGTGTGCACAAATGTTTTATTTGAACTAGTCCTCAAGTTAGTCATGTTTTTATGCTTGGATGGAGGTCTGAAGAAAATTGGTGTCATGCATGTATTTTTGGGTGATTTACATGGCTGCATCAAAGAAAAATATATATGTTTCTAGTGGATTATAATCGTGCAGCCGGCAATGTAAATGGGTACAATTTGGACTAAGCAACCCTTGTGCGAAACTGTTTCTGCTTTTAGCTATTCTTGCCATGTATTCTAGCTTTGTATTTCCTCATTACTTTCATTGCTCCTATTTATTTATTTTTCTTCTGGCTTAGGTGTGTGCCTATGAAAGTATGCTAGCTGGCCTGTACCGGCTCAAACATTTAGGTATTACACAGTTAACTCTTCCTGCTAGCATTTCATCTGCAATGAGTCAACTCCCTGATGAAGCAATTGCTCTGGCTGCTGCATCGCATATCGAGAGGGAACTATTGATAACTCCATGGAACTTGAGCAGCAATTTTGTTGCTTGTACAAACCAGGTAAACTAAGTTTTCTGTTCCCCCCCCACAAAAAGGATAATAAACCAATCCTTCTAATGGATCAGAAAGTGTGTTTTCGTGCACACACAATGTTCTAAAATACAGGGCAAAATTTCGAGAGGGCATATTCGATAATAAGATCGTGTTTGTTATCTAATTTTTTTTTTTTGGACAGTTGTTTGTCGATATTTAATATTTGTACTGTCTCCATAAAAGGGAAATTTATCTACGTCTGGTTGTGGTGTGTTAGAGCTTTACTTTGAACTTTTGACAACATAAGCAAAAAAAATAGAAGCTTGGGCATTTTTTAGTACATGTAATTGTGGATGGTATATTTAAGAAAGCTTTTCATACCAAAAGTGTTTTTGAGTCTGTTTGATTTGTATATAATTTGCATATTTAGAAAAGTCTTTTAATTATGATATGGGCTGTATGGCCTTTGTGGCCTTAATTTCTTAATTGGGGAATATTGTATTTTTGTGTCAAAAATTCAGTTCATATGTCATAATATACTTTTTCATATTACATTTCCTAATTTTTTAATTAAAATAATGAAGTAAAAAATTGATATGAAATGAAAGATCTATTAAAAATCAAAGTGATAAAATTAATTAGAATTAAAAAATAATCTGAAATTGAAAATATTGTAAAAATAATGAAGTGAGAAAAATTCATCTGAAATAAAAAAAATTGGTTAAAATAACTAATAGATAAAATTTAATCTGATAAAAAAAAAACTATTTTGACAATAAATTAAGCTGAAATAATATTTTAATTATAATTATAAAATACAGTCCTAAATAAATTTTTTTATTAAAATATTTAAGTTTTGAGCTAAAGTAAAAACAAATGTGTAGGATGGGGTATAGGAGGAAACCGTGTCTTGTTATTCATTAGAATAAGGGTGAAATGAGAATTTTGGAAGTTTGGTTGGAAGGACAACAACCTCCCTCGTTTTGTTAAAGTTCTGTCAAGAGCAGAACCATGGGTCTAACATCTCTTCAAAGAGATTCTAAAACATAAAAGCTCCTTATTTGTCAACTAAACACCTCCGAAAGTGACTTTTTGGCTCCAAACAGTATAAGCTAATTTCCAAAGCCATGGCCCATGCCAAACAGGGCCTTATAGTTTAAATGAAATCATGGATTCTTTTGTATAGGTTTAAGTTCTTACCGTCGTTTAAACATAATATGACAATATATTTGTTCAAGAGATTGTGTTTGAATCCTAATAGATCTCCCATTTTATTATTTAGATTTTATTTTTATGTGGAGTTATGTGTACTTGTGTGTATTTGGATCCACTCAACAACTTCGTATCATGTTGTCCTTTTTGTTTTCGTGGGGCTGTTGGAATTATTATCATTTTATGATTTATCATGATGGGCATTTTAATTATGGTATAGTGAGTGATTGACCTATTATTCTTTCTTTATTCTTATTATTATTTCTCTTTTTAAACTTTTTTATCTTAGCATTTTTTTTCACCTTATTTCAGGATAGAGAAAATATTGAGCGTTTGGAAATAACTGGGGTTGGCGATCCATCTGGAAGGGGCCTTGGATTTAGCTACGTCCGTGCTGCTTTAAAAGCACCTGTGTCAAATGCTATGATGAAGAAGAAAGCAGCTGCAGGTCGAGGAGGCTCTACTGTTACTGGAACAGATGCCGATCTTCGTAGATTGAGCATGGAGGCTGCACGAGAGGTGTGTCATTTTTCTTGCAAAGAGTTATGATTACCATAGGGTGATAATCATATGTTTATTTACAAGAATTAAAGCTCTATCTGAAGAAGCTGTACATCAAGGGGTTATTTAATTTCAAATCTCAATTGGAAGGCATATGAATCTCTCTTATAAAAACTCTTTCCAGATTTATGTCGATTAAAATGTAATATAGAGGCATCAGCTCGTTTGTCAGTTAACTCTATGAAGTTATACAATGGCTGTGACAATGTTATTTGTGACTACTTTATTCACCTTTTGCGCTTGTTTCGTGGGCTGGATGGCTCCTCCTGGTATCATGCTTAGTGGTCCTTAAGAATATTTACAGGAATAAATGAAATTTGCCCACATAGTGCTTAAGATGTCATGTTATTAGTGTCTAGTTGAACTTTCACAGCATGAAGATTTCATTCTGATTTTGATGTAGGACAAACACTAGGGAAATAAATAGATAGAGAATTAGGTTATGAGAAGATAGAAATTAGAGGAATGGGGGAAAACTACAGAAGAAAGGGGAGAGAAACCAGAGGAATGGAGAGGGGCGAATTTTAGGAGGAGATTTCGTTGTCACTTTTTAATCAAATCATAATCTGCCATTCAAAAGAAATAAAGGTTTCTATTCATGACGGTCAAAAAAACAACTAAGGAGATGATAATATACCTTCCAAAATTAAAATATTCTAATCGATCAATCAATCATAAACCTTAAAATCCTGATCAAATTATAAATAAATTCTTATTCTATTAAAAGCTATAATTTCTAAATTATAATTTATAATCCATTAATCAGATTTACAGTCATAGTTTGATGAATTGCCCCTGTTTGTTTGCAAGAGATAGGAGGCAGGATGCTCTGGAAATTAATTCGATGAAATGTATTAGGTTTGGATTGTTCTTGGTGATCTATGATATATAAATGGAGTTGAAAAATAGATTGTTAGCTCTTTCCTGTCAGCAGAAGTTCTTGTGGTTTATTGTATCTTTGTATCCAACAATTAACTGTGAGGATGTGTACTTGAATCCTCAAAAAACTCTCATGCGGTAATTAAATTGTGTTGGTGTTCATGTAAGGATCCATGTGTTTGTGTCTCTAGTTTTGCATCCATGTGACAGGCATTAATGAAATTGGTTACACACCTGATGGAACTGGTTACTTGTTAGAGTTGAAACTTTAGTGTTGTGATCTTTTTTGTAAGCGTTTGGTCTGGTGGTATTTCAATTATGAGGATAGACACAATAACCTCTCTTTCTAGAAAAAAGGGAGAGGAAATAAAGACAAATATGCTAATGCTTCCTTATAATTGCTTAACCTTGATTACTTTGAGAGCCAGTTAGAGCCTAAAATGTTGGGAATGCATAGGATCGACAACAATATGTTAGCATATATATATATATTTATATGTAAGGTTTCCTAAAGAAGTTTTAAAAATTAATTCAGTAAGGTTATCCAAGTAGGAGGCTAAATTCTTTTCTGTTGCATATAAATGATTGAATGTGTATCTATTTTTGAGTATTAAATAAATATAGGTGGTTGCAGTGTTGTTTTTGTTGTGCATGAACCTGCTGGAAAATTGGATAATATGTGTGCTTAATCTTTGCAGTATCTAACTGTCATTTTGATCTCCAGGTTCTCCTTAAGTTCAATGTTGCTGAGGAAATGATAGCAAAACAGACTAGGTGGCATCGCATTGCTATGATACGCAAGCTTTCAAGTGAGCAAGCTACATCAGGAGTCAAGGTTGATCCAGCAACTATCAGCAAGTATGCACGTGGACAGCGAATGTCCTTTCTTCAGCTGCAGCAACAGACTAGAGAAAAGTGTCAGGAAATTTGGGATCGCCAAATGCAGTCTTTTTCAGCGGTTGATGATGATGATGAAAATGGAAGTGACTCTGAAGCAAATAGTGACCTGGATTCCTTTGCTGGGGACCTAGAAAATTTGCTTGATGCTGAGGAATTTGAAGAGGGGGAAGAGAGTAACTATGAATCAAAACATGATAAAGCAGATGGTGTGAAGGGGCTTAAAATGAGAAGGCGTCCCTCTCTAGCACAGGCAGAAGAGGAGATTGAAGATGAAGAAGCTGAAGCAGCTGAATTATGCAGGCTGCTCATGGATGGTATGAATTATTTGTTTTATAAGTATTTTTTCTTGTAAGTTATCAAGAGTAATTGGTGACTCAAGTCTGTATGCTTTGAAGTATGTTTTAAAAGCAACCTGCTCAACCCCAAACCCAATTGTTTGTTTTTATGCCTGCTATCACTTCAAATAAACTGAAACGGAAGTTAATGAATTTGACTTTTGGCTACAACAGTATTTACATATGTTCTGACATATGTTGATTACTTCATGTGGTCTAGTGATTGGTGGAAAATAATTTAGCACTGAAGTTATATGGTTGACCATACAATTGTTTGGCAGACGATGAGGCAGAGCAGAAGAAAAAGAAGAAGAAAACAAAAGCTGTGGCAGAGGAAGCTGGATTTGCTTCTGCCATGCAATCCATTCCTGATATTGAGATTGTAGAACGAGTTAAGAAGCCAAACAAAATAGCTAAGCAAATTAGTACAATCCAACCGACTGGATCCTACGTGATGAATGAAAATTTTAGAGATCCGAAGGAGGTTAGTGTGGTTCAGCACTGTTACTTTCTTTGGTTATTTGTATTTTGTACTGCAGTTTTGTTACACCCAGGGTTATCTTTTGTGGGTATACAATATATTTTTTTGCAGTATGTGAAAGGTAGGTTTGTTTGAGGGTATTGCTGACTGTATTCTATTTGGTGGCAGGAGAGCTTAACTACAAAAAGAAATGTGTCTGGAAAGGTAAAATCAATGAAAAAGAATGGTGTAGCACAAGTGGGTCAACTCAAGAAACTCAAAATTTTGGGAGATAATGTTAAGGTAATTATCTATTATTTCTCTTTTCCTTATTTTCAATTATAATGTACGGTCAAATTCAAATTTATTGTTTATACGTATTTAGGAATGGAGAAAAAAAAAAACCTTCTTATATATGATTACATACAAGGAACAAAAGATGATCACAATTTTGCTTCTGGTTTGAATGCATCGTAAGTAAAGACTGTAAAGTTTAGTAAACTATTTGTCTTTTTCAATTGATGCGTTATGTGGAGTATCCTTTGTACCTAAACTACAGAAATGGTCCCATGCCTCACTGTACGATTGTGTGGATGTGATTGCTGCGCTGAGCCCTGTGAACATTATAGAAAATGATATAAAAGCGCAGACAGAAATCGGGATCTAATATTAATTTACCAAATATGGATTTAAGGTTCTGCGTCAAGGTATCATTCTAGCTGACCTGCATAGGGACAGTGGCCAAAGGACTCAAGTCCTCCTGGTTTCCCTGCATGGCAGATTATCATTGGATAGTGTAATTTGTACTGACAGTTTCTATGATTATTTTCAACCTGTCTGTACGATACCATTGTCTAATGCCTTAACATAATGGGGAAAAATTAAAAGGCTCTAACCTTCTTATATATAGTCTGTTGTGATGGTCTTTGAATTTGGAGTTAAACTGTGCCCCGGTCCTCCCAAAAGCTATTGGAATATCCTTTGATCACTTAGATTTCAAGGCTTTGTCTTTAACTGGTGCCCACCTATCTTCTTAAATGTCTAGCTTCATCTGTGGTGTGGTGGATTGGCATCCTAGGAAATAAGCTATCCAGAGGGGTTAGTTCCATTGCCCTTCTTTTTTTCCTTATTTTAGTTAGGTCATAGGAAGATCTTATATAATTCGATTCTGTTTGTCTGCCAGGATAATTATGAATTGCTATCTTAGTTTTCTTTGTTCTTCTTTTTCCTTTTGGGGGTCCCTATTGATGCAAGATTGCTCTTACGTAAACCAGATGTAAATTACATCTGGACAATGGTTATTTTCTTGTTCAATAGTTTGGTCTATCTATTCCATTTTTTGTGATCACAACATTAGTTGGATTATCCTTGTGTGTTTGTTTACTAAACATAAGTTTGTATATGTACATTTGCTGAATTGTGACATAAGTCACATAGTGCTCTATGTGCGCATAAAACTATGTAGATAATAGATTTGAGGAATAAGAAAACTTTGGATTGTGGATTAGAACAGAGTTGAGCTGAAATGTCCTTATATTATATATGGACCGTAGATTATGTCTTTTTCATTATTTTTTTTTTTTTGTTTTGGGTAGGAAATTATAATGATTTTATTGAAATAAGTAAATACAAAAGTGAACAAGATCCACAACTCAAAAACTATTTGTGGACAATGAAGACTAACCAGTATGGAAACTTTTATCATCTTTGCTTCTAACCCAAAAAATGTAAAGTATCTCTTTTCAAAAGTATTGAAAACAAAGCTACCCCAAAACCATTTTCCAATTTAGAAGGATTAAAAAAATGAAGTACCTTGGGAGTGTTTGGAGATGGAAGCCCAAACCGAAGCCAAGAATATGATTCTATCCCATAATTTGTCTTCCTCTTGTCTTTCTTTAAAGATTCTACCATTCTTCCTTGCTAAATTATTACCCACAACAGTTCAAGAACAACACACTTCCATAGTAGTTAGTGCTTTAGCTTTGTCTCCCCGTCCAAAAGCATGGGTATTATTCGTTGGTAATTAGTCACATGAAGCTGGAGTCTACCACGTAATCTTAGCGTCCATGATCTATCTTGCCCAAAGTCAAGAAGCAATGTTACAATGAAGAAACAAGTGATCATTGGAATCCCTAATTTTTTTTTGAACTCATAGTACAACGAAGGGAGAAGGATTAATACTAGGATTACATCTTCAAATGACATCTCTGCTACATATTTTTGCCTTGAGCCAAGTCCCAAGCAATAATTTTAATCTTAGCTGGAACTTTGGCTTTCCAAATCATTTCGAAGGGCTTGAAATTATTGAAGGATCTGTCTTCACTTAGCCATAGGAAATAAAATTTGCTTGAAAAATGTAGGTTGTTGTCCATGACATCAGTAAGTTCTTATCAAATTGTTTAAATTGTTTTGGTTGGATTGTCACTTAATGCTCTTTGGTCTAATTTCTAAACTATTAGTTGCTTGCTGTTGTATCTATCTGTGCTGAAACCATAGTTTTAAAAGGTGTGCCTAGGTGCGAGGCGCACCGCTGGTGCCTGAATGACGGCCAGACTGTAGCGCCCTCGAAGAGACACACGCCTGGAGCACCTAGGTGCAGTAGCTCAAGGAGTGCGCTTCGAGGGCACTGCATCTGGAACACCTAGGCACAGAAGCCCGAGGAGCGCCTAGGTGTGGCTGGGCAAAATAAAAGGCAAAAACTGGCCGACAAGCCTCTCTCCTCAACCCGACCACCCAACTTCCAAAACTGGCCAAACAACCGCTGAAACCAGCTAAACAGCCCTGAAACCAGCCAAACAACCTTGAAACCAGCTGTCTTGTTGCCGGTCCACTCCCCTCTCCTCACGCCGGCGTTCCAATTGCCGAAATCAGCACTCTAAGGTGGTGGTTGCTTGGCTGCAGATGGTGAGGAAAGAGAGGCAAAAAAGAAGAGGGTGAGGAAGAGAAAAAGCCTGTAAGGGGCTGTCAAAGTTAAATATATGTGTGTAGTAAAATTACAAACAACCCCCTAATTTATGGTAAAATGCCCAATTAGAGCTAGAGAAAATTGTAAATAACTCCCTAAATTATTATAAAATATTCAATTAAATTCTCTAATTTGAAGAATAAATAAAAAAACTCCTATTATAAAAAGACTCCAATTTTATGATTTCATAATATTTTAAGATTTTTTTAAGAAGAAGTGTGCCTTACGCCTCAGGCTCCATGGCCCGTCTGTGCCTTGGTGCGTTTTAAAACTATGGCTGAAACTGTATATTTTGTACTCTGATTACTTGTATCTTCCTGTTAAGATTGACATTGAGTTCACAAGGATTTTTCTTGTGCTGCCTAAAACCATCTTAAATTTCTCTCTTGTTTTGAAGCAGATGTTTAAGGAGAAGAAATCATCAAGGGAAAGTTTTGTTTGTGGTGCTTGTGGGCAGGTGCGTAATTGTTTAAAGCTAGCACAAAATTTCTTTGATATTCTGGATATGCTGTAAATAGTGATTGTTTGCCATTCTCTTTACCAGTTTGGACACATGAGAACCAACAAAAACTGCCCTAAGTATGGAGCTGATCCAGAAACACAGCTTGAAATTGCAGATTCAGAAAAAGCTTCTGGAAAATCTAGTTCATTGGATCCATCAAGTCAATCTCAGCAGAAAAAGCTTAAAAAGAGGCTCATATCTAAGAGTGCAACAAAAATTACTGTGGTTGAGGCTCCTGAGGATGAAACTCCAAGTACAAAAGCAAAAGGCCTCCCAGTGAAATTCAAATGTGGCTCTACTAATAAGCCTTCTGTGACACTTGCTCATGCATCCATACAAGGTTCTGACCAACTGGTTACCTCTGATGTCCAAATTGTCAATAAATCTACTTCCAAGGCTAATAGAATTGTAGTTTCAAACAAGCTAAAACCTGTAGAACCGCAGTTCGAGTCTCCTAAGCCCTCTATTGTAATACGGCCTCCGGCAGATGTTGATAGAGGCCAAGTTGAATCTCACAAACCTTCTATTGTTATAAGACCCCCAATAAACACAGATAGAGAACAAGTTGAATCTCACAAACCATATATTGTTATCAGACCCCCGGCAAATGCAGATAGAGAACAAGTTGAATCTCACAAGCCCTCTATTGTGATACGGCCACCGACTGATAAAGATAGAGATCAGCCGCAGAAGAAAATAGTAATTAGACGACCTAAAGAGGTTGTTGATCTGGACCCAGTCAGTCAGGATGCGACCACACATCTAGATTACAGAAAAACTAAAAAAATAGTGGAGTTGTCAAGTTTTGAGAACCGTGGGCAGCAGGAGAAGTTTCAGTTGACAAACGAGTCTGCCAAAAGGAATGGTAGAGAAGGAAAGAGGTTGTGGGAAGAGGAAGAGAAGAGGAGAAATGCGGAGAGAGTTAGAGAAGAAAATGTAAGGAGGTTTTATGAGGAAGAAATGAGGGAAGAGCGAGAAAGGTTTGCTGAACTCAGGAGATATGAAGAATCTATTAGAAGAGAAAGAGAGGAAGAAGAACGCCAAAAAGCGAAGAAGAAAAAGAAGAAGAAAAAGTCTGAAATTGCGGATGAGTATTTAGAGGATTACAGGGCAAGAAGAAATGATAGAAGGATGCCAGAAAGAGACCGAAGTGCTAAGAGGAGACCCATTGTTGAGTTGGGAAGGTATGGTTCAGAGCAAGCGCCTCCAACAAAGCGACGTAGAGGGGGGGAGGTACTCCACTTAGTCATTCTTATCTTGAAATTTTGTAATTAATCTTCAATTGATTCTTGTTATGAAAAAAAAAAAAAAAATGAAGCATGTTTAGTAGTCAGTTTCTTAATTGAAAGCTGAAGATCTAAATTGATTGTCAAGGGAAATATGCTGAATGAACTGGTGAGTCAAAATTATGTGCAGAATTGTTTGGAGAGGGACATTGAGCTCAATCTTTAGGGGGTCGTCATGGGACAAAAATGATAATAGCATTTTCAGTTTTGTCTATAATTTGATGTAATTCAAATATAATTCATAATAAATTATCATGCAGGTTGGTCTGTCAAATATATTGGAGCGTATTGTGGAAACCCTCAGAGAAAATACAGCGGTGTCCTACCTTTTCCTGAAACCAGTGCCAAAGAAAGAGGCTCCTGATTATCTAGATATTATAAAGCGTCCGATGGATTTATCCACAATTAGAGATAAGGTGAGGAGGATGGAGTACAAGAACCGGGAGGATTTCAGACATGATGTATGGCAGATCACATATAATGCACACATCTACAATGATGGGCGCAACCATGGTATTCCTCCTCTTGCAGATCAGTTATTGGAACTCTGTGATTATTTGTTGGATGAAAATCGTGAGAGCTTATCCGAAGCTGAAGCTGGTATTAAGTCTCGAGATCCTTAGTGGAAGAGCTATTAAAAATTAGATTAAAATATTTATCTGAGAAACCACTTTTTGGAAATATTAGGTATTGTAATGAAATGGGGATGCCAGAAGAAAAAGAGGTTGGTGGTGGCATCCCCTGTTGTATATTAGTGTGTTGATACATCCTGAAAGTAGCTTGTAAAAGCATACAAGGGGCCCTTATTTATATTTTTGAGGATACACACTAATCTTGTATATTCTGATGAGTAGACTAGGAAAACTTGTGTATAAACTGCTTTCACATTAATACAAGTCCAAGAAAAACTTACAAGTTCATTGACAACAACTTCGTTTGTTGTAATTATGCACCTTTTATTACTGTTATTAGAAGTTCTATTACTGCAAAAAGAAGGGCTACCTGTCGATCCTCCTTATCTTTTTGGGCCGCTGGAAACGTGAAGCATAGCGCTGATGTAATATTCTGCCGAAGGTAACCTTTTTTATATGAAAGTTTGTTAAAGTTTGGAATTCTTTCATGTTTCAAGGTGGATAAAGAGGTCTTTGGTAGAAAGTTGCATTTACGATGGAAAATTGCATTACAATTATGTATGTCCGATTGAAAGTTACATTCTAATAATACGATATCACCTGCGAAAATTGTAAGCAAGTTTTCGACCAAGTAACGAGCTCAATGAAGTTACATATGAAAAATAGTAAAAATAGAAATTTTATTAATTAAAGTTTAAGTATAGTGAGGAATAAAAAAATTAAGGAAAATAAACACAAAGTCAAAACCCACAATCATCTCTTTGCCTTTGGTGCTTTTGAGGGAGCTAGCAGGAACTTCAAACTCAACATCGGGTGACTCATCTTCTAAAGTAAACTCCTTCAATTCCAAATAGGTTTTGGGGGAGACTGTTCTTCTTTGGAAGTATCTTTCGTTGTCTCGTTGGTCCTTTCCCTCTCTTTAGCTTGCAATTCCGAATGCCATCAATGGACTCCTTGATCCTCTCTTCCAACGTTTTTATGTCAAATGAAGGGTCCATCTCCCCAACGAAGTTGACAATCTTTAGCGTCCCTTTCTCGTACTCACCAAGTTGAATATCTTAGTATTCATTTGAAATGAGAAACCTGTCAAATGGCCCTATTGGGAAGGTCTTTTCAAATGAGCTTGATCCTCTCAAAAGCAACCTTCAACTATTCCTTATGCTTAGCTCTCTCCCTTATCTGTGTATTACATAGCAGTAGAGTCTCATTGATCAAAGTCCGGCAATCACTCTTCAACTCCAAGACTTGATTCTCAAGCATAGATGCCATGTCCTTCTTTATTATTAACTCAAACTTCAAAGTCTAAACAAGTGCATTAGCCTTCGCCAACATATCGTCGCGACTTTGCATCCCCCCTATAGCCTAAGAATAAAATTTGGTTAAGTAAAGAAAATAAGAAAGCAAAGGGGGAGTGAACTTCAACAAAAAATTTACTTGATAAAGATAAAAAGTTGCCATGCAAAACTTGTCCTAAATAGATAGTTTGTGGAAGCATATAATGGGAGAGTCGGTGCACATAGTTGATAGACTCTTCTGGTTGGTAACGAGAAAAACTCTCAGAAGGTAAGCTAGAAAGCCTAGACACCCTTGAGGCATATAAGAAAACAAAATCATCGTATTCCCACTTCATGGACGATAGACTTCATAAGAGGGTTCAGAGCTGCTTCGATCAACACTCTCCTTTACAATCTTTACAAAGGTACTTTCTATCGACTATTGCTTGTTTGCCCCTAAGTCCAATAGCAAAGACTTAGAAAGATCTACGATGAGAAGCGGCCCTTTGGGTTTCTTGCCTCTAACCATAACATTAATACTTCGTAGATGGCGTCTCTTTCTTTAAGTCAAAGAGGTTTCATCACCATTTGATGGGGCAAACTCCCCCCTTGGAGCCTCTACCTCCACTCAGAGAAATTTTATTTGTGGAAGCCGAAGGTGCTTAAGGGAAGGGAGTTGTTTGACTAAGATGCCCTTTCACCACGAGAGCATTGCTTGAAAGAGCAATAGACTTTGATGTATGAATAATCTCTTCGAGCATCTTCCTTTTTTTCAACATAAACAGATTTTTTTATATAAAGGTTGGACTAGTTAGAAAAAGGCCAAGATAGCATAAATGAAGGAAAATAGAGATTAATACCTATCTTCTTCTTATCACACTCGAATCGTGCATCTCTTTGGTTGCTTGGAACATGGATAAAATTGATTAACAGTAGGGTTATGACGTGCAGGAGATGATCAATGTGTCTATCCTCTTTGCTATTGAGCCAAGCCTTTTGAATTTGTCTCCTTAAGACCATTGGGAGATCTTCAAGCTTTACTTGGGACTAAGAACTCGTAAAATTGGCAAAGATCAAGAAATAACAAGAAAATGAAGAAAAACAAAAGGCCTTTAAAGCAAATCAACTTGGGTTTTTGAATACCGTCCAAACATGCTTCCTAACCCCATCGATAACAAAATGACAACCTTATATTTGGCCACTAACCAAGTCATCTTCCACTCATTGATTGAAGTTAAGAGCACAATGATCAAGGGCATCACATCCTTCTTCTCCCATGCAACGAGGAAGTACCACCCGTTTCCTCCAATTTATGGGTGGAGCTTGATAAAGAACTTTAGTTCTTCAAAGTTGTGCTCAATTGTTTGTGAAGGTGATCTTTCATCCCCAAAGTTAATTATATTCCAAAAGGAATAAAGACCTATTAAGACCCGTCATCTGTTTATGTTCAGTTAAGCGTGTACGATTCCTATTTGCCTCAAAATCTTTGAGATGAAACCTTGAAAAAGGATCCGAAGGTAGACATCCAAGAATGCTGGATGAATCGTAACCCAGCCCAGATCTAACTTATTTGTTGGCTCATCATCGTGCTGTCATAGAGTTCAACACGACTGTCAAGGGCAAACTCTATCCTTATGTCTTCGGTGTTCTTAGGGTTACTTTGTTTGGAACATAAAAGATGGTGTAACTTATATGATCGAAGGTTCCACGGTCATCGTCTTTAGAGGCATACCTTTCAATAGGATCTATGAAGGCTTCGTCTAACACTTAAGCCTTTGTACCCCCTTGTGGAGTGGAAGAACCTGATCCTTTGATGAGAATAATAGATTCAAGACCCGCTAGAGATGCGAGTTTGGTGACACCTTCAATATTTGTAAACATTCAGAAGGCAAAAGCTTTGTGAAAAAGAAAAAAGGCAGGGAAAACTTAGTAGGAGAATAAGTAGAACAAGCAAGTAAGATGAGTGAAAATGAGAAAAAGTTAATCCTTATTTATAGATGTTGAAGGTGTATCCTGACTATTGTGATGAGTTAAAGATCCATGGTTGAGATGCGATGGGACGCCTACTAGATGCACGTCTTTTCGTAACAGTTATTATAATGCACGTCTCTTTGTAGTCGTCATAACGCATTAATTGAAAAGACATGATTAGTTTTTACTGTGTAATAATCAACGTTGGCATTAAATGCGCTAACAAGCATTGAAAGTTGAGCTATCATAACCCTAATTAGGTCATCAGCACCCGATTCGAACCGATACAATTCGACCAGATAACTTTAGGTTGAATCAATTTAGGGGGCAACGTATAGGTGAAAGATAGATCCAATAAAAAGTAGATATATCGGTGAAACAAGAACATGACATGTGGCATATATCATAGACTTCGAGCAAATGAGGAGTTGAAAACATGTTAAGTTGTTCAATTAAGTCAATTAATTGTCAAATGTAAACAACATCAACCTTTGGGAGGACATTTGCTTAAGTAAATCAATGACAAATGTACAACATACAATGAATGCTTATTAATAAAAGAATAATCCAAGCGAAACATGGCGAATGCCATTGCATGCATCGTGATTCATGGAAAGTAAGTTTGCATTTATTTTTTTTTTATAAAAATTAATTGAATACTTTATTATTTAGTTGGTCAGTTTTTAGAGAAAACACATACTTCATTAAAATAGTTTTAAATAGATTCTGACTTAACATCAAATGGTACTCCTGAAGACAACCTTTGGGCCACCTTAAAGAATGTTTTAATTTGTTTTGTAGGTTGATTTGCAGTAAAGAATCGAAGGAAATAAACCATTGAAGGAAAAAGTCATTCGAAGATACATAATATTTTCAAACGACAGTTTAGGTTGCAATAATAATATTTATGTATAGTGAGATTAAATATGATTTAAAAAATATTAAATAAGAAGAGGATCCAAATCGCAGAGAATATCTATCACAAACTAAAATATAATAGAGAATTTGGTTTTTCAATGGTAAGGTTGACAACAATAACAGCATTGGCCTGACCAATGAGCCAAAACTTTAAAAGCCAAATTGTATGTTTTAAAAGGCAGTGTCACTTTAAAGTTTATAAACAGCTTTTGAAGTGGGTCAAGTTGAGGACTGCTGGTATTCACATATAGGAAGGCTATAAGAGAAGCTCTCTCGTTAGAATCCATTAGAATTTTAAAACATGGACCCCTCATTTGGGAATGAAATGAAACAACGACAACAAAAATAAATAAAAAAGTCATTTGAACAGAATTTACTGTTGACGTGTAGGACCTCATATTCTGATTTCTCATTGTCATGTTTATCTAAATAATCTATAGTGAATACATAACACAAGTGTCTTTTTAACGTTTATCCATATCCATCAACATAAAATGTCAAATACTTTTATTTGAAAGCTAACATAAGATGGATTAAAATCTAATAAAAATTTATTTAGATTAATTATTATTTACGTAAATTAAATAATTATAACGAAGAGACATCTTTCTACATATATATATATATATATATATATATAATATGTACGGTAAGAATTTATCACTTGAATGAGCAAATTATAATTTAGTTTCTCAGTTGAAACCCTAATTCAAATAGAGCAACCTTTTAAGTTTTATTGTAATTTACTCCCTCACTATTAGTGAGGTTCCATTACATTTGACAGTGAACAGTATTAAAGCAGCAAAAAGACGAAAATGCCTTTAATAAATGTGTTGACTTAGCTGATCGAACAAAAAATAAAAATAAAACAAAATAAAATAAAAATTATTTTATCTAAAAACAAATAAAAAAAATTAATTAAATCTCAATCGATCATTTTCAGATGGATAGTAGAGATTAATTTTGAGAAAAAAAATTAAAAATTAAATAAAAAGAAAATTAAACCCTCATCCTCGGAAACTCATCGCTTTTCCTATCCCTCTCTGTCGGTAAACCTTCATCCCTCAGATCACTTTCGACCGTCGCTTTCTTCTCTCTACTAGTAAATCTTCCCTTTCTTTTCCTTCTCTTTTCTCTCCTCTCCTTTCCTCTCCTCTCATTTCTTCTCGCCATTGTTTTTTTCTCCTTCATCATCTAGGTTCGTCTAGGTTCGACATGCACCTTCATCTGGGTTCGTCAATGATCTTGAGGTTGATTTATCTAAGTTTGTTTTTTTTTTTTAAAGTTTGAGATTGATTTATTTTGTTTTGTGGGAGATTAATTATGTTGGCTTTGATTGATGACGTTTGATTTTGGATTGTGATGTTGGCAGGTTGATTGATGATGGCCGATGATGTTTGGGGCCATTTTTTGTAACACCCCCTACCCGTCCTTTCTCTAGATGACTCCAAGGGGCGCTACCTTTATCCTTTTTACGAAATCCTTTATTTAGAAAGCCATATATTTAAATTATTCACAACAAAATACGAAATTTCAAAAACTTTACAAAAACTTTATTTCTATCAAAATAGGACATTTCAAAGCAACTTTATAAACTCAATTAAAACTCTTTTATTTTCTGCGAAAAAAACTGTCAGAATTTCCCCTAAAATTCGGACTTAACCAATTTATTACAAATTCATATATTTTCATTTCCAACACAACATTTTCCACAACATGTTCACAAACTTAAACCAAACTCTGTTTGGCTCACCATTATCCATATACACCACATTTACCAAAATAATTACACCATTTGATTTTCTTTATAAAAATCACCATTTTTAAATCCAATTACATACATACATGCACATGAATACAAATGAAAGCTTTTATATACAAAACCGAATATGATATATACCCAAAAATAAGATGGAAGAATAGATGTGACTGTATCAGCTTGTTGCAGATGTGCTTTCTCTTCAATCTTCGCCCTTTTGACGCATTCTACCACCTACGCGCGAAAATTTCAACGCGTTAAGTATATTTGCTTAGTGGGTGTACACTAAATTTGAATATACAATTTTTGAATATAAACATTTTCATATCATAAAAATTAACAATTTTTCAATTAAAAAACATTTATTAACATGTTAAACACATTTAAAAACTAGATCACACATACATTAAATGATTGGCCTAAATCAATTTCCATCACCCATTGTACACACTAATATGATATCTTGGATTGGAAAACAGGCTCTCCAACATCGGACACTCGGTGCTTACCCGTCGGATTGCATAACACATATATAAAATCAATCATTTGGAACCGGACAATCGATGCCTCTCAAGGTCTCTAAATTAATGATTTTCATTTTATTTCAAGTACAACGACGCAGTACTGCTATAATAACCCTATTGGCATTTCAAACTTCAATTCCCACCTACCAATACTCAGGTTTACTAGGGCTCATATTATATTTCAAATAAATGTGTTATCATAATCACCATTTCGTTTCAATTAAAAGATGTCCAAAGTCATTCCAACCAATTTCATTTGATATCCAATTTCACATTTAAATCACATAGTCATTCAAAAACAAACACATTCAAACATAGGTAACAAATCGATTTGATTAAACCATTCAAATCAAAACATTTTAAAATAGATTTATTCATATAATTGAAACCAAAATTCAAATGAAATGTACACCAACCTTTGGTTTCTTCCTTGAGTTACTTCACTTTTTTCCAACAGAAGCTCACACTTTTTCTTTTCCTTTTAACATGATACCAAAACTAAAACCTCAATATTGTAATACGAGTTTCATGCTTATGAAATAGAATGTTAATTTTGTTAAGTAGAATGAAAAATTCACATACTTTATCACAAGTCTTGTGATTTATAATTATTAATTTATAGACAATCCTTACTCAATTTTTCAAGTTTACACAACAATGTTGTGACCATAACAATTTTTAAGTTAAATCATGAAATTAAACCCCTTAACATGACACCAAAGGCAAAAATTCTATAGTGAGCATAATAGTATTTTTAGGGGTGGACAAAAAATCGAGACTGACCTTAATTGATTTGACCCGAAAATATCGATTTTCAATTTAATTTTGGGTTGAGTCAGTTTAAAACGATGAAAACTAATGTTTTTCGGTTTCGGTTAGTTTTAGGGTAAAAAAACCAACCCAAACTAAAACCGACTTCTTTAAAAAAATAAAAAACAGCTGAAGTATGAAAGGGCTAAAAACCTTAAACACACACATAAGTCATAACACCTTCCACTTCCACCATACCCACATCATAGATCCTCCCTAGTTGCCGCTTTACCAACCATCCTCGCCACCGTCTCTAATCACCTTTTCCCAACCTCCGCCGACTGGTCCTCCTCACAAGCTTTTCGTTTGTTGTCTGGGTCTCCACTCGGGTGTCCTCCCGCCGTCATTGCCTCTCATTGTTCTCTTCTCTCACCGCTTTCTTATGGTGGTCCTGAGCCGAAAAAAGGCTTTCTTGTGGTGGTCTTGAGCAAAAAGAAGTATGGACTTAAAGAGGAATGGGGTCATGCCTCAATATGAGATGTGTTGTAGATTTGTTGGTGTGTGTTTTGTGGGTTTTAGATTTTGATTGTAGATTTGTTGGTGTCTTTTGTGGGTCTTGTAGATATGTTTTAAATTGGATTTTGATTGGAATTTTGAGGGTTTTGGCGTGTGTTTAATTTTGTGAGAATTTTACTCTTTGCTGATGTTTTGATTTTTGTTTAATTTTGTTCTTTTAGGTGTGTAAATTTTGGCTTCTATTGATGATGGAAAACCGACATAAATCGACCGACCCGAACCTAGTCGGTCTATGTCGATTTTGTCCTCCCAATCGGATTGGGTCGATTTACAAAATTTAAAAAAAAAAAAAAAAAAAAAAAAAAAAAAAAAAAACGCAGAAAAAATCTATTTCGGTCAAAATCAAACCGGTCTAACCCGTCCCGTGTCCACCTATAAGCATTTTGATGGTCAATAGCGCATCAATATTTATAACAATACAAGTGGTACACGGGTTGACCATCCGCTGTCATATTTGAATATTAAAGTGAAAAAAAGATTATTATTTCGTTATTAGATGTTACGCTTAGAGACTTGCACATTACAACTTCGATTTTCGATGGCGAGCTGTGCGTATGCTGCATTGATCTCTATCCCGTGTAAATTGTCTTACTCTACTAATTGAAGAGGCCCCAACGCCTCCTAAAATTTGGCGGAATGTTTTGCCTCTGCCCTCTGGCACCTCCGAGTTGTCTTGTAAACATCCCCAGCCGCCTCTTCGTTATGAGTTAGCTTCTAGTTTTAAAATGAAATTTGGAAAATTCTAGTAAAAATAAATAAATAAATTTAAAAAACTAATAATCAATCCCAAGTCCCAACTTACATGACTTTGGCATCAGGTCTCCAACTCGAGCTGTTTCATTCATTTCTTCAATTATCCAAATAGAGATTGTCAGATTGGATCATACGCTACAATTCATCAATGCATAAAAAATATTAAAAACAATTACTAGAATCAAAGTTACCCTTAATCCAAGAAATATAATTTTGTAATTTAAGTAATAAAAGTGATTAATGGGAGTTCTCTTTCTTTATCATAAGAATATATAATTTTGATACTTCTAGTTGGTGTGCCTCAACGGCATAGCACACATGTACCTCATGTGAAGTACATGGATTTGAGTATTGTATACGGTAATGTGGATAATTTTTATTAGATCTCCCCTTTGTGAGTAGATAACTTATGAATAAGATCCTTCATGGTAGTAAAGGTTTAAATAAGGGTTTGTGATCCAAACCGTACTATAATATCCATTATAGTGTTTTTGATAGATACAATTAGTTCAATACATATGTGTGTGTATATATAATTTTGATGTTACGAAGAATAAGATATTTAAATTTAAAGTTAATGAAAGATAAGATATTTAAATTTTGAGAAAAAATAAGATATTTATTTTAAAAAATACCCTTAAATTTTTATACTAATATTTTGGAGACATTGAACCATCATGTTTTATATATATATATAGTGATTTTATTATTAATATTTCATAACTTTAAAAGTTACAACGAATCAATTAAATTTATCTATTATTTTTTTTAAATAATTTTTTTATTTAATTAAAATATTATGAATTAATTTAATTGATTTGTTCTGAAATTTTAAAATTAGAAAATAATGATAATAAAATTATATATATATAATGTGACCAGTGATTCGCAGCGAACCTGCAATTGCCATCCAGCTGCGTCACAGTAATGCTCTATATGATTATATGAGACTGTAGTAAATTTGTCTGACTGGAGATCTTAAAATCTTAATTGGATTGACGAAAGTTAAAAAGACATGGATGACAATGAGAAAAGAGGTTGTTAGGTACACGACATTCATTGCCATTTACCTCCTGAATCCCCATCAATGGTTTTTACTAACTCTTCTACTCTACGAATCATCAGTATATCCACTCACTTTCACTTACACCCCCAGCACGTGCTATCAATCAACCACTTCCTCTCACCTCATTAGGCCGTGCTCCACACGCGCTCACCCAGCAGCCGAGGCAACCCCCTAAATATTTACATAGAACAAATACAAAATGACGCGTCCAGCCAGGCTGGCATATTCCACTCACTGGCTGGTCCCATCGTCAAATTATTTCACAAAACTAACATTTCTCCATATTTGCTTTATCCTCCTCAAATCACAAAAACACGCTCTCTCTTACCACCATGACACTCAATTTCAAACTCCACACTCGTTTTCTTCTTCTTCTTCTACTCGTTTCCGTGCTGATCGTCGCCGCTGACGTGGCCGCCGAGCTTCCGCTGTTCAGAGAAGCACCGGCATTTCGAAACGGCAGAGGATGTCCCAAAACGACCTGGTCCTCTCTCCCCAAGACGGCTCACAATCCCTCCATTATCCACATCGCCATGACTCTCGACTCCACCTACCTCCGTGGATCGGTCGCCGGAGTCTTCTCCGTCCTCCATCACGCCACCTGTCCCGAAAACATCGTCTTCCACTTCATCGGCACGCAGCGGCAGCGCGCCGACCTCCGCCGCACCATCACGGCCACATTCCCTTACCTCAGCTTCGAAATCTACCGCTTCGACACCAATCTCGTCAAAGGAAAGATCTCCTACTCGATCCGTCAAGCATTAGATCAGCCGTTGAATTATGCTAGAATATACCTAGCCGATCTCCTGCCTCCAGGCGTCAGACGCATTATATACCTGGACTCGGACCTCATAGTCGTGGATGACGTGGCAAAACTGTGGAGCATAAATTTAAGAGGCCACGTAGTAGGGGCGCCGGAGTACTGTCACGCCAACTTCACCAACTACTTCACGTCAAAGTTCTGGTCAAACCCGGTCCTCGCGGGCGCCGTTAGAGGGAGGAAGCCGTGCTATTTCAATACGGGAGTGATGGTGATTGATCTGTGGAAATGGAGAGAAGGCAAATACACGGAGAAGCTGGAGTACTGGATGAGGATACAGAAGAAGTACAGGATATACGAGCTCGGGTCTCTGCCTCCGTTTTTGCTAGTGTTCGCTGGTGACGTGGAGGGCGTGGAGCACAGGTGGAACCAGCACGGTCTCGGCGGTGATAATCTAGAAGGCTTGTGTAGAGATCTGCATCCCGGTCCAGTTAGTTTGCTTCATTGGAGTGGTAAGGGCAAGCCTTGGCTTAGAATTGACAACAAGAAGCCGTGTCCGTTGGATTCTTTGTGGGCCCCTTATGATCTTTTTCGTCACAAGTCTTTGTTTTCTGATAGCTAAAAGAGAGCCCATGTTTGGATGGGCCGTTAATGTGGCGTGATTAACGGCTGATCTTCGTTTCAAAGACAATGGATGTTAATTTTGGTAAATATTTAGTATTAGGTGGAAGGTTGAGATTCGGTGATCTATGCAAAGCCCAAGTGTTAATTTTTTTATTTTTTTAAGTTTTTGTTTTGTTGATAAAAGATAGTGGAAAGTGGAAGGGTGCGTGCAACCAGGGTGCTTCCACTTTCGCTTGTTTTGCCATATATTTGCCTGATTAAAGTTTGTTGTATGTTTTCCATGTATATGTATGTGGAACATTTACCCATGACGTTTCTCCAAATTATTCAGTTTGGAACACACTAACATTAGTGCACTTGGTTGTCCAGGTACACCTCCGCTCATTTCCGTGAAAAGTTAAGAAGTTTTTGTACATAAAAGTTCTAGTGTAGAAAATTGTATATTCGTTTGCAGAAATTCATATTCATTAGGTCATACTGATTGTTGTAATGTTTGATCTATATTGCTTTTGACAAAGGAAGAATGTTTAGGAATTTTTTAAATGTTATTTCTTTTTATTAGTTGGATTTATTAGTATATATATTATTTTCTTTTAAATTTGATATCATTTCCTTTTAGGATTTCATATTATTTCCTTTTAGATTTAGGTATTATTTTCTTTTAAAGATTCAATATTATTTCCATTTATGTTTAGATATTATATGCTATTTAGATTTTACTTTAATTGGTCGATATTATTTCCTATTGTCTGATATTATTTCTTTTAATTGTTTGGATATTATTTCTTTTAGGAGGTCTTGCTTCCTAAAGAAGTAGGGAATATGGTTTTTGATGAGAAATTATTAATAAAACGTCTTTCTTGATGAGACAATATATGCATTGTTAATAAAGGTCAATTCATTGATTTGAGTTTAAAGAGTCACTTTACCGATTTCGATGAGATGATTGATTCGTATTTATCCTTGACTAAGGTTGAGTCAATATGTGGATCTTGCTCTATAAAATCAATTTATCTAATTCTGTCAGATAATTGATTTATTATCTCTCCTATAGTGGGACATGAGTCAAGGTGAATAGAGCTTGTTGTTAAATTTAAAGTTGGGTTTTCAAAAATATATGCAATGACTTTGTTCAAAAGGATTGGGGTCATACTGTTATCCTATGAAAACTTATTAAGATTTTGGAAATATCTCCTCTGTTTTGGTGCAGCTCGCTCAAATTTCAATGGGAGAAAAAGATAAATTTCACTATACTTCTAGTTCACTAACAAATTAGGGGTTTTAGCATATACCATCTTCTAGAAAACAACATTGAGATTAATTTAAAGATAAATTTGTTAGGATACCTTTGTGTAAATGAGATCGTTGCTTCTAAATTAGAGTCCTTTTCTCTAACTTTTCTTTACAGTTAGAAAGGGGCATACTAATATCCTTGATTCAATCACAGGGGAAAAAAAAAATGTACAGCACGCTACTAAGTGTATGGAAACTTGATCAACTCACAAGATAGTTATATGCCGCTAATATCAACCGACAAAGAATCTTTGAGCGAGGTGGTACAAAAATAGAAGGTTTGGAAGGATGAATGTGATAATAAGAAATATCACTACACTTGGTTGTGCCTTGTGCACCTTCTCTATTCACAGAGATGAAAAATTCCAACTTTTGTTGCTCATAAAATTCTAGTGTATAGAAATTTATATTTGTGTATATAAAAATTCGTGTTCAGGTGATAATCATTATTGTAATATTTGTTCTAACCATCAACGTTCGAGTTTCATAAAAAAAGTTAGTTTGTGACAAAAAATTTAGTTTGGGACGAAATTTTGTATTTATCTTTTAAATTAGGAAGAATGTTATAGAAATTAAAGACATGCCTGAATGCTAGTTCATCAAGATTCAGTTGTTGGGTAGTTTCATATTAAGATGGAGAATCTCAGCTGTACAAATGTATAGCTTTCCTGGAGGTCCCCATATAACCAATTTCCGACATCAGTTGGTTTTTTTGTTTTCTTAAAAAAAGTAGGGGTAATGCTGAAAAAATAAAAGAAAAGTAGGCAGTAAAAAAAATCTTTTAATTACATAAATTCATGAGGGTGCCATGTCGATCGTAGAACGAATAAGCAGTGATTTTGCTCGCAGAAAATTGGTATCATACTATCATCCTAATAAATCTTTTTTATATTTTTCGAAATATTTCTTTAGGCAGCTGGCTCAAATTTCTCTCGAAGGAGAATAATTTCACTATATATGCTTTCCGTTAAGAAGGATATTACTCACAAATTGCAGGTTTTAGCTTACCGTTCTATAGAAGGCCAAAGAGAGACTAATTTAATGATATATATATGTTATGTTACATTCATATAAATGAAATCGTCTTATGTCTCCAACTTCCAAGTTCGTATCAGTCTGAAAGAGACATACTAACATCCAGAATTCAATAACCCCGATCAGGTAACGTACACACCTATACATGGACCCTTGAACAACTAGCAAGATAAATATACCTCTAATATAAACTGATAATGTTATAATGACTCTTTGTGAACCAGTAGTACAAAAATTGAGGTTTTGGAAGGATGAATATGATAGTAACAAGATTTTATAGAATGGAGAAGTTGGAGTTTATGTTCCAAAAAATCACTGTTTTTACAAGTATAGATACAAATAAGAGGCTTGGAAGGATGAATGTAACTCCCCGTGAATCATTGGTTTTTTTTTTTTTTTTTTTTTTGGTATGTTTCAAAATTAAATCTAATAAAAAAGACTTTTTTTTTTACAAGATCGATAACATGATCGGGATTTGAACCCTTAACAAGAATAATGAAAGATACTCAATCACGTTTATTAAGAGTTGATGTGTTAATATAATAATTTTAAAATCTCATTTATAATTTTTAAGAACAATGGAAGATAAGACTAGTAATTAAATAAAATAAAATTAATAAAAAAATAATTTTTAATGTGGTTTACTAATTCGAATATCACTTCTTAGTAAAAGTAGTCGGACATCTGTCTAGTCACCAGAGTATTTAAGGATTAATTCCCACTAAATATGTTGTAGAACTTCTATGGATAATTTTTTTTCCTTTTCTTTATTTTAAGAGTAATCTTCTCTCTTTAAGGGAGTTGATATCAGCTTCTTAATAAATAAGCACTGTTCACTAACCTGAAAATTGCTAGAAGGAACTTCTTCCATTACTAATTTAGCTACATTTGTAAGATTATAGATTTCACTAGATATGAAAAAAAAAATAAAAACAAATGTAACTTTCACCTTGTCTCTTTACTTGTAAATGATCAAATTTAAATAACGGCTAGATTTATTCTCCCAAATAAGAAACAAAAGGAGAGGTGTGTGAAAGTTTTTTTATTTTTTTCATTTTCCTTTTTTTTGCAATAAAAATTTGTCGAAAAACAAATTTCAGAGTAATTTTGTGCAATTCCTTCATGAGAGAAAACAAAGTTAAATACTACCCAACAATTGTTTCAAAATAATAATAATAATAATACCCAAAAGCCCAGCCCAGCCATCCAAGCCCAATGAATGTAAACGTGTCACGCATGGCTCATATTTGTCATCAATCCTTGAGTCCTTTGCCTCCACAAAAAATACCTGAAATAACGATCAAAATACAAAATGAAAATTTAAAATAAAATTAATAAATAAACAGAGATTAGTGGTCTGAATTGGAAGTAGATTGGTTGAAGTGAAGGAGCCAGTGGCAGTGCCCCCACAAACTGGAAGCAGTCCTTGCTCTGCACAAACATGGCCGCTGTGGCACCAGGAGGTGCTGCTTTAAGACTTATCATCAGTCCCCAAAACCTGAAGATAAAGTCCCCATCATCATCTCCATTTCTTGGCAAGAAGCTAAAACCATTCAAACCCTCTTCGAGAAACACCACCACCATCACGAAGTTCACGACAAAAGCTGAGCTGGTTGATGCAGTGCGTGATCTTTTTGTGGGAGTGGGAGTGGGGTTACCGTGCACAGTCATGGAGTGTGGTGATATCATATACAGAAGCACCTTGCCCAAATCCAATGGCCTGACTCTTACTGCACCTGGTGTTGCTTTGGCTCTTGCTGCTCTCTCTTACCTCTGGGCCACCCCTGGTGTGGCTCCTGGCTTTTTTGACATGTTTGTGCTTGCTTTTCTTGAGAGGCTGTTTAGAACCACTTATAGGAAGGTCAGTGGGTTTTTTTTTTTTTTTTTTTTTTTTCTGCCTTGATTTTTTTTCCTGCTTTTGTTTGATTTTGTGTTTTTTTCTTTTTCCTGTTTTTGTTTATAATTAATTATGTGTATTAATAGTTTTGGTTATTGGTTGCAGGATGATTTTGTATTGGGGAAGAAGCTGGGTGAGGGAGCTTTTGGTGTGGTTTATAGGGTTTCCTTGGCTAAGAACCCTTCTTCCAAGGTATCAAATGCTTGCATTTCTGCTTAATTGTTTTCTCTGTTACAAATTCACTTGAGTTGGAATGGTAAACTTATATATATATGTATATATACATATATTGTTTGAACTTTCATAGTTTGCAAATCATTAATTTAGCAAGGGAGTCGATTCTGTTTCGTTAATTTTACATTTGAGCTTAAACTTTTAGGTTTAATGGTAGTAACTTATCATGGTACTCAAGTCCTTCTGATGGAAAAGAAGTGTGTTCGAACTTGAGTCTCCATTCTGCATTTATGTATTTGATATTGAGCTTGATCTACGGCACATAACATTTTGGATTTAGTGTTATATTATTGAAAAACGAAAGGGTTTTTAAATTAAAATGTTATTTAGGTAACATCTTTAAGAGCATTTTATAGTGAAATTCTATATAAGATGTGTGCATTTCATAGGATTCTCAAAAGAATGGCATGCTGCAATGCTAGTCGTATTTGTTCTAGTGAATCGTTTTGTTCTATTAATGGTACATGCCTTTGAGGTTTCAGTAATTTTTAATGTACTAAGGAGGCGAATTTAGTGACTAAGTTATCGTTTTTGTTGTCTAGAAAGAAGGTGACTTGGTCTTGAAGAAGGCTACTGAATATGGTGCAGTGGAAATTTGGATGAATGAGCGTGTGCGAAGAGCCTGTGCGAACTGCTGTGCTGATTTTTTATACGGCTTTCTTGAGGTCTTGCTCTATTATGACTACTCCTACCTACCATATGATTAAGGGTATCACTATCTTAAGAAATTAAAAGAATGTGCTTTTAATAGCACTTGTACAATTTTTTCTTTTCTCTTCTTTTGTATGCTGAGATTAAAATTGTTACTGTGAAATTGATTCCAGAGTTCTTCCAAAAAAGGAGCCGAATATTGGCTTATATGGCGCTTTGAAGGAGAGGCCACACTTTCAGATTTGATGATAAGTAAAGAGTTCCCCTACAATGTTGGTACTTTCTCTCATTAGCCTTTTGTATTGTAGAAGCTATCATAACTGTTCATTTATGCCTTGAAATTGTACATAACTTTCAAACCTACAATGTCAATTCTAAGGAATCATGACTTGAATTTTTGTAACTACCATTTCCATAGATTTTATTGTTTCACCCAGAGTTGCCCTTCTTGTGACCCCGCCATTTTGTTTATTTGTTAAGCAATCGTCTCAACAATCAATCTGTTGGGAACTTAAGATTCACTATTTCTTTTTTGGATGTCATATATACGTGTGGATGCACACAGATGTAAAATACAAGAGACCACTCTAATTTGTCAATGACTCTTGGACTAGTTGTTTTATATTTCATTTGTTTCTTGCTTTGACGCTTCAGCAGTATCTCTTGGATCAGTTTAGCTTTACAAATACCAACTCTGGCAATGATTAAAATGTCAGGTAGAAACAATGATTCTGGGAGAGGTCCAGGACTTGCCCAAGGGGATTGAAAGGGAAAATAAAATCATTCAAACTATTATGAGGCAGGTGTTATTTGCATTGGATGGTCTTCACTCAACTGGGATTGTTCACAGGGATATTAAGCCACAGAATGTTATCTTTTCTGAAGGTAATAAAATCAATCTTCATGTCAAAAAGGTTAAAAAGTTTGATTTTAGTCAAATTGATTTCTTTATTCTCCCCTTTAAAACTTGAGCAGGTTCCCGCACATTTAAGATCATTGATCTTGGAGCTGCAGCGGATCTACGAGTTGGCATCAACTATATTCCTAAGGAGTTTCTTTTAGATCCAAGGTTTGTTGTTTTCAATTATCTATTATGAGTAACTAATTGAGATCTGACTGAAGAGAACTGTTATCTGTTAAATGCGTTATCTGCATTTAATTTTTAAGCAATTGAGTGGTTTATTAAACAAATGACTTTTGTTTTATTTACCTTGCTGGTATAAGTTTACTAACTTTCAAGTAACTATGTTTAGTGCCTAATTTAGTTTTGTTAGATTTCATAGTTCAATTCAAATTTGCTTAAATGGGGCAGCGTTTAGGTTCTGAATATGTCGGTGCAGTTGGCATGCATGTTGTATCATGGTTTCTGACACTACAAAGTTGGATAATATAATTATTCCATGTTAGTATTCAACAGAAAGAAGCTTTTTCATATCAATAATAACAAAATCCTACTTATCATAAAATATGTCACAAATATATTAGATGAATTAACTTTATGATTTATTGAAAAACATGCATAAAAATAACTAGAATATTTAGATTCGGTTAATGATATTGCATCTCCAAAATCAAGAAGAATTCGTTTTACTTTATTTGGTTATAATCAATGATTTCTTAATGTTAAATATGTAAGGGCCCAAATTAGAAATTACTCTGGAGGCCTCATAAGTCATTGAGCTAACTGTTTCGACAGCTTAACAAGGTAAACAATTTAACAAGTTGAGCAACTAACTTTTTATTATGGGTTCTAACCCTAATTATAACTGAAATACGTTAAAATTTTACATTGTGATTGAAGAAAATGGAATGACAATATGGTTTACATCAGGCTATTATTTTTAACATGATGCTCTACGGACTGCTTGAAAATTCACTAGTGCAATAGAGTTTGTCTTCTTGTCCTATTTGAAACTGCTTCAAACCATTCTGTAATTAACGTAAAACTTTCTTAATTTTGCAAAATATATTCCAATTCTAATGAATGCAGTGTATTTTTGGAGTAAATAGCATCATCAAGTCCATTCTAAATTGATTATTTATGGCTGGATCATTTTATGTTTTTCCAGTGCATTCCATAAATCACATCTTTAACAGATACGCAAGGATTTGCTACCTCCTCAATATGGTGTGTATTTATCCTATGGTATTCATGATCTGTTTCTTGTTTTTTCTTCCCAGGTATACTGCACCAGAGCAATACATCATGAGCACACAAACTCCATCTGCTCCTTCAGCTCCAGTGGCAGCTGCACTTTCACCTGTCCTCTGGCGGGTGTATTATCATTAATGAGCTTCCTTTCTGACAATTTTTTTTTTTCACTTTTCTTTTAGTTGGTTTTGATCATACTGTTCTTAAACAGCTGAATCTGCCGGATAGATTTGATATCTACAGTGCTGGTCTTATATTCCTGCAAATGGTGAGTACAGTTGGTTAGCTTTCTTTGCATTTCGCCTACTTGTTTATGGACTTAATTTCATATGAATACAAGAATATGTCATATTTTGGATGTCATTGCTTTGTGTTTTAGTGGTTACCACCTGAATCCATTTTCCGGAGCAGTATTATATTAAGGGGTTATGCTACTATATAACAGTGCAAGAGTGATTTAGGTCCATTAGAATTCAATTCAACAGTTCAAATAAACAAGAAAATAAAAAATAAAATAAAAACAGAAAATAATGAAAGTGGATTATGTTTCTCTTGTAACTACCCTATTTTGTTATTGATCCTATGTACTAGCCAAACCCTATATGAAAATATTTTGCAAGATAGGAAGTGGAGCCCTAGCTAGTTGGCGGTTCAGGAATTACATACTGAGAATTATATTTGCGATTTTCATTAAAGCTGAATATAATGTATGAAATGTTGGAAGTCCTCAAATTGATTTACTCATAAGGTATATGGAAATTTCTTAAGATCGTTTAGAAGATTTTAGACCTGACAGATTTTGTTTCTGTAAACTCCTGATTTGAGTCCTAGTTCGTAAATCAGTGGAGGCTAATAATGCCATCTTTAAATTATTGATTTTTATACATAACGTTTCACGGCTATCGTGCAAGAAAGTTTCTGATTTAGCTTAGATCATAATGTAACTGTTCTATTGTTATAGGCATTCCCTGGACTCCGCAGTGACAGTGGACTCATACAATTCAACCGTCAACTTAAGAGGTGTGATTATGACTTGAATGCATGGAGGAAAACTGTAGAGCCTCGTGCTGGACTTGAACTTCGTAGGGGCTTTGAATTGTTGGATTTAGATGGTGGTACAGGATGGGAACTTTTGACGTCAATGGTACGATACAAAGCACGACAAAGAGTCAGTGCAAAAGGAGCTCTCGCTCATCCCTACTTCGATGGGGAGGGGCTATTGGCTTTGTCATTCATGCAAAATCTAAGGTTGCAATACTTCCGGGCCACACAACAAGATTATAGTGAAGCAGCCAATTGGATAATTCAGCTAATGGCAAAATCTGGAACCAAGAAGGATGGCGGCTTCACCGAAGCTCAGCTTCAGGAGCTAAAAGTTTGTAGCTTTAAGCTTTATATTCAGAAAATCGTAACTTTTGCGAGAGTTGTATAATAACTGAGCGAGACACTTATTTGTGCAGGAAATAGAGCCAAAGAAGAAGGCAAGTCCTCAACGAAACGCGCTTGCTTCAGTGCTTAGACTGCAAAGGAAGATCGTAAGAACACTGAATGAGAGTATGGATGAGCTGAACAGACGCAGGAAGAGTCTATGGTGGAGCCGGTGGATCCCCAGGGAGGAATGAAGAAACTGTAATTCTGTAAATACATATATTACTACTAGGTGTCTTGTACAAAAGAAATTAGCTGGGATCTTGTAAAAACGTACCTGGAATTTTTTTGAACGCACGTGTATACTCTTTCTTCAGTAACGAATCTATACAACGGAAACGACTGTGAAGCAATATCCCAAGGTCTTTGCGCAATCTTTAAATGAGACCTGTGCCATTGGGGTCATCTTAACTTTTGGACAGCCACTCAGGAGAATTGTGTGCATTACAAGAAGCAAACTGTTTTTTCGAATTGAATCATTTGAATTTGAATAATTGATCTACTTCTTTCTAGGAATCGTAGGTCATTTAATCATGCCATATCATCCCTCACAAGAGAAATGTTTCACCTAAAATTTTAACCAAAATTAGTGTAGATTTTGAAAGAAATGCATGACTATTGAAATGAGTATTTTTAAATTCATTAATGTTCACAAACTGTAGCTCGTAATCAAAGAAAGCAAACTATAATTATTGTCGGACCTTTATTCATGAATTATTATTTCTATAATTTATAAACATGGATAGTATTAAAAAATTATTTAAATAATTTAATGCTCTTTTCAAACTCCACACTATTTTTATTATTATAACAAAAAAAAAAAAAACACCTTTTCATTACTTATGAATCTCCGAATACGTAGTTGATTATTCATCTAAAATAGGTAATATTTATGAGGAGAAAATATGGGTAGATAGTAATAAAATTGGTTACAGATAACTATAGCACAAATTATTAAATCGTGGTGCGAGTCAGATTTGACTCGAAGTAATTCTTATATATAACTCAACTAATAAATCTTACTAATTAAGTTGATTAATACCCACTTAATGTCTGTAAAGCATGATCGAGTAAATTAACAAGCTGTAACATAAAATATTCCATAATAACCAGCATCGACCTTGCTGGCAATCGAGTCAACACAAGTTACATAAAGCACACTTGTATAATCCCTGTGACGTGTCAAATATATCTCTTCATTCAACAATAACGACCGACACATACAAGCTTCTTAGTTCTTATTAAGCAAATACAACGACACCTGTATCTTCTAACGAAATTGTACTTTCCATTTTTTGGGAAACTTCATTTAATCCCTAAAATTTTAAAAATAAAAAAATATCAAATTTTTAAAATTCTTTTAAAAATAATTTTTTTACCCATAACTTTTTAAAAACTCTTCAAAAATATCTAAAACTATCAGTCAATTAACATTCATTATTAACAGAACGTGTAAAAAAATATTTTGATCTTCGATGATTGTTAGTTTCACATAAATTATCGGATTATCCTATAAAATAATAAATTTATAAATTAAATTATTTAAATTGCCTCTGAATTTAAGTTGTTAAAAATGGCCTAAAATCATCATTGACCGTCAATTGACTAACGGTTTGGACTTTTTTGAAGAGTTTTGAAAAAATTATGGATAAAAATAGTTGTTTTCAAAAAACCTTTTAAAACTTGATATTTTTTTTAAATCTTAGAGATTAAAATGAAGTTTTTCATTTTCTTTTTTTTAATTTGGGAGCAGCCCAGTATTCATCTACATAACGTGGGAGAATGTCGAACTCATTATCATCAAAGGAAAGGGTAAGGGAGCTAGCTATTACCACTACATTGTAGGCTCATTAACTATTTCTCTATGTTTTTACTTGCAAACTTTTTATATACTAAATTGAATAAGATCAGTCCTTTCCATGATTTAAAATCTCGGGCGAGTTAGTTGATATCTTGCCTAGAAATCGTTGCTCAATCGGTGGTCGATCCGAGAACCCTCGGATCGAGGGTTCAACTCGGGTCTGGCAAAATTCGACCCAACTTTGGCCCAACTCGATCTAACTCCACCCAACTTGAATAATTCGACCAACTCAGAGCATTTCTTCTTCAGTCTTCACTTCTGTTCTGCACTTCTACTCATGCTCTTTGCCTACTCATGCACTGCTGTCGTGTTCCCTGCCTGGTGGGTTTGCTACCGTCCGTCGCAATCGCAATCAATGTCACCATCTCTATCACTGTTTCCATTTAGGATCACCGTGATAACTAATGGTGGTTGAGTGGGGTTTGAAATGGTGGGAGAGAAGATTCGTTGTGACTTGTGAAAGAGGGGTGGAAGTGGTGAGAGCGAAAAAGGAGAGAAAGATAGCAGGGGTTTGTGTGGTTGCGTTTATTTATAGTATGTCATATTACACAAACCCCCTTGAGGTTTGATAAAATTCAATAGTTAAAGTACAAGTTGGCCTCTAACGTTTAAAGAAATATCAGTTTATGTCATGAGATTTTAAAAATAATAATTTAGCCCCCAAAACAGTTTTCATCGAGTACTCGTCAAGTAATCGATTATTCGTTACTCCTAAATAGCTGGTCGAGTAGCGAGTTTTGAAACAATAGTTCTTTTTTTATGTGAGTTTCTGTGTATATACTAATCGGATTAGATCAGTTCTTGACATAAGTTTCTATATCAATACAAAAATTGTGAGAAATAAATGTCAAAGAAAAAGAAAACTGTGACAAATTTATATAACCTAGTTTTTGGTCTTAGGACAATTAACACAACTTTTTTAGTTATCAATTGCTAAATACACTTGTTTTTTTGAATTGGGGAAAGAAAGATTTAAACTTCGAGCTCTCGACTCATTGAAAGATATGATTACTATCAAGTTATGTTTGTGATAACCATTGGATAAAAATTTATTTTTACCTAACTACTGGCTCATGAAACTTTGTCTAAATTTTAAAAATTCAAAATTGTTTTGGGAGGATAATCTCTCTACATATATTAATAATGTTGCCACATATATATGTTAAGGGTGAGATAGTTCAAAAAGAAAATGTCGAATGATTTCAAATATATAGGTGTGTATACAATTTTATAATTACGTTGAATTACTTAAATTTAAAAGAAAAATAATGAATCAACTTCAAATTGAGAGAATGAATAAGATGTGATTGGTTTAATTGTACACTATCCATGTACACATTATATCTTCTTCGAGCTCTAATTAACTTGCAATATGTGGGAAGTGATAATTAGAGGACAACATGTGGGAAGGAAGTTGCTTAATAAAGAAGTAGCAAGAAAGAGCATGTTGATAGAGTACCTGATAAATTAAGCAATTCAAAGCTTAGATATAAGATATCAAATATATTATTTGTTGAGTGCATGAGAGGCAATGGCATTGTAAATCACGAGCTCACGTGCAACTCTGACCTTCTTGTTCATTACAACCAAGCCCATACATTTTATATGCAATACAGGAAACCCAACGGCCAACATCACCATGAGACTACACTTCAATCTAAGCATGTAACATTTTGATTATTGTGCATTATTTCTTAGACTAACTCATTTTTATTCATATTGTCTCTAACTTTTTGGTTTCCCAAGCATTGGGTGTTTGACACTTCATCATATTATTTTCTTGCACGGGAGAGCTATATTATTCTTTTGACCATTAAATCTAACATTTTCTTTCTTTCTCTTAATTTTTTCACTTATTTTAAATGTAATTTCATTGGAGGAAACTATTATAGGTTTGTAAATATTTAACTAATCAATATATCTCCACCATTAAAAGCAAAGTACTATAATATGGTGAGAGGTGATAAATATTTTGTCTCCTGGCATTAAATTTACCATTTATCATATCTATATAAACATAGTAATTTATGTAACACGCTTTTCTTTGTCTTTAATATAAGGTTGCAAAATATTGCTTTGAGCATCTATTTGTAATCGAAAATTATCTCAAAAGTGGCAGTCTAACCTAAAATAAGCTGACTTGATCAAAACCTCTGGTATAGTTTACTCAACATAGTTAACTATATTAATCCAAATTTAAAAAATTTAGGTATACAGTTGTTTAATGTCTTAAAACAGGCTGGCACTAAAGTTAGACAAGGTTAAAAGAAAATCTATAAACATAAATAAAATTGAACTACTATGTATTAAAAATTAATTAACACAACACAACACACCATATAATATCATGGTAACATCTCTTGTCTACAGTTGAAGAAAAAGAGGAATTTATCGAGTAAGGCAACAAAGTCCTGACGAGATTGACAGCTTGAAAGTTTTTAATATTAAACAAAATGAATCCTTAATGATAGTTTATTAACCTGAGAGTGTCGCAAACTAAGTGGGGGAAGCACGAGACCAAGCAAGTGGAGTTTTGCTTTGCTTTTGATGAAGTTCCATTACTTTAACATCCCATCACTTGCTTGGGTTTCGAGCTCTTTAATTACTTTACTAATTTTTATTAATTAAGCAATTAAATATTTTACTATACTGGAATCTTAGTTTTACGACCTTGAAATTTCAGTCTCTTTCTGTGTCTTTTCTGTTGATGACTCTCCAGGGAGACTTTGTGCTGCGCTTTAGTAAATCTTTACAATTGCAAGCAAGCTAGCAAACTTTTGAATATTTTCAAGAACTGATGACTTTAAAATAAAGGAATCCTGTGATTTAGATGCTCTTGCAAATATATAATATGAATCTTTATATTCCTGCAATCTCACAGTGCCCACTGTGAACAACCTGTCAAAATTTCAACTCAGATGTTAAAAAGATTCAAATTCCTAGCAGATCTCAAGAGTTACAATGTCGGTGGGATCTTATTCTCGTCTTGTCTGCTCCCAAGTTTACATCCTCATGTAACATATGATTTAGCTAACTAAAACTCCAACCTACACACCTAGCCAATGTGCACAATGTGCTTCCAATCTCACCAGTTGTAACTATAATCAGATAATATTCCAAACAAAACAATCGAGTAAGATTTGGAGGTTTTTTTTTTTTTTTTTTTCCTTTGGTATTAGTACTTGCTCAAATGACAACTAGGACCAACTAAAAATGATTCTAGTGGTGTGGCTCATCGAACACCTCCCTAAAAACGGAAAAGAGTAGTTCACATCAAATGGGGGATATAACCCACAGCATATGGAAAAAATACTCATAACTATATGAGATTAGGGTGTAGAAGTCGCTACCTCTTAAAAGTAATAAATAAAATTATGATATTTATCACTAGATCACATCCTGTTGTTTTTTATTTATGATATCTAAAAACTACAATTTTTTAAAATTAGGATAGATACAATATTAAAAATATGTATATTATTTTATAATAATATTCTTACTTTTTTTAATATAAACCTGAAATTTGGTTAGAAATAACCTCCAAAAGGAATTTTGAAGGTAGGAAAATCAAGAGATGAGTTGTTGTTATTTTTCAATTTTAAATTGAAATTTTTAGATTAAGAAAATAATATAAGATATAGATTCCTAAAATAAAAACTAAAATTTAAGACATAAACTAAAACTAATGCACTTTTTAAATAAGTATTATTGTTGGATGCTGATTGCTCATTGGTTGAGACAGAGAGAGAGATGTGTGTGTGTGTGTATATATATATCTATAATGACATCTTTTCAATGGACATAGACATAAAGCCAATCCAGGTAATTCTATTTGTCATCAATAGGGAGTCAACATCAACAAACACTGATGTTTTTATTTATCACTAACTCGGGTCATCACCTAAATTATAGAATAAATTAATTAAATTGCAGTATTTGGATAACTTTAAAAAGAATATGCACAGAATAAATAGCAATATGTGAGCCAATGTCCCACATGGATGTATATATGGTCTCATATTGGAGTCAAAAAGGTCGATGATAAAATGAGGTGATGATGATCATCATTATCACGTAAAATAAGAGGTAGTTATTATGCAATGTTATGTAGGATGCAACTGACAAACCCTAATCGCCTAATTAGGTAGATCACTAGCTAAAAACAAAGAAATTGCCTTAATCATCAAAAGTATACATAATCACCTCATCATCAACAAATTGAAAGGGGACCAATAAACTATAGACATTTTTTACCTTATCGAAGTAATGGCCGACCCATTATGCTGGTTGTTGATGCCTACAACTACAAGAGTTAAACCTGTAGACTATATAGAGCATGACATGGCCATGACCAGAGAAGAGAGAGTTAGAGAGGTCTGTTTTCATTGTTTTGCATGGGGTTAGATTGTGGATTGCCCAGTGGGGTGGTGGGGTCCAAATGGTAACGTATGGTGGGTCAGGGGGCACTGCACGCCCTTTCATGCCCCATCGTTGGCTCTTTACTAGACCAATGTGAGCATGGACCACCTCCCTTATCTACTATAAGAACCCCCTCCACTTCCCACTTCCCTTTCAAACCAAACCCACTCTTATCAGCCTTTACATTACCAAACTCTCTCCCTTTCTCTCTCTCTCAAATTATTGGCTTATAATTTCCTAAGTAAGAAAAATCAAGAACATGAAGATGAGCAGTGCCAGCATGGGAGGTTCAAAGAGAAGATTATCAAGCAGAGGTCTTGGAGGGGTTCTTAGAGAACAAAGAGCCAAGCTTTACATTATTAGAAGATGTGTGGTCATGCTTCTTTGCTGGCATGATTAGTATTTAGTCCTCTTGGCCATAACCATGGTCATCAGGATTTTTTTTTTTCCCCCCTCTTTTCTCCTTCTCTTTTTTCTGGTGGACTGTAAATATCGGCGGCGGATTATATCGGAGAGTTAACAAAATTTTTGTATCAGCTGGCCTTCTGGCCTTGTATGTACACTCTGTAGTTTCGAATCTAAACTTTTGATATTAGTCAACAAATGAATTACTATGGTTGCTGATCATACATATTCTTTCTTCATTATTTTTCAAAATCAATATTATGTTCATTGATGGATTGCACAGGATTGCTTGCTCTTTAGATTGTTGTTTTTATCACTAATTCTTAAATATGTGATTATGGCTGCTAAGTATAACTCGATCAAAATTTGACCTTTTACTTCTATCTATGACTGGATTAAAGCCTCCTTCAAAAAGATCAAATCAGCATACTGTCAGCAATTTTTTTCTCTTTTCATCTATATGAGTATATATAATTAATAAATTTGTATATTTTTTACAAGAAGCATAAACTGCTTCAAGAAGTTCAAAGCAAAATGGATTGGAGTTTGTTATTATTAATATGATTCTTTGCAAAATGGATTGGAGTTTTTTATTAACTATATGATTCTTTGTAAAAGAATAAAGATTTTAGGTCTCCAAGTTAACATCGTATGAATTGAAAGCTAATTTAACTAATCAGTCACGGTACCTGCTAGGGAGAGAGGAGGGAGATCATTAATTAAGCATGATAATGAAGTTCTGTAATATTAAAGATATTTTTAGTTAGTTTTGTCATTTCATCCTCTTCTCAACCTTTTTTTTTTCTTCTTTTCATGACTAACATAATTTTATCAGACTTATCAAGATTAAAAATTTCAACAATAAAAAACATTTAAAGATTGAGATGGGCTAATCAGGTCAATTTTAGCCGCATTTTATTTTTATTTTTAAAATTTTAAATTTAGTTTTATAAAAGAAAAGAAGGAATAAACAAGTAACTATAACAAAGTTGGTGTGTGCCCTCTCATCAATCTTTCTTCAACCTTTTGACCAACCTTTATTTTTTTGTTTAGGCTAATGGTGGTATTATGCTGTGAAGTTAGTAGATTGCATCAAGTTGGAAAAAGCGAAAGAGAAAGTGGATTTAGAAGGGCTTCTTCAGATGGTGGTTAATGGCCACGGCCATCCATCCAAATCATAAGACTGTGATGTAGGCCCATTAATCATTTGAACTGACGATAAGAATTAGCTGTGATCAATGATAATTTCATAATCGTACTATTTTATCAACTGTTCATATATCTTCCAATTATATACAACTTATTGTTGCCCTTCAAAAAGCAAATCCCAGTAAGTGCGTTAAACACTAAATTTCATCATAATTAGTAGTTTTGTTCTGCTTATAATATGGCAGTGCTTTTTAATATTTTTTGTCTGTTTCGCTCGTAGTAGTCAAGGTAATTAAACAGAGACCGGTATGTTATAATTAAAAAAAGGCAGAAGTTGGTCAATATCAATCGTAACCTTGTTTTGATATTCTTGTCTTCAACCAAACAACAATAGGTCATATTAAAATGAGTTATAGGTCTAAGCAAAAGCATTTTTGCTTGAAAATTTTATTAAAAGCAGCAATGGAGCATCCAAACACAGGCGATGACCCCATAGTCGTGGGTGGGATGATAATGGTTTGGAGGTTTGTGACATGGTGGTCAAAACTCCTTTTGTGGGGCTGTTGAATTATTGGTTTACAACTCAATGTATTCACGTGTGCCACGTGTACGGTAGGGATGGTCCCTCTCACTGCATCCAATCGTGTTCTCTTTTGTTTTCTTCTTGGCTCGTCATTCGTGTCATCAACAGAGGAAAGAAGAAATGAGATGACCAAAGACGTGACTCCTTTATGGGTCACGGATGGAGGGAGTTGTTGAATGTTTTCATGTGTAGAATAAATGTTGACATGGTAACAACACGTGTAGTTGGGAATAATCCCACTTTGGACCTTTTAATTTGACGTAATCGTTTATTACTTTACTATAGTTTCGAAAAATCTTATTTTATCCTCTATAGTTATTGCCGTTACCAAAATGATCGAAATAACTAAAGTATTTCTGTAGTTTTGTCCTTACACATTAATAGTTAAACATTGATTTTTAACGTCAACTATAATAGTAAAAGTTTTTTTTTTTTTTTATACACTACAAGAGATATTTTATTTATTTCATAAATCGAGAAGAAAAATATTAACAATTTCTAAATATATTGGGAGATTTTGATATTATATCAAGTTATAAGGAAAAAAAATAGGATTATCCCCGTGTAATTAAGCGGTTGTATCACTTTTTTTAAAACTTTTTTGTTAAAAAAATATTATAATTAGAATTTTAAAGGAAAGTCGAATTCACAATCTCATAATTTATATGAAGAACATACCACTAATCGACCTCGACTTATTGTATTTGTTATAATTTGGTAGATTCATTTTTTTAATAATTTGGGAACTAATTTACAAGAATTATTGCCATGTATTAAAAAAATAATAATGGCATTATGTTATTGGACATCCTCTCATTTACTTTTATTTTTAATTATTTTATTAAAAAAAATTATAAACCCAAACCAAATAAACTATGTATAAATTGAAGAAAAGTTTATGTGCATGGATTGTTGTTGCTTGCTTAATAAAATCAATACCCATGTATAATTGATATATGTCATGTATTGTATCATTATTATTTGTGTAACTATTCTTTACCATTAATACTCTTAAGATATCAATTTCACTATTAATATAACTTGTGTTTATATAACATATGCATCACCTCTTAACATAATTAGTTAGGCATATGTTTTTTTGAAAATCCAATAGTTAGGCATCTATTAATCCATCAATGTAGTGAGAGATATAGAAATAGTTTTATTCTTTTATTGTGAGGTTCTTACTAACCTCTGACTTATTTATTTAATCAATTTTTCTTAAATTTTATGTGGGTAGTTTTTTTATATATTGTGGAACCAATGATGAAAATAAATATCTAACTACGCCAATAATGAGCAATCTCAATAAATGTATGGATTGTTCTCTTCTCTTATTGTGGAGTTCCAACAGACATCTAACTCGTTTGTTGTTAACTTTAAAGACATGGTTATATAAACTTCACAATAATTATTTATATAACATTTACATAACTTGCAATGTAATAAAATTTATCTTTGAAAACATACTCATAATCTATGTTTGGCATGTGGGATTGGATTATAAATGAGGATGAGATTGGGATCAGATTAGACTGGAAAATTATTGTCCCATGTTTAGTAGGACTTGAAATTGGATTAAAATTATATCATATTATGTTTAGTGTAATTTGAGATTTAATTGAAATAAAATTATTTTTAAATATTTAATTATATACTTAAAATTAATTTTTAAAAAAATCTTTAAAATTTTTTAAAAAATAAAGACCCACCAGATTGGATCTCTATCGTCTATCCATGGAGATTGGATCTCCACTGTCTTCAACATCATTAACAAGGTTCATCAACAACAATAAGAACATTGACAACGATCGTTCATCCACAATATTGACAAACATCATCAACAACATCATCCACTAGAAGGAAAACAAAAAAAAACAACAATTAAAAAATAATAATAAAAATGAGGTTCGACGATCTAAGTTTGAAACTTAATTACAAACCCAAGTGGGTTCATCGTCTTCGTCGATGGTGTTTCATCTTCATTGTCCTAGGTTCATCATTATGTGGGTTCGGCTGGGTTGGGAGTGAGAGATGGGGGTTGGGAACGAAAGATAGAGGTTGAGAGCAAAAGCAAAGCGAGAGAAAGACAAGAGGATGAAAATGGTCAAATCTCATCTTGTAGCTTAAGAATGATCATTCCGTGAGAGGTAGAGTAAAGAGAGTTTGAGATTGAGTTTTGAATCCCTCCCGTTGCTCTTCAAACGCAGGACTTAGAAAGTTGGGAAATTTTTAATCTAATCTCATTACTACCATAATTAAAATGATTAAAGTGCTATTATAGTTTTGTTATTTTATATTAACGTTCAAATTTTGATTTTCAAGATCAATTTTAATGGCAAAGGGTTTTTTGGACATGTTCATAAATTATTGTGAAATATTTGATCTATTTAATAAATCGATAAAGAAAATATTAATGAGTTTTAAAAGTATTGAGAGATTTGGACATTTTATCAAACTATGAGGTAGAAATAGGATTATCCCAAAATATAATGTTTAACAAGAAAAGGTGGGACATAACTGTCAGTTGTACAGAAACTGAAAATGTTGAAATAATATTGTGTTGTCGGCTACATAGGAAGGTGGCAGCTTCTGATGAAGAGAGCCGACAGAAGTTGATAGGTCAAATGGCAGCCTTTACCATCCCCACGTGCGTCTCTCAATCCACAACCCCACCACCACCGCATCTGTCTCTTTCTTTTTCAATACTATCTCCATTCACAGTTGGAGGGGACCCCAATACAACCTGTTTTTTCGCTTTCTTCACTTTTCTTCACTTGAATAGTTCAATGGCACCCTCATTACTCATCCCCACTTCTCCATTCTTTGTGTTTTTGCATGTACAATACATGAAATCTCATCCCATTCAAAACCACACTTAGGATGTCCACTTTGTTAGATATTATCATTTTCATGATATGTTCAGACGGGATTTGTATTAATATAATTTTAGATATTAAACATACAACGTGCACGTGCAGTGCAAATAATCACCAAACTGTAGACAGTGAACAATTCTCTGGCTTATGTAGTTATGTTACGTGTGAGGTCTAAAATAATCTAGGATTCAGTTTCAGAAGATAGAAGCTTCATTAATTGGCTTCTATCCATGAATTTGTCAGATATCATCATTATTAGAATCTGCTTTCAATAATTGAAATTACATATGATATGTAAAACTATTGTACATCAAGAATAATACATAACTATTTATTATACATCCTAACCAATAAGAATTTTTGTCCATTATGTTAAAATAAATAGGACTTACAAGCCTTGTTAAGCACTAAACAAACCAAGTTCGGATTTTAAATTATAACATAGGTCCGCAATTAGGAACTTAAATATATAATGGAGACTTTTTAATTCATATATAATTGTTTTTTCATGTAGACAAGAGTAGAGTATAGTAGGACCCGTTTGATTTAATTGTTAAAATTATTTTATTTATATATATATATATCTCCCCACACCTACAAATAAGATGGTGGGTTTGTGGGTTTTATTGTAGTATGTATGTATATATATATATATATATATACAGCGGTAGATGCGGTTGCATAATATCTTGCAGGATAGTTACAAGGTTGATTGATCTTTTTTTCAAGTCCCTGTCTCCTGTTACCATATATGAAAAGTCTGGGTGTTCTATAGCTTATATAATCACTTTCATGATTTTTGTTTGTTATCCATTTTTCAATTAAAAAAGGAAAATGTTTCTGAGATAACTGGTGCTTGGCAGTTAAGTGTAGGTACTCACAATCATTGTTGCCGATAAGAGAACAAATAATTAGGATTATGCAAGCATAAAAGCAAGCTATTTCAAGGTTGTGAGAGATTTGGGATACCAAGACACAGATTTAGATATGGCATTGTTTTGAGCTGACCATCTTGTGTACCACCAACCTTAGTTTTAATGTTATAGCCAACCTAAATGTCTTTTAGGGAGACTAATGTCAACAAATTTGGAGTTTGGACACTCATAATCTGAATTCAATTAAATATTGAAGAGTCTGCTGGTTTTTACCAGCCACCACCTAAACATTCACTGTAGGACACCGTCGCATCATCATAATTGCCTCTTTTTTTTATTTTGGGTGCAAATTCAATGTCTCGTTGAAGAAAAGGTTTATTATTTGAACGCTTCTATGGTATCTCAGAACAATATTGGCTCGCATTTCATTAAGAGCCAAACTGACCAGGTGTTCTGGTCCTGTGTGTCTGCTCTTTACTTCCATTATGAAGTCAAGAGCGAGAGAGCCACTCTTTATTAGCAAAGACTGGCCTAGTTTTCATGTTTAGCCCGGAAAACACTAGGACAATTTTTGTGCTCTACATGGAAGCAAGTACCCTACTATTTACTTTTCGGAAGCAAAGTACCCTACTATTTAGCCAGCCAAGGGCACTGAACCTTCAACATGTGACTACTAGGATAGCTTTAGCTTCCCCACAAGCAACTATGCTGTCAATGAAGAAAGCAACAAAGCCCCTGCTGAGCCATTGTCTTGCCAACTTGTTTGATCTGTATGCTTATATAGGTTCATGATTCGTTTATGTTTTTATTCTCTTATTTCTGCATTCCACTCGTTTATATATGTTGCTTTGACTTCAACGGAGCATGAGTTGTGTCTCTAGTCAGTTGGTCCACACAATGTTTCATTCTGCTTCAAACTTCTTTCTATAAGACCTCAATCATTCTTGCTAGGCTTTCCCTACAATACCCAAAAAGCTCAACAACCCAAGATAATGACAGTTGCCAGACTAGCCAGAACTGCAGCACAATGCCCGATTTCGCACATTCAAGAGGCAAATCATGTTTAATCCAGATACCTTGTTGTAGCTATTTGATCCATATATGCCAGATTGATAAACACTTTAAAAGGTCAGTTGCAAAGACATTATGCAGCAACTACATATTTCAGTGACAGTTTTACAACAGAGCCAGTCCAAATCAGACTGCGAGGTCATATGAAATGAAAATGTTGCAGTCAGAAACATGCAAAGGTTACAAAAGGGTAAGACTTGTTTGCAGATTTACAACATTCCTTGACATGTAAGGCATACAACATCACTCCAAAAGACCATGACCGGCCCAATTTCACAAAACAGAAATTTCAGCGGAGATCATAGAGTACTTCCTCTAGCAAAATATTAGATACAATAACTTCAACGCCATTACTTATAGTTGGGTGTCTAGCAAAAAATTACAGTTCATGATCACCCAAGGATAATTTAACTGGCATAGTACTCACAGAAGAGACAACAAAAATATCACCAAGTTATCCAGTGATGGCGAATAAAAACCTGTACTCAGACGATCACCTTACTTGATACTTCCACCCCAGGCAATGAAGCTTTCCTGCGAACCAAATTCCTACGATGACCATGTGAGGAATGCATCAGAATCAAACAAAAATTAAGCATTTGGAAACATAAGGTAAAGCAAAATAATAGAGAAAATGCATACAAGCTGGCTCAGTCGGAATTCTGGAGGGGTATCGAGTTCTATATTAGCTGGATCAAGAATCAGAGTCTGACACTCCTCCAAATCCTTTTTCAAATCTTCAGGTCCTAATTGAGCATAATCAGAAAGACGGGCTTTTCTCTCAGAAGCTCCATTTATATTCCCCTCCCTATTTGGAGACTGACTTTGGAGGAGTTCATCACATAGAGACAGCCCTTCCACAAGTTGTTGTGAATCCAACAGATACTGTGACTCACTGTCCCACCATTTAGGATCTTCCTCAGCATGATTATCATTCTCATCCACCATCTGATTAGCATGGTTTTCTGCTTCGGGTTGATCATCGTAATTAGGCTTTCCACATTCAGGTTGAACTTCTTCTTCTATACACCTCACCTCACGATGCTTATGTATAATAACAGAAGGCAGGAAAAAGCAATCGTCAGGATCTTGTTTCGAAAAAAGCACACGTTAGATGTAAAGAGAAAAGCATTTTCCAGCTTCATTCTTCTTCTTTTAAATTATTTTCTTCACTTTAAAATGCCATAATTATCAAATGTAGCGCAACATTTTGCCATTAGTGCTGCAAATTTTGATCACTTCAGCCTGAATTACATTAAAACAAAAACATCCCAGAACATATTTCCACACTACAAATGGGGGAGAGAGAATTCTACCTGAGTAACTTGATCTGTGCAAGTACTACTAAACTCTTGATGCAAGTCAGAAGGTCGTCTTTCAGTACGAGGTGGGTCAGGAGTCACTGACTTGGGTGTGACTGGATCTACTTTTGTGATCACGGCATCAGTGCTTTCGGGAAAGTCTTGCTCAATTTTATCACCCAGTTTGCCTTGTTGCTGCTGATAAGATATTTTCGATATAACATACTCCCCTTCCTTCTCATCCTCACTTGTTCCCAAATGATATTGATGCATCACCCAATTAGTTTTCTCAGCTTTGCCTCCTCTGGCCATGCTCATATAAAGAACCATAATCTTTTTACACCCTTTCTGAACTCCATCCAACATCACTGGTTTTGTCTTGCCAGTTTTGTGCCAGCGGACATCACCGAAATCATCACCAATTATCTTTCGACGCTTTCGAGTTCCAGTACTGTAAGCCTTGATTGCTCTATGAAAAAAGTGTGATGAACTTCCATCTTGCTTGACACCTAAACATTATTCAATTTCCATTAAATAAAGACAATTAATAAAAAAGCCAGGCTAAATAAATTACCAACCTGGCAAATACTGAGGATGCGTGTAACAAATTCCATCATCTTGATCAACAGTTGGAATGAACTCTTCAACAAATGGATGAGGTTTGAAGCCCTCCTCACCTACTTTTGCAAGTAAATGCCATATAATCTCTTGATCAGATGGATCGAATTTTACACCTCTGGGTAATCCTGGCCACTCTTGAGCAACCTGGGAACAGACAAGTCTTAATGCTATATGTATGTACCAGAGCCCAACATTTTGTTCTCAATAAGTACATCAGCTATTAAAAAACATGGAACAAATAAAATGGCTAAGATCTATGAACAATAAAACAATTTTCAGTGGAAATAAATCAACAAAAACCCTAAATTTAATCCCTTATCTTTGATTCTGTGATGATCAAGATCTCACAGAATGTGTTTGTGAAAGGTGTGAGAGCATCACAAACAAAACAGATTACATATTCTCCGCAAGTATTCAAACACTGACAAATCATTACCCAATCTGATGTTAGTCCACACATAAATTTATTATTATCTAGTTCTAGAAACAACTGACGCTCACTCAAGCACGTGTTGGGATGAGCCAGACAGGTTGCAACTACAAACAACCATATTGCATCCACTGTAGTCAGTAGATAGCCGATATTTCAAATATGTGGGCAGTAGAAGCATTTACATTTTCAATATAATTTTATATTCAAGATAAACAAAAATCTTTTACATAGATAACTGCTAAATTCAAAATCAAATATTTAAATTAAGTGAAGAAAAGAGGCATAAATAACCATGAATATTGCATTTATGAAAGCCAAAGCTTCAGCTTTTCCACGTGCCCAAAGAACAGTACAGACAAGCAATCACCTTACCACACAGAATCTCTAGATGACAAGGTATAACAAACTAATCACAATAACAAGACAATTACGTGAAGAGAAAATCAGATGGAGGGGCGAACAGCTGCAAAATGCTAGTTTCCAGTTGATTGTCATGAAATGAGTTAAGTCATTTTGGCAAATATCCTTAATTTTACCATCCTATTGCAAGAAGCCTAAGCCATTAGTTTCTACACGAACTAACATCAATAACAGATCAATGCTTCACAAGATTCAGAGACATCTATTGAGTACAAAATATTCAATCAAAATATTCTTAATTCATGAAAAATACACATACATGGTATATTCTCTTTGTTTTCAACCTACATTAAAATTTATAACTTAAGAACCTATATTTTATACTAACATAACCCCATTACTCGACTACTAAAGCTGATAAATCATCAGAAGGCACAACAGAAGTTAGAAATATACATCACTATTGTCGATAACATGTCGGCACTTTGGACAAGCTTTTGTTGGATTGCTTTTCCATATAACTTTTTCAGGATGACATGTGCCAGATGCACTCTTGATTTTTGTTGCAATCCTATTACTGTCCACCAACCATGATGGCCTGCAACCAAATTAAAAAACTTGCAGTCAACCTTATTTACACGACACAATTTAATGTTAATTTAACCAACAACAATTTCGTTTCCTTCACTTGGATTAAAATCACCTACAACTATCACTTAACCACATCAACAGACAAACAAATCAAAACCTCGATTCTTAACTAAGAGAGCGATAATCCACAGCATACCACATATCTTTAAAGCTTAAAAACAATAAAATAGCAAATAGCTCCTTAAATTTCAAACTTTCATAAGTAAAATTCACATTACTTAGCTAACGATTCGAACCCAGAAATCGAAACGTAACATAATTACACATATTAAATATGATCAAGTAATCAACACATTCATGAAACTACATATACAAAATCTAGTTTCTTTTCTTTTTCCTTTTTACTTGGAGCTTCTCAAAAGACACACATTGCACTTAAGAAAAGCACAAAGAATAAAAAAAGTCTAAAACTTCACAAAACAAAACCAAAGCCTCTTCACTCAGGTCCAATCATCAAATATCATAATCCACTCCACACCCAATTAAAACAACACATTCACATAAATCAATGTATAACAAACACTTCATACAAACTTCCTTTGAAACATAGCTTTTAAAACCCAACTATTAGTGGAAAAAATGATAGAGCTCACAATCAAGCACAGAACAATTATTGAGTAAAAAAAATACGTGCGCAAATCGGAAACACAATCTGAACTACAAATCAAGACAAAAGCTAGTTAGATCTTAAAAAGACAACATAAAAAACCGACAACACAGTGTGATTAGAGTGGTTACCCAGCCATCGCTAATAACTCTCTGCTTCGCTTCCTTTTCGTATATTCGATCATGCAAATAACAACTAACTAGGTTTTTAAATACTACAAACTTTCCTTTTTTTTTTTAATATATAACTAGTAAAAAATAATTTTTCTATTATTTAAATGCTTTTTTTTAAAAAAATTTGAAATTCGAATGTTGAAATTGCTTCACTGTTCTTGTGAGTTGACAGAGAGAGAGAGGAATTGCCTCTTTTGGTTTTTTTTTTTTAAAAAAAAAAAAAATTAAATGTTTGTTAATAGAAAATCTGAGCAGTCTTTTGTCGTTGACTTGGATTAGACGCGGTCCATATGAGTCGCTTTGTTTTGGTCAAACTTTAGGTATTTTGAAGCCCAAGTTTAAGGCCCAACACTAATCAACCAGCCAAAAGTAATATTTGGGCCATGAATTATTGTTTTATTATTTCTTACAATTGAATGCTAATATGTTAGCATTCATTTTTTTTCTAAATAAGCTCTTCCTTTAATAACTTTCAATTTTCATGTCTCAATATAAGAATATCAAAGTTTATGATAGTATTAGAACTTTGTTTATATAAATTAGTTATAGTGGCATTAATCTTAGTTAAAAAAAGAAAGAGAACTGGTCTCTTTTAGTGGGAAGCATATTGAACAAATTTCTTCTATGACTGAATGAAAAAAATAAAGATATTTGAATAAGTTAGGATTTGTTGTGAGAGAAAGTCTAGTTTATAATTTTGTTAAAAGTTGGAAATAAAATGCGGTGGCTATAGTTATAGTTTACTTGAATCTATTGGAATTTTATTCTTATTTACTAAAATTCACCTAAGAATAAAATTAAAATTGAAACAAAAATGGTGATGATATAAATAAATACATTACATTAACATGTGCCCTTATTCTTATTTTAATATAATAATTCATAATTTATTTGTATTTAAAAATATATATTTTTCAAACTATAAAAACAGATCTTAAAGTTTCTCTAAATTTCTTTCTTAATTAAAATTATTGAAAGTACAAAAATTTCTTTAAAAAAAAAAAAAAAAACACTTATAAATAATGCATCTCTGAATAATACAACGGAAAAGTCAGCTGAGTGATTTTTACTTCAATTTATTATAAAGCCACCCAAAATATTTCTCACCACACCCATATCATAATAAAAATCCTTATTACTAAAATATTGATGTACACAACAACTTAAAAAGACAAACCTGTACAATTACAAAATCATTTTATTTTTCAACATTCAATATTAAACACATACAGTACACTCAACTATTTCATTATAAACCCAATGTTATATTTTGAATCAAAACTGAAATTATAATATGAAAATTTAATTTTGTGAATCAACAATGAATTTTGATGATTTATCATGAGTGCATTAAGATATGTTGCTTCTTGATTTAAAAAAAAAAAAAAAAAACTGTTTGCTTTTGTAAGTTTTATAAAGTGCAACATATTGCTGTCATTTTTTAATGCTAAAATTTGTAATATTTTACAGAAAAATTCTTGATTTAAAAAAAGTGACTTAAATATCCATCCATTTATTTTCACACCATCGATTCATTTACCTTTTTTCATCTTTAGATTGAATAAAAATGTATAGATGAATATTTGAGTTACTTTTTTTAATCAGATTTTTAAGTTATTCTATTTTAACCCTCTAAGAAAATATGCAGTAGATTTGTTCATTTTAGTACCCAAAAATCTACATTATTTTTGTTATATTTCATGGCAACAGCAAAAACAAAAATGCAGCAATCAAAACACAGTTTCCCTTAATTTGTTATTGAGGGTAAAAGGCAAATTGCACCAACCCCCCTGAGGTTTGGTGAAATTATATAAAATAATAATATTTGGATAAGTCGCATTGACTTCCATTAAGATTTAAAAAACTCAGCATAAATATTCTCTATCATCAGTCAACCATTAGTCAATCATTGTTAAATCCAGATAATGAAAGGTAAAATAATCAATTCACAACTAATAAATATTTTAATTAAAAAATAATATGTTCAATTACTAAAATAATAATATCATATTTAAAAAATTTAAAAAAAAAAATCTCCTTCATCTGCTATCTCTTATCATCTTCCTCATCTCCAATTTCATCTTCTACATTCATCAAAATCATCATCCCCATCATTTTTATCAAACTAACATTACACAAATTAAACATCAACATCAAACCAAACATCTCCCAAATAAAAAAATAATAATAATAAAGTTTATACAATTGTTTTTTTTTTTAAAAAAAAATGGAGATGGCTAGAGACCTAGATTTGGTCTTCGGTAATGGAGAACAGTGTTGGTCTCCATCGCTAGAGACCAAGTCTCCAACCACAGTGACCAACCGATCTCCATCGTTAGAGACACGATGGAGACGAGATCTCCATTACGTCTCTAGCGTGGAGACCAAGTTTTGGTCTCTATGGGAGACCCAGCTTCTGGTCTCCCATGGAGACTCCCATGGAGACCATGTGTTTTATTTATTATTATTTTTTAAATTATTTTTGTTTTTTAATTAAATTAAATACATTTTTTTACATATTAAATTAATAAATACATAAATATACATTCTATTAATTTTAATTTTTTTATTTTTAAATTAAATTAAAAAAATATTATATTAATTTTAATTTTATAAAAAACAAAATATTGACTTTAAATTGGATTTGAAGGGTATTTTAGTCTTTTTATAACTTTAACCATTGACTGTAAAAATTTAACCGCGATTGACTAACGGTAGAGGAGGTTTATACTGAGTTTTTGGAAACATCAGGAGAAATAAGTGCGAGTTACCCAAACATCATTATTTTTATACAATTTCGCCGAACCTGAAGGGAAATTTGTACAATTTGCCCAAGATTAAATGATGTCAAATAGCACCAAAGAACTAATGTTATGTTTAACTAACACCAAATAACTTAAATGAGTTTTATTATCATCTAAAAAGACACTAATGCCTTTCTTTAAAAAAAAAAAACAAAAACAAAAACAAAAATCATATAATAAATTTTTCAGCTTTCTCTCCACCATTCTCTCTGTCACTCCTTTATCTCTCTTTCTATCGTTCTCTCTCTCACTCCTCCATCTCTCTCTTTCCCTCTCCTCTGCGTCCTCCTTCATCTTTTTTTTTTTTTTTTTATCTGTCCAGAACCATCTGGTTTTAGATTTGTCAAAACTAGATGGTTCTATTTTTTTTTTTTTTAATTTCTTCTTTCTCTTATGATTTTTTTTCTTTTTGGATGTTGTTGATGGAAAACTAGGTGGTTCTGATTTTTCTTTTTTTTCTTTTTCTTTTTTTGATTTTATTTCATCTTCCTTTCTGATTTTATTATTATTATCATTATTATTATTATTATTATTTTGTGAATGTTGTTGATGGACGTAGTGGTTGTTATTATTATTGATGATGTTGTTATGAGAGAATTGATGAAATGGATGGGTAATGACGTTGTTCAAGACAATTGATGATGGATGATTTGTGACAAATACATAAGATGTTTTTTTTTTTTTTTTTTTTGAGAAACACAGAACATGGATGAAAATTGTGTCCTTTTTTTGGGGGGTGGGTTTTTAACATTTTAAAGTAAAGATATTTTTGTTATTAAAAAAAATTGAATAGTAAAAAAGTGGTAGAAAATATTAGTTCAGTTCTCTAGCGCTAGTAAAACCTGCGTCAATTATTTAGTGCTAAAAAAAAAAAAAACCAATTTATTAATTTAAAGACTAGTTCATCTCTAAATTTATTTTTACGTGAAAATTGCAAAAAATGATATAGAGTGTAAAAAGAAAGGTAGGCAAATGAATTTAGGGATAATTTTAATTTCTCCTTATAGTTTAAAATAATCGTTAATTATCCTTTTATAGTTTCTAAAAATCCTATTTTATCCATTCTATTAACTCTATTAGTGAAATGTGGTTTCTGATCATGACAATACGTGAAAAGATCAAAATGCCCTTGAATTAAAAATAAAAAAATTAAATTTTTTATACAATAAAATTAAAAAATATATATTTATATAAGTGAAACACCATGAAGAACACTATCATCATTCATTTAACCAACACAAACATCTTCACTTATCTCAATTCAACCATTCATTCAACCAAACCATCATCACTAGCAAACATCATCATCATTAAACCCTTTAACACTATAACAACATATGAAATACAACAACATAAAAATAAATAAATAAATAACAAATAATAACACAAATTTCTAGGTTTTCAATGTTGGAAACCCAGGAATATCTGGGTTTCTTGCGCCGGAAGCCCAAAGATTTGATTTCTTGGTTTCTAACACGGAAACCTAATGATTTTTGGGTTTTTGCATTTGAAACCCATAAATTCTTAGGTTTTTGAAAACCCATAAATCTATGGGTTTCCAACGTGAAAAACCAAAGATTTTTTGTTTTCGACTCCAGAAGCCAAGTTTGGGTCTCCGTCCTTCGAATGGAGGGTCTCCATTGACGGAGACCGCTGAGAGAGAGAGAGAGAAATAGGAGAGAGAAGAATACGACGAAGAAGAAGAAAAAAGAGTGTATGAGAAATAAAGAGTGAGTGTCTGTAGCTTTTAAGTTTATTTTATTTTATTTTATTCTATTTTTTTTAATTATGTATACTGTCCATCAATATGATGGACGGTGAACATAATTTTTAAAAAATCATTAATATTTTTAAATTTTTAAATTTTGTTAGTAGTTTTGATTATTATAGTCCATTTTACAGATAAATGGTAGAGGATTTTTTTTTTTTAATTTTTTAAATATTAAATTATCATTTTATTAAACATTAATGTTTTTTATATTTTATTTTACTTTGACAATTTTATCTTTCCATATTAACGATCAATTGTTGATTTTTAACATCCAAATTGATAGTAGAGGGTTTTTTGAATATTTTAATAAACTGTAGAGGTTTGTTTTTTCTTAATCTATTTTATAAATCAAGAGGGATGATATTAGTGATTTCTTAAAGTAAAGGGAATTTTGGCTATTTCATCAAACTAAGGGATTATCCCATAAATTTACTGGGAACTTTTTTTTTTTTTTTTTTTTAATGATAATGAACCATCCTTTTATCATAATGTGGGTGAGATCAGTTTCTTGTAAGAAGCGTTCATCATTAATTGTTGAAGTGTCCTGTTCGTCATAATATATAATAATATCACCTAGTACTATTTCATACAAAAGTAATAATAATAATATCACTTAGTACAACATCTCGTGGTCATGATATGAAATTAGATTCCGTTCACGTCTTTACGGCATGTATATCATATCAAAGTCCTCATACGACGTAGTCCTTGTCGTTGAATAAGTTGCCAAGTGGCAACTTCATGGGGCTCACCTTCAAAACTTAAGAGTTAAGATTATGGTTTTTTTTTTTGACACAATCCCTATCGTTGAATAAATTGCCAAGTGGCAACTTCACGGGCTCACCTTCAATACTTAAGAGTTAAGATTATGGTTTTTTTTTTTTTTTTTTTTCAACCTAACATGGATGGATTTAAATTGGACTTCTTTATTAGTTCTTTTTATGTGATTTAATAATTTAAAAAAAGTTTAAAATTTGATAGAAAAAGAAAACAAAATCCTAATTTTTCATTTAATTCTAAACTTGAATTATCTTGGAAAACATTTTTTTCTGAGATTATCCTTCCAAAATTTACATATTTTTTTAATCCTAATTTTATATATAACAAATTTCTTTCTTTTAACCTATTACTTGTGATAGATGACTTTAAAAATATTCATTTAATTGCTATAATTTTTTTAAAAATTTTTTTTGTTAAACAGATACAAATATATTTATATTATTATTTATCTTAATTCATATTTTTTAAAGCATCAGAATTCACATCTTAATCACTGAAAAAATAATTTAATAACATTCACACGATGATGATTTAGGATTTGTTAAATTATCTGAATTTAATTGTTTATATCATATCAAATAAGAATAGCAAACTAACATTAGCATCAAGGTATAGATGTTAAATTATTTAATTACTAGTAATTTTATCTTTTAAACAAAAGTAAGTTTCGGAGTTGGGGTCTTAAATTTCAGCTTGTTCAATTTTAGATAAAAACAAATGATCCCTAAATTTCCACCTTTGACGCTTCTAAATCTCACGTTCATCCTATTTTCTATTGATAAAAATACCAATGCAGTTTTGATCTTTTACCATTTATCCTCTATTAGGTTCATGGTTGTACTTAAGAGATCATTATTCTTGTCATCACCTAAATGACTGACTCAATTATAAGATGATCAATACTTAATCTCAGGTGGTAATAAAATGGTGGAGCCAAGAAATTTTGTTTAGAAGGACCATTATGTAGAAATAAAAGCTTTAAAATATTTATGTCATAAAAAGTATATTTTTATATTTTATCATTCAATTTAATAAATAAATAAATATAAAGTAAACTATATTTAATATAATGCGATGGCTCACGGAATAAAACATAATGTTAATTTAGTTTAATCCATTATAATTCATTTTTATCTCAGTCATATCTAATTTCATAATATAACTCTAGACAATTTTATCCATCAAATGCAGTCTAAAAAATTTCTCAAAAAAAAAAATGCAGTCTAAAGAAAAAATTATTAATTTTCATTAGGTTACGAGTCTATGGCTCCTGTGAACCCTCTCTCCCCTGCCACCGGTGCTATTTAAAAATTGAGGTTTCTTCCCGATGCGATAGATGCTCCATTTTTATCCTCTAACTTTTTCTTCATAATCTTTATTATTGGTGACTTTAACCACGTGCCACTACACCGAGGACTTGTTGGGAGCGCTGACTCAATTTCAATCCAATTCGGCGTTGGTAGGAGACATCGGTTTGGATAAAAGCCAATTCCATGTCTCAGTTAGTACACCAGCGATGGGACTATTTTTTTTAAAAAAAAAAAGAAAAAAAGAAAAATATATTTTTGTTAATCACAGGAAAAACCTATTGTCTTTGATTAAAATTCCAAACAATCTTGGCCATTCATGATTTTAATTGTTTTTTAGCTCAGTTTCAAATTTCTACCTCTGCCAACAGATCTGATCGCCAAGATTCAGTTGTTTGAGATTGAGATTGTGGTTTCAGATTAGCATTTATGAATTTTTTTAAGAAACATAGAGAAGAAAGAGGCCATGAAAATGGGTCTTCGTGCATGAGATGAATACAAGAGAGGTACAAGTCGGCCGATCGTAATGGAAAATAAGGTTGTAGCAGTCGAAAATATCGGCGAAGAAGTAGAGAGTCAATCTTGAAGTTGTGGCAGTAGAAAATAAGGTTGTGGTGGCGGAAAATTGAGAAGAAGAATAGATGCTGCAAGTCGAATGGTGCAAGTTGAAGACGAGATGTTGCAAGTCAAATGGTGTAAAAGAAGATTGCGGCGGCCGAAAATGGAGAAGAATAAGAGAGTCGTTTTGTGACGATGGTTGGATAAAGAGTTAAAGACGAAAAGCCAGTCAAACTTTGGGATTGTATTTATAATTAAATATTAAATTTAATTATTTCAAAATCATATACAAAATATAATTTTTCTTATTTAATCTCATTCTATTCCAAACAACAATCTGATCTCAATTACACCTAACAGATCACAATACTAATTAATCAAATTCTATTTAATTCAATCTTTTAAAAATAATTCAATTTAATCTTGTACACCAAACAGGCCCTAAAGGGCTGCTTGTTGGGCGGTATCGAATGGGATTGGACAAATTTTTTTTGTCTAATCCCATGTTTGTTAAGAGGGTGGGATTGGACAAAATATAATCTCACATTATATTTTATCCTACTAGAGTGAGATAAATTAATCCTACCCAAAGTGGTGAAACTAATTAATCCCCTCTCATGTCCCTCATTTTTCTTTATTTTTTCATTTCATTTATTTATTATATTTAAAAATTATTATAACATATTCTCTTAATAATCCAATCCTAATATCATCAAACGTATTATAGTACTAATTTAATTCAATCAAATCATACCATATTCTATCAAATCCTATCTTTTAAAAATAATTTAATTCAATCTCACACAACAAACATACTCTTATTGTATATGGAAATTAATAATAGCAAATTCCCAATTTCTCTCAACAATTCTATAAATTCTTCTTTTTGAAAAAATATATATATGTATGTATGTATGTATATAAAATTTAGGTTCAAATTTAATCCCCTATTCAATCTTTGATGAAAGTCAAATTTGTTGAATTTCATTTTTCAAACAAAAAGCAAATAGCCCATTGCTATGCTCTAAGCCTCTAATACCAAATACGCATTAGTTATTACTTATTACTCAACCTAGAAGTTAAAATTTAAGAACTAATGTAGACAATAATATTCATACTCTAAAAGAGCTTTAATGCGGTCTATTTCATTTCTAGAAGTGCGAATGAGATGACTATCAGTCTGGCCAAGTTTGTCCTATCTGTCCTTTTCTGCATTTTTAAATCAGTGACGTTTTGGTTGCAAGACTTGATTTGGACTATTGTCCAGCTTACTTGTGATGTCTTCTTGGTGTGATGGTATCTAATTTCTTTCAATCAAATCAAAAAAATAAAAAAAGAAAGAAAGGAAAAATGAAGAAACCACAATAATTTGTGATCGATTTAAAGTAAACACAAAGGGGTGGTTAAGCATCGTAATCATTAGATTAATATAAGTAAGCAAATAAACACATCTCAACTAAAATCTAAACGTTAAATACGCCACGGAACTTTGTCTCTTATAGTAACTTCGATTTTAGAAGGGCAACATTTTGCATGGCTACCATAATTAATCCTACCGACATCACCTGCCTTTAATAGTTACAGCTTCTTGGAGCGATCGTCTGCAAAACTATAAAAGTAATGAAAGCGATCGGGTCACAATCGTCCAAACCCTAACTTACATATTAAATTGCTTGTCAACGAACTATTGGTCAATAAGAACGAAAATAAACCTAATCTATAACAAAGCTTTCCAATTCTGCACGCATGTGATATACATGAATTCCAAGTGGAGTTGAAAGAAATTTAGAAAGTGAAGAGCGCAGCCCTTGTGATCAATGGAAGCTTCGATGGCTCCAAAAAGTTTTAGTTACTTACGATAACAATTCTTCGCATGAGATTTGAAAACTTAATTGGTAAGCAACCCCCGTTCGAGATTTGTTAGATACGCTCCTCGGCCTTGTCTATCTACGAGGTAGTTGGACTATTAAAATGATGTTTGAGAACCATTTTTAATAAGAGTAAATTATAAATTAGTTCCTTTGTTAAAAAATATTGATAGACAAATAAATTTTATTTATTTATTTATTACAATTTGATTACCTATCATTAGTTACAACCGTTAAAATTAACGGTTAACAGTGATAAAGTGGTACAGACACTATAATACCCTTGAATTAAAGAGATATAGAATTAAATAAAAATAAAAATAAATAAATAAATTTAATTAAAAAAAGGGAAAAAAATAGAAAACTTCAAAAATAACAATTGATAGATCTCCACCATCCATCACTCTTGATGGACAGTGGAGATCAAATTTTTAATAAAAATGAAATTTAAAAAAAAAATTGAAAAAAAAAAGGATCTACATAACCGAAAAAACTTAAAAAGGAAAAAAAAAACTCGGCAAAATCATAATCTTCAACCCTTCCTCTCCCTCATCTTCTACCACAATCATCATCAATTCAACAAAATCATCATTATCAATCATCAACTCAAAATCATCATCATAAATCAGCAATAACTAGTGTTTCAAACTCAAAAAGGAACCCAAAAAAAATCTCAAGGTCATCATCATCAATAACAACATCAACAACACTAACATCAATCTTAAAATCATCATCAATTAACAAAAACTAGTGTTTCAAACACAAAAAGGCATCCACAAAAAAAAAAAAAAAAAAAAAAAAACCTCAAGACCATCATCAACAACAACACCAACATCAACCTTTCCATCGTTGGGTTTCGAAACCCATTTTTGGGTTTTCAACTAGTTTTTTGAGCAATGGTAGCTTCAACGACAAGCATGAGTCATCATTATCATCATCGACATCAAAGACTACAACACTACTTCATATGAACTTGGTTTGGGTTCATCAAACCCAAATAAACATCATTTGGGTTCGTCAAACCTAGATGAACATCTAGTAACCCAAATGAATACCTAGTAACCTAGATAACACCATCTGGGTTTGAAGAACCCAAATGAACATCTATGTTCTAACAAAACTCTTGAACCCAATTAAGCCCAATTCAAATTGAACCCTTAAGCCTATCTAGGTGTTTGATTCCAAATAAAAGAAGAGAGAGTGTGTGAAAGGAATGATGGAAACAAGAGAATCGGTGATGGGTTCAAGGGTTCGATTCTGACGAACCTAAATGAGTTCGAATCAAACCCTTACACTCATCTGGGTGTTCAATTCCATATGAAAGACAATTGAGTTTTTATGGTAAAGGTTCAGTTGGTGGAGAAAGACAACTGAGGAGATTGGTTTGTGATTGGGATTTGTTCAAATCACACCATTCTATAAAGGTCACATATTTACATAAAGTCACATCTTATGATAAAAATCATACAATTTAATCATATCTTTTGATCAAATCAGTGGCTCTCATTTAATCATCACACCAAATCATATAATATGATGCATTATTTTGAAAATAATTCCAACAAAAGAGGAGGCATAAATAGTGAACTTAACATGATTAGCCGTAAAAATAAAAAGGAGCCATAATCATCACACTTTTAACCTTTTTTAAGGTGAGGCAAAAATAAAACGGGGGTTTGTTAACTTACTGGTTTGGGTAAAGTTACCCAAACTAATTTTTTCAATAACTACAATTGAATTGGTTGTAAAAATGATTATGAAAGAATCTTATAATCAATCATAGAATTGTTATTAAAGATCCTTTTTGGGTAACTTTACTCAAATTAGTAAGGTAGTCAAACCTATAAAAATGAGACATAAATCATCACACTTTAGACCTTTTATAAGAGTTACACCCTTAGATAATAAGTTGCAACTTTTCATCATGACTTTTCAATTCAAATGAATTTGAATCTAGGTACTGGATCAATATTACAAATCTCAAATTTGATACTACGGTTCATATCCCATCATTATATAAAGGTCCTATCTTTATATAAAGTCATATCTCATGATAAAAGTCACACCACTTGATCACATCTTTTGATCAAGCCAGTGGCTCTCATTGATAATAACACTAAATCATATAATATGATGCATTATTTTGAAAATAATTCCAACAAAAAGGGGGCATAAATAGTGAACTCAACATAATTAGCCGCAAAAATAAAAAGAGGCATAATCATCACACTTTTGACTTTTTATAGGGTGAGGCAAAAATAAAAAGGAGGCATAAATCATCACATTTTTTTACATTTTATAAGAGTTACACCTCTAGATAATAAGTTGCAACCTTTATCATGACTTTTCAATTCAAATGAATTTGAATCTAGTCATTGGATCAATATTACAACTTTCACATTTGACCTTATTACACCATTCTATAAACGTTACATTTTTACATAAAGTCACATCTTATGATAAAAGTCACACTATTTGATCATACATTTTAATCAGATTAATGGCTCTCTTATGATCATCGCATCAAATCATATAATGTGATGCATTATATTGAGAAAAAATCTTAAAAATCCCTCTAAAATGAAAAATAATATTACTAAATCATATTTTTAAATATAAAAATAGATGATTTCATATTAATTTCAATTTTAGTGATATTTTGATAATATCCCTTATTTTGAAAATAATTCCAATAAAAGGGAGGCATAAATAGTGAACTCAACATGATTAACTGCAAAAAATATAAAGGAGGTATAATCATCACACTTTTGACCTTTTACGAGTGAGGCAGAAATTTTGAGGCCTTAGGCTGGAAGTTTATGTTCAGTATAAAAAAGCAATATATTAACACTTCAAAAAAAAAAAAAAAAAAGGCAATATATTATATATATAGAGAGAGAGATGCTATATTTATACTAACAATAATCCTCCGTAACAAGATTATAATATTTTTATATGATTAAGCATACTGTGGAGAGTATTCGTTTTATCATTGAACATCTTTTACAATTTTTAATTTCAATATATATGTATATATCATCATTTATTATAATTATTATATATCAATCGATAAAGTATTTCTTTTAATTATTACTATTAATTAAGAGATTGTGTGCTGATTGACTTGCCAACTATGCTTATCAAGTTCTTCTGGATGTACATTTCTATGATCAGGTTCCTATTGGTTTGTATGATCTCTTATTTTGTGATGTGATGGGGGTGTTATAGCCCCGAATGATGAATATAATGTGGTTTCTTAAGGCTGTGAAGCCCCTTTCCAAATCAAAAAAAAAAAAAAAAAAAAAAAAAAGAGATTGAGGTGAGGGGAAACAACTTGAACCCCACAATTTCAAGGGTGTAATTATGAGAAGCATATAATTGGATCAATCTTATATTTTTCACATTATATTTTATTTTTAATATATTCTTTTGCTTCCTCTTCATGAAAATAGGATTTTTTTTTTATTTTTTTTATTTTTTTATTGAAAGAATGCCACTTACAATATTGAGAAAATAAAAACGGTAAGTTTAATAAATTTATGGACGATTTTATTTTAGTCTTTATCTTTTAGCCGTTTATCATGCCTTTTACTACAAATGTATATTTTAAAATCCATAGTTCTCAAAGTTTTCAACATACATCAATCCGGTCCCTCTATTATTAATCAAGCATCAATCAAACTTAACAATTTACAGATATTTTTGTCTTTAGAACAAAAAAATGTATACAAATGAAAATCAAATAAATATTTATATAAAACATACAAAATTTAAAAAAAAATAGAAAATATTAAAAAAAAAACTTTTATATATATATAAATCTCTGTTCTCCATCCAAGCTATAGACCAAGGAGTTAAAAATTATTTAAAATAGAATTTAAAAAACTTGAAAAAAAAAAAAGAAATCGATCGGATCCCCATCATTCATCTTGTGATGGATGATGGAGAACCTCCGTCGCCTAGATCGATCTTTAGGTGATGGAGAACCTCCATCGCCTAGATCGATCTTTAGGTGATGGAGGATCCCCATATTTCATTTCAAGATAAACAGTAAAGATTAGTCTATTTTCCATTTTTTGGTTTTTTTTTTTTTTTTTATATTCCGTTTTAAATAGTTTTTGTTTCAATTTTTTAATTCTGTTATTTGTATGTTTTTAATTTATTAATGAGTTATCTGCTATTTTCATATTTATATTTTCAATTTTTAAGCATTATCTTTAATTTATATGAGTTGTAATACAATTTATATAATTTCTAAGTGTTATCTCTATTTTTTTTATTATAATTATGGATTGTTTAAGAAATTCGTTTTTTTTTTTTAATTTTTATCTTAAAAATTTAGTGACACACGTTAGATTCTTATTGACTAATAAATCTAGGTTAAGTTGTTAACTTTTTAAAAGTTAGAGGGTAAAATGATACTATTAATCCTCTCACTTAAAGTAAAGGAAAAGATTATTTGATTTAATATGTCACCTTTGACCATTATTCATTTGCTGAGAGTAACCAAATTGACGTGTTTTGAAAATTTTGGAGATTAAAGACTAAAAAAATCCATTTCCAATTAAGAAGGTGATAAATGGTCAAAAGAACGCGGCTAAAATGAAAATCACTTAAATTAAGTTACTCAAAAATAGGAAGTCCCAATAAAACTATTTTAGAAATAGAAATGACTGTTAATCAACAATGAGAAAGTAGAACTATAAACGACTACAAGTTTCAATTTAAATATGACAAAAGTGGTGGCTATAAAGTCATTAGCATCCTTAAAATAGCATGTGTTATATATTTCCTGGTTTGACAGTATCATTTTATTAGTTAGACAAAATCACCACCAATTTAATCACGCACTTTTTTTTTATTTTAATATTAAAAAAATATCAGCACCTATTAAGATCTATCACTAATAACACGAGTTAGATGACTATTCTCATAATTAGGAGATGACAACTCTTATTAAAAGGAGACTCACAATCATACCTTGTGTTTTAATGAAATAAGGATGGAATTTGAACTTTTGATATTTTAGGATCAATAGAGATATTTAATCATTCTTATTAAAAGATAATATGTAATCATGCAACCTTTTATTCACGGATAATAACCCTCAGCCACATTCTGCCTGCTCACACAAACTTGGAGCTAATAAGTCCTCAGCTACTACAGCCTCCTATCTACTCGTCAACGTGTTTGTGGCCAGAGAGCCAACTAAGTTTCAACGATTTTAGTAGAAGATTACACAAAACTGTATAATTAGTAGTACTTATGACCAAAACAGTCAAATTGCTATTTAACTATTGGTTGTATTGGTCTACTCCAGTCATTGTTGTCAACAAAAACACTAAACACTCATTACTGCATAACATATTTGTTGAAAGTTAGCTGAAAACCTTAAATATTAACTTTATCAAATAAAGTATTAAAAAAAAAAAACTTTATCAAAAAAAAAAAAAAAACCATGAATGAATTATTTGTTTTTTAACTGAATTTTATATATGAGACCACTAAAGCTAGAGCCCTTGCTGGGCGCCCTATATATATTTCCACCACTTGCATGCATATTCGCCCAGCTTCTCAACTCTTTTCAGCGTTTTAGGTATAAAAAATTCTAAAAGATAACCATCGTTTTTCTTTCTGGTCTTGGTCATCAGAAGAAGAAGAAAATGACAGTATCTGCAGCCGTGTCCTACCCCAAGAACCGGGTCCTGATCGTGGGAGCAACCGGTTTCATTGGTCATTTTGTGACGGAGGCCAGCATAGAGTCTGGTCGACCCACTTATGTTCTTGTCCGGTCAAAGAGTACTATCACCAGCAACCCTTGTAAGGCCAAAATAATCCAAGAACTTCAACACAAAGGAGCTATAGTATTATATGTAAACAGCTTCTTCTTCTCTCACTCTTTCTCTATATCTATGTCTCTTTCGTTTGATATATGTGCTAATTTGAATACTTTTCTTAAAGCATTATTAACTATAGAATAATATTTGTACAGGGATCCATAAGTGATAAGGAATTAATGGTGAAAATACTAAGAGAGCATGAGATTGATATAGTGATATCATCCACCGGTGGTGCACATATATTGGATCAGCTCCCTCTAGTAGAGGCCATCAAAGATGTTGGTACAGTCAAGGTACGTAATTATTAAATTATTCTTCCATATAATATCATATTTTCTATAACTGATTATTAACATGTTATGTCTGCAATTAAATTAAGGATTTAATTATTTTATTAGTTGATAAACATTCTTACAATCAATTGAATAAATGTAATTAATGGATAATATTATCCAATAATAAGATAGTGAAATCTATAAATTATATAATACTAAGCACCCATTACCTTGCAGAGATTTTTGCCATCAGAATTTGGGCATGACATAGCGAGGGCTGATCCGGTGGAGCCGGGACTGAACATGTACAACGAAAAGCGCAGTGTGAGGCGTCTGATCGAGGAATTGGGTGTGCCCCATACTTATATTTGTTGCAATTCCATTGCTTCTTGGCCCTACTATGACAACCACCATCCTGCCGAGGTTCTCCCTCCGTTGGATCATTTTCAAATCTACGGTGATGGCACGGTCAAAGGTATTATATAGTAAAGAATTTACATAATACAGATTTAAAATAAGAGATGACTAAAAACATGACAAAACAAGTGGGGCTATAAGTAGGAGTGAGCTGTTGTCGGATTGGACTGGTTGGGTCCCAACTTGGTACAAATTGGGTTGAAATTTTTTCAATCCAACAAGCTCAACATAATTTTTCATTCCAATAATACTCGGTTGAGTTAATTGGGTTGGACATTAGTTAAAATATCGAAAAGAATCTAACGGTTATAAATAACATCTCTAATATTATTTTATTATATATAAATTTAAACATTATAAATAACAATTATAAATAAATATTCAATTTATTAAATAAATATAAATAAAGATAATCCATAAATGATTATAAATAAAAAAATTATCTTATTAAATATTACCAACGAAAAGTCAATCCATGAAAAACAACAAGTACAAAAAATAATAATAAAACATGTAATTGTCATTGATTCTATCCCTATCAAGCATCTACCTTTAAAAAAAAATTGTTTTTATTCAATGTATTAAATGCTTTCCCTACCTAACAATATGGTTTCGTTCATTTATATCCAAGCTGTATCAAAGTATCTTTAATAATAATAATAAAAGAAATACATATTAAATCCATGTTAAAGTGATTTTTGTTTTTTTAAAATGTTTTTGATGCAGCATACTTTGTAGCTGGAAGTGATATTGGAAAATTTACAATGAGAACAGTGGATGACATCCGAACTCTAAACAAGTCAGTTCATTTTCGACCATCCTGCAATTGTTACAACATTAACGAGCTTGCTTCTCTTTGGGAAAACAAAATTGGACGTACTCTCCCCAGAGTCATTGTCACTGAAAATGATCTTCTTGCCGCTGCCGCAGGTTTTTGGTTTTTTCATTTTCTTTTTGTTTTTTTTTTTTTTCGAAGAATCCTAAAAGAGTTATTTTTATTTTTATTTCTGACAATCGACGAATCATTATTTTCTTCCTTATTGATTCAAAAATCATTCTTTTACTTTTTCTTTTGACTTAGAGTTAACACTAATGCATAGAGTTTTTTTGACTATTTTAAAATCATCAGTGAAGAAAATGGTGATTTACTAATCATTCAGAGGGAAAATGAAAATAACTTATCGAAAAAACTCCGCTAAGTTTGCATCATCTTTTAGAGAAAAACTTTAATTTTGAATTACTCTCCTTTGTTTGTTTGTTTTGTTTTTTTTTTTTTTTTTAAAAAAAAAAAAACAAATTGTGATTCTATTTTATTTTTCGATTTTAATATAATCAATTATTGCAGAGAATCGTATTCCTCAAAGCATTGTTGCGTCACTCACACACGACATATTTATAAGGGGTTGTCAAATTAATTTCGAAGTCGATGGACCACACGATATTGAAGTGACCAATCTGTACCCTGATGAACCGTTTCGCACATTGGATGATTGTTTCGTTGACTTCGCTCTCAAGGTGAATCACAAACCAACGGTTGCTGAGCCAATTACTTCTTCTCTGTTCACTGCCGCAACTTGTGCTTGATTGTCACACTACTCCATCTACGTATCTGAATTTAGTTTTATGCAAATTGCGATTAAATTTTATTTAAATTATTCACCATGATTTGTTTGGGATGTCTAATAAATTCTTCAAGGAAGGTACAAACATTACATCCCAATTTATTTCCAATCTATCCTTCTTTTTATCACTGTTTTTCCCCACCAAAAAATGTTAGTTAAACCCACAACGAAACCTTATCTACAAGCTTGTCATGCATCGATTGCCATTAGGGTGCATAAGGCACACCACAATGTACTATATTATTTGTACGGTTGTTGTTTGTATTATCATATTATTGAAGTGTCCCATCTTTAATACAGCCTGTATTTGGTTTATATTGTACAAAAATATGAACCAATAATTTGATGTTCCGTACATAATTGCATTCGATTGTAATACACATTCTAAATAATAATAAAAGATGCAAATTGTTTAAAATATTGTTTAATAATATTGAAGTGAATTAGATACACCCTCACATGCTATAATCCCCCAGTGAAAACATGTGAGATCACATGTGAGATCACACCCAATCATTTCTATATATTTTTTAGGGTAATCATTTCTATATATTATAAAGAGGAAGAATAGCAAGTTCAAAGTAATTACTGACGAGAAAGTGGTTTTGGTGTAGTGAAGAATCAAAACTCTGCCTCCATTACCTTTGAAAGATCATGGATTCAACTCGCCATAAATCCTACCAAGAAGTGAACAATTTTCTCATTGTATGGATAGCTCACTCCCGCGTAGTTGGATTGTGCTATCAAATCTGTCTATAGGTCCCGATAATTGTAACCGTACTTGTAATGTCAAAAAAAAAAATAGTTACTGAAATTTAAAACTATATACATCTTTGAATTGAATAGTGAAACAGGGTATATACATGTCTCAAAAGGATGTTACAGTATAAGTGACGAGGAAAAAACCCAATTTCCAGTTGCTCAAGGCTTGCTTCATCTAAAATCACAAGCAACAACTTCAAAGGAAAGTTTTCCCACTTCTTCAAAGGCAAACCCGTCCTTTCTTTCTTGAATCACAAATAAAAATTTTTACGGATGAATTGATACTAAACATGGTGTATTGGCAGGCGCTCTTCAATGAAGACACGGCAGATGGGGCACTTTTTACACTTCTCACTACATGTGCTGAAATGCAAATTGATATCAAGTAAATGATTGAACAGCAAAGGAAACAAATCCCTGAATTGACATTTCACTTAATTTAACATCTCATCTAAGATTGACATAGACTTAACATTTTTGTTCAGGGTGTGTGACTTTTGAAAATATATGCAGTATGCATCCACTGAGTATAAAAAAAATGTCTTGACAAACCATGAGTACTTACTATTATAAAAGATTAAAATCTAATAATTGTTTTCTTAATTAAAGACAACATTTCATATTCAACAAAGTAGCCTACTCAGGTTATGGATTTCCTTTTTCTCTTTGGGGTTTCCAGGATTGGAGAATTCTGTAATCATACCCTAAGATTCTTCAGATGACCTTAATAGTAATGTAGTGGAAAACAAAAGTAGAAACATAGATGAAGGAACTCGAACATACCTGCACAGGATGTGATGCCTGCACGGAAGCAGGACAACACTAATTTGTTCTTCGAAACAAACTCTACATAGGATCTTTTCCTGATAGATTCATCAAATGAGCATGTGAGCAATGAGCAAATACTCTTCATGTAGAAAGGAATACTAGAAAAAGATTTAGAAAGAACACAAATTTATTCCTCAATGGTACATTTTGAAGTCTTTCATACTCCTCCTGACTAGACTGCGTTATTTCACTTTGTTCACTAAGTGCTGCTTGTAACCTCCAAATCTGCAATAAAAAAAAATTGAAGATGCCACTAGAAGATCATAAAAGAGCATGTAGAACACTTGATTTAACTTAAAATACTATAAATGGTATGTGCAAATAAAAGCAATTGTTAAAATGAGGAGAGGACTGAAAGAAGCAACCGCTTTAGCATTTAGTACTGAAATGGCAAACATTTTATCTTTACCTCCTCAACAAGATCTGATTTAGGCATCTTTTTCACGATATCTGGTGAGAAAGTGTTGTATCTGAACAGCGAGGATAAAAGAAACAGTCAAGGAAAAATTGCAGAGCCGTATCATGCATATTACAAAAGCTACGAGCTAGCTTGGAGAAAAGAATGCCCAAACTCACAAAAGCACTTGAAATGCAAGTACAGACCCTTTGTCAATGCAAAACGTAGATTAATCTTTTGAAAATATTCAATATGGTTACATTAAGATTCCATTTTTCCATAAACAATCAACGGAAACTAAAGCTGATAACTGTGAGGACAATGCAGACCACAGAAAGAAGAAACAGAACAACGTTATTATCATCATGACGTCTCCATGTATGCATAAGAGAAGAGGAATCCATCAAAATTCTCCATATGTATGAAATTTTATACATGGTATAGATACATACGAGAGAAGTAATCCATCAAAATTCTCCGTATGTAACTATATACATAAACATTTAAACCAGTATGTTAAGTGAATTTTGTAGTAGAATCTTCCAATATCAGTCTCCAAGAATTGAGGATATCAAGTTTACTTCAACTTGGAAAATGTAATAGATGCATTCTGCATAGCATCACATCAGCATTAGCATCTACTGCTGAAATAATGCACATCATGACATATTGACCCACTTAGAACCTGAAGAGAAGTTATGGAACCACTCTCGGAGAGTGCTAACGAGCAACCACCCAAGCACAAAACAATAATTATAAAGATATGGCAATAAATGAAATATTAGATGATGCTAAATTATAGTAATAAAACCAGACCCAGAAGCCTCGGCACAGTAGAGTCTAGCCTGTTCTTCCCGACTTCCTTCATCAATTGACCACCAGCCAAGCAGCCTGTAAACAGGAATGAACCATAAATAATGAAGATTGCAAAATAGATTTTGCATTTTGTCTTCTGTTAAATCAAGGACTGCCATAGCCAATTGTCACTTTGAAGTCACTAAAGAAAAAAAATTGCCTTGAACCATTGTGCAAGAACCCTAAGCAATCACGAGCTTTTGATGCTAAAGTCAAGTATCTTTCAGATGCAGATCCACTGTATAATAACAGAGTAATCTTCTCAACCAATCTATATGCAGCAAACAGAACCCCAACTCCTTGTAGCAAAAATAGAGGAGCAAAAAGAACTAGGAGTGAAATGTGTCTAGCACTAGATGGTGTTCCCTGCATGACAAAAAGAATTTGAGAAGATGACAAAATTTAAAAAAATTTGATAGGCACTTTTTCCAAATCTATAAACCTCTAAGCGCATAAAAAGTAGGATCTGGAAAATGATTAATGGGATTTTCATGATATGTCCACCAATTTCTTGAAGGTTGCATAATCTACTGCTCTCGTGCTGATCGTCATCAGCAGAAACGACTAAACCTCCATTTTGGTCAAGATGTCTTATAGATATTGAAGACAAACTGGATTCTCCAATGCAAGAATGCCTATGAATTGCTGGATTATACCACTTTGTGCAAACAAGACAAGCAAAGCATTCTGCAATGCTGTAAAAGGATACACAAGATTATTACATCAGCAAAAGACAAAAAAAAAAAAAAAAAAAAAAAAGATAAAATGTTAATTATCAAATATCTTGTAAAAACTGAGAAATTTTACCCGAAATTAATAAACAAATCCCACCAACCTAAAGCGGCCACATCACCTGTATGTAGTTGTTAAAGAAAAGGAAAACCCACCAAAACACAGAATTAGCCTCATATTAGTCAATGTACCAACTGGATTCATGAAATAATATGTTAGTCAAGCAAGCATATGCATCTAAATAGAGCTGCAAATATACAATTTAAAGAAACAAATAGTTGACCCTACACAATTCTTTGCATGCATATGCACAAACTCTACGTTTACCATATGTGACTCCATTGAATGAGTTATCGAGCATTAAATAAACTGATTTTGACAGTCGTCACTGTCCTTTGAACCAAACAAATAAACAAATTGCCAGATCTTTTTGTCATTCCTGGTAGGAGCAAAACTTAATGCTGACATCAGATCCAGAACTTAATCTTCATAACCAGAGATCATTTTGCAACCCAAATAAAAAGCGCTTTTAGAATGCTTGTAATGTAGAGAGTAGTCCTTTGCATTTTGAACCTATATATATTTCTTGAAAAGAAATATCATTACAGACCCCTATGAGTTTGCCAATGCCTCTTTCCACATTTTAGAGTAGGCAAGAAATCATATTCTAGGATTTTTGGAGGAAATGCTTTTCTGACTAAGGGTGCATTTAGATACATTTTTAAGATTATATTTTTGAAAAGTATTTTCAAAAACAAAAAACATGTTTTGAAAATAACGTTTTAAAAAATGGTAATACATTTCGTAGCATTTTGAAAATTCATTTCAAAAATGAAAAATGATAAAAAATGTTTGGTACCATTTTGGAAAACGAAAAATAATAAAATACAATCTCTCAAGTCTCACCTCACCCCTCTCTCTCTCCATCACCTCACCAGTTTCTCTATCTTCTTCACACACCTCTCTCTCTCCCTCACAACCCACTGCTCTCTCTCTCATCTCACCGTTCTCTCTCACCGGGCTCTCCATCCTCACCTGCACCGCCTCCCACCCGCCATCGGTGATGCGCCTAACTAGTCATGGCGGCCAGTCTGTCTGTTGCCGTGCCCACCTGAACATCGCCGCACCTATTTCCAGCCTTCCTATCTGTTTCTGTCTCCTTTGCAGTACCTGCCTCTGGTTTTATTCAGTTCATCTCTCACAGTCGGCATGCCAGATTCTCACCATTGTCGTCGTCTTTTTCTCCTTCTTCGTTGGGTGATGCACCACTAGTGATCGGGTGTTTTGGTTGTATCAGTGATTTCTGGTGACTGGAGATGATGGTCGTCTTCTTGTGGTTGTTCCGATCTGGTTCAACCAGATCATCTTTGTGGTTGAACAATCCAGTTGGGTGTTTGCACGTTTTTCATTCTCCAGTTGGTGTTTGTGTGTTCCATTTTCTATTTCGTTTTTTCCATTTTTTTTCTCAACAATCCAGATTGTTTTTGAAAACAATGGAAAACAATAAAAATATATATGTTTTCCATTTTCGAAAAAATGTTTTCAAAAACAGTTGCCAAACAGTTTTTATGGCATTTTTCATTTTTGAAAACGGAAAACCATTCTCGAAAACGCATCCAAACACCACCTAAGCTTTCATATTGATATACCAACAGTTAGCATATTGTAAAACACCAAACAGAGAATATAGCTCTATAATCCTAATGAGTAGCTATTTATCCTCCTAGGGCATGGCCCTTGACCAATTAGAAAATTCACCTGTCACAAATAATAGTTAAATCTATGAACTTGCATGAAACCGGACATTCCTCCTCCAAATAGGAACAAAATTATAAAATCGGTTTACCTTATGGAAAGTCTACTGCATCATATTAAACATCTGAAAATATTACACATATTAACTAGAGAGGACACAGACATAGCAGTGTTCATAGTATCAGAAATCAGAAAATATAACATAATTCCACAAGAAAACCAGGTTTTAGGTGTTCGAACAGATATATAAGGAATGAAAGAATGCCATTACACATTAATATTTTAATAAAGATGACCAACTTACCACATAACTTAAGAACAGTGAATATTGAAGCGGCAATGAAGAAGACCATAGATATCGCAACCCAGAAATGCTAGAAATGAAAGATCAAATATTTAGCATTGACACTCAGAAAAATCGGAACATAGATTGCACAATCATGACATCATATAATGTCAGCAAGTGTTATTCAAATTCATGTAGGAAAGCTTGTTATTAGAAATAATGACTGGTCTTAAAAATTGAATACTATCATATTTATTCCTTTCTCATCATTTGAAAATTTACTTACAAGGAAAATCTATGCCTTGTCTTTTTCTTTTCTCTTCTTTTCTTTTTTCTGTAAGTTCATTTAAAACAAATTTAGATATTCTTGAAACAAAAAAATATACCAGGAGAGACTATAATCCTGGAGGTGATAAATAGCTTTATTCATAAAAAAAAAAAAATTTAAAAATAGTCATAGCCCCAGTATGTTTGGCAACTATGACCCCAGTAATGATGAGATGATGTGAACTTCATTTCCTGTCATGGAGAATGAATTTCTTGAACCTGTATGAATTGTGATTTTATTTATCAGTGATGCATATAGCAAAGTCATAAGTAGCTTGATGCATAGAGCCATCATACAGATTTTAGGTGTCTTAACATTCATCACTTGCTTGGATTGTAAGCTGCACTAAGGCCTAACCTAGATTAGCAGTTATTTGAGCATGTCACCAAATACTGATAACCATCATGTAGCATCTATAAGATATTCAATTCACAATGTAACAAAGACTTACAGGAAGGGTCTCCCATATAGCTTCATCACTCACGCTTTCATCATCTCCTGGCATTAAGGCCCTGCACATCCTATAATAAACAAATATATTAGTTTTGTGCAGAAGATAAACTACTAACTAAAATCTTGAACCGCGCAAAAAATTGAACCAAAGAGCCCAACCTTCTCCCGGTGATATTTTTAGTCCTATACAACTATTACAAGACCTAGCTTCCCTTTGATCAAATAGAAAAGGAAAACAAAAGATAAGATAAAAGAAAAAAAAAGAGATAAAGGAAGTCATTTTGATGCAATCTCACATATTAATTTTTCATTCAATTTAATTTAAATGACAAGATATTAACTAACTCGCAGATTATAACCCGGCAAAAGAGAGAAACCATTGTAACTATACTTCAAGTTTTTGTAGTCTGTAGAACAGGTTGAGTAAACTAATTTTGTCTGATAACAAACGATAAAGAATCATGTCACATGGTTGCTATTTAACTCAAATATATCACTACAAGTGTATCATAGGCGTCTGTTAGGGTTCCTCTACAGATTCTTGTATAATTGCAGTTAAAGGAGTCACAGGATTGTTGACAATGTAGCAAATCAATGACCAAATAAATGCTCATACAGAAAATATTTATAAGATAAGTTAATAATGAACTTAGTAGTAGGAAAATACCTGATATTATCAATCAAAATAGCTGCTTCAAATGCAAGCAATGGCATAAAGACTATCTTCAGGTTTAAAACTGCAGAACATTCATGTTGATACACAAAGTAAATTCACAGGGTCTGAACTCGGAGATGGATCAAGATGGGTATTCTAAAAAATTAACATTATGTCAATGTTTGTTGAGGAGGTCCACTAAAATGTTAATTTGTGAACCAACAAGACTGAAAAATGTAAAAATTAATTTAAATAACCTACTCCGTCAATGATAACTTTCATGAATATATAATTAAAAGAAAAAAGAATTCTTTAAATGACAAAAAACGAATGCTGTCCGCAGTAGTATCTATAGAAGATTATTATGTTAAGAAAGTATTACCATAACGTCTCTCGAGATGTACACAAAGGAGTAGTTCGAAAGCAACAAGCAACGGCGTTGCTACGAGGGCATGAAATGGGGCCCACTGTACAAGAGAAAAACATCTTAATTTGTTGTTACTTAACCCATCAGAGATAAAATATTTCCACAAGTTCATAAGAAATTAAACTATCATTGGACCTCAGAACACGAATATAGTACCCCAACTAGGTGGCTCCAAAGTAATTGAACCCATGACCTCTCAGTTGGAACCCAGTTTTTTTTTACTATTCAACATACCTCTTGGGATTACAAGCCTTGTATTATAATTGCTACAACTAATATAATATCAACAAGTAAGATGAAAATGTTACGTCATACATGGCGGTCATGAGGCATTGATGGAGCAGGTAAGGAAAACCTGCCTCGTGATACTACTGCATGGAATAGCCATAGAGGAGAAAAAGTAATCCTGCAGGAAAAAGATATAAAGACATTATTTAGTATACCCTCAAAATATAAATGCAAGTCCTGTTAAGAGCCACACAGAATTAACAGCTGCATATCCATACCCCCAGCCCACTCGCCAGTTGAAAATAAACAAAGAATGCCTGAACAACAAAATCTTGATGAACGAAATTAGTTTTCACAGCGTGCAATATCTTGGATCAGATGTATATGTTCTTTTTGGACATTGCTCATGTACAAGACACAGTATTACATTAATTTGGAGATCTCATGACATAAATCTACAGGCATTCTTAAGAATTGATGTTTTCATCGCTAAAACTCAGGTATGACAACATACCTTTCATTTAAAAACGGTTTGATAATTCTGCAAGAGAAAAAAGCCTTGTTATTTTTCCCCCTAGAAAGGGAGAATAAAGCCTTGTTGATAACCACTTTCAATGCCTACTCATGAGCTTTCCTTATAATTGAATTTCATGGCTCAATTATCAAACCACAAACACAATGTACAAATCTAAAATTCAAAATCAAGGCTCAATATTTACTAACACCTCGGAATCAACATAAAAAAGTAATACAATGCATTGAAAAATGAAGCACAGAGGCAAGACAGCAATGCAGCAGTCAATGTGATGAGGTGCTGAGTGACGAGTACATCAAACAACAACCAAATGGGGCACAAGTTCAAGGCAAGACGACAAGAACATGATCGAATAAACCGACTTGATGCTAAATGTTTCATTAAAATTCTGTCATCATTTAAATACAGCAATGTGGATTCAACAATTTGACAAGGTGGTAAGCAAGTTGATTGAAAATTAATCAAAACGGAGCACAAGTTCAATGCAAGACAACAATAAGATGACACAATCAATTGACTTGGTGCTAAAGGCACATTAAAATTCCATGACCGATTAAATATTTCGATTACCTTAATCTTCAAATGCAACAATATAATGAATTCAAACATAGGCCAAAAACAATTATATGTCAAAATCACAAACCACACAAACATCCTAAACAAACTTAAAATTCCAAATTAATACCAACCAAAAAAAAAAAAATCAGACCACGTTACATACAATGACAACTAAAAACGCATAAAACAAATATCCCAGCTCCATTTACTAATATACACATACTTTTCTACGAAACCCCACATATATCATCACCAAACTTAATCGAATTTCCTAAGCAAACAACTAGTCAAAACCCATATATTCGAATTCTAGTACAAACCCATCAGAGAACAACTAAATTCAAGAAATGGGTATCTAAAATTTTACAACTTTTCCGCCTTCTTTCCATTTTCTCAGCAACCAAACAGAACAAAAAAATTTTTAAAAAAAAAAAGACGAACCACCAAGAGTAAGGCAATGCATGTTGAAGCTTGAGAACGAGAAAAAGCGTGAAAGTGAAAAGCAAAGCGTGAGCTAGAAGTGCGTGCAGAGACTTGAAGACTCTCCTCCAGCTTATCACCCTCCTCTGTATCACCATGTCGAAAGAGAGAGAGAGAGAGATGAATTGCAGCGACCGGAGGAACGGAAATATCAAGAGAGTGACACCCGGACCATATTATTGTACATTATTTTGTTTTATTAAGTTATGTGTTTGAGGTCATGACTTTTCTTTCACGCTAAAGGAAACAATTCATTTTTTATTTTGAATTAGAATCTTGGTTTGACGAAATTGCCCATCCCTTTTTTGGAGATGGTGGCGTGGAGACGGAGGGTTGTTTGGTCATAAATGGGGATAAAGCAAAAGAAACGCGTTGACGGTGTGTTTACAATTGGATACGGTGAAACGAATGTGGAATACACGTGGCGGGGTGCATTGGGTTTTAAAATTAGATGCTGGTTCTACTTCAACGATACTGTGGGTTTCTGTTGGTAGTCAGATGTTAGATGATGTATTACACTAAATGATAATTAATGGGAAACAAAGCGATGAGCTATCAATGCCTATTTTGTTTTTCCTTTTCTTTATTTTTAAGTAATATTAAGTTTTTCAAATATTTTATCTAAATTTATACTCAAATTATATGATATATGAGTTATCAAGATCTTATAAATCATGAGATAATACAATAATTAATAGGATCTTAACAACTTACATATCAAATCATTTGAACATTCATTTGGATAAAATTTTTTAAAAATCTAACATTACTCTTTTTTAAATTAAAAAAAAAAAGAAAAAGGAAAAACAACCGGATCAATGTGTATGTGGATGCAATTATGATCCGGATACAATCCCCACTAAAGAGAGAAATCTTTTATGATTTGGTCTTTAAAAGGTAACGATGCAAAAAATAAGTCAAATGTAGATGGTTATTAATGCCGTTGGTTAGACCATTATTTTTGTGACTTGAAGACATAAGTTCTATATTCCATGAATGCATTATCCTATCATAAAAAAATATATGAATTGTTTTCCCACCTTGTGTGAGTCCTCCTTCCGCCTATGTGTGGGATGTTTCATTCCATATGGAAACCACTTTTCTTATCGCACTACAATGTCGAACTTTGTTTTATCTCAACTGAGCCCTGGACTTCTCCCAGTAAAAAAAAAAAAGAAAAAAAAAGTGAAATGATAAAATTTAATGAGTGATATACAATTAAATAATGATTGTATTTGTTAAGGAGGAGGAAAAATGTACAATCAATTTATATTTATTATTAAAATATATTTTTGAATATTTTGATGTGCAACTATTGTATTTTCTTTTTAGTATTTATGGGGATAGACATATCCAAATATTCTTAATAAACATCGAACTGCTGTATAATGCTAAATCTCGAGTGTCTTTTGTGTTTGTAAGACTAGCTATATTTTGATTATAATATAGCGTTAAATTTGGATTGATTTCAGTGAACTTTTGATTAATTAGCCGTCCTAATTTATTTTGAAAAAAAAACAAAAAAAAAACAAAAACAAAAACAAAAAGTTAGAAGACGTTTTGGGTCTATGGATTTCCTCCTAATGTCAACAATGCTTTTTTCTTTTCTTAGGTAACTAATTATTGACAAATCGTAGTTATAAATGATTAGGCAGTCCGTTTTGAAATTATAATCCCCTCAGTCTATGATGATATTGACATGTCAACTTGTACTGTTGGCATCATTCAAATGTTTTGTTTTTAACTTTTTAAATAATACTACTGTATATGTGTTCAAATTATACGGCATTTACATAGCAGAAAAAAAAAATTATACGGCCTTTTTTATCTGTAGATATACTTTTTTTTTATTGAAAAAAAAAAAAAACTTTATCTGTAGATATCTTTAGGTATACTTGTATGGATCCAATAGGAAACTTCGTAGCCATCGTAAGGTACCGTCCAATAACAAAGTTTGATTTGACGTTTTCAATATTTATATTCAAATATCAATTTCATAATTGGATATTTATATATGAAAGAATAATGTATTATATATCTAAAATTTAATAACTCCTCATAGAACCAGTTTGGTATTGTTATGGTTTATAAAATAATCACGATTAGTTATGCTGAAGAAATAATCTACTGTAAAGTTAATTAGGCTCGTGTTTAATTAATTTTGATGTTAAAATTATTATAGACTTTGAAAATAGTGTGTATATATATAGAGAGTAATTATATATTAATTGTTGTAAAGATATAAAATATCTAAAATAGATATAAAATAAAATATTTTAATTTATATTTGATATAAAAATAATTATATATATAACTAAGATTATGATATAAGTGTCTTTTTATTGAAAGTGATAAAGATAATTTAACAATTTCAAAAACTCATTAAATCTCACGGTAAATTATTTCATAATTAATTTACAAAAGTAATTTTCACCCTATTTTTTAAAACGGCTATCACATTTATTTAGATTATTAAAAACCATCACTTTTAAATGTTTATCACACACTTTCTTTTATACGAAAGTTATTGAATAATAAAAAATAATACAAAACGGGATCTTAATTCTATAATTAAAATTTTGTTTTGCAAAAAAATATATAAACTAGTTGTATATACACGTGTCTGAATGTATACATATAGCATCGAACAAGTCTAACAACTCAAATACTTATTGAGATAAAACATTACTTGTATGACTCGTAATATCTATTTTCATAAACAAAAGACAACTACTAATTGTGTCCTAATCTGCTGAGATCGGATATAATTTTCGGAACTCAAATATCTACTTCTATAAATGAGAGATAATTACTTCTATAATAAGAGGAAAAAACTATCGAAATCATACACTATTTACAAGGTCCAAATAAGAGGGGACTAAGAGGGGATAACTACTCATACAATAAGAGGAAAAAACTATTCAAACAAATGAGACAACTACTCTCCTAATAAGAGGAAAAACTATTGAAGACAAACATTATTACTTGTGTGACCCAATAAAAAGGGATAACTACTCACATAATAAGATGAAAATACTATCCATAAAAACTTTAAAATATGTTTGGTAAGAATTAAATCCCCTCCATCTTAGTAAATGGGAAGGTAAACCATGTCTACTAAGGAGGGACACACAATGTTTCTATACTTTTAAATACAGATAATATACAATTGTTGCATATATTGTTGGAATGAAAAAACAAAAATCAACAATTTGTTTTTCATAAAATTAAGGATTTTGCGGAACATTGAGTTTCAAAAACGTTTTTAGAAAACTCAAGAATCCAAGATCTATAAAACAATGAAATAAAAATAATATAAAGAAATAAAAATCATATTTTTACCTTCTGTATTGATCTCTGTGGATTGCTCACCACCTTGCATTCCTTGATATATCTCGAAACCAAGAAACAAGCGAGTGGACACAATTATATAGAATTGTGCTCACTTACTTTTTGATTTCTTTCTAAAAAAAATCAAATTAAATTAATGATTATAAGAGGTGAGTGTTTGATTTTGGTTATACAAAGAACAAAGACACAAATTCTTGTTCTTTGTATTTGTTGAAAAAAAAACTTTTTCTTTTCTCTTGTTTTTTCTCAAAAACATAAACAACAACCAAAAACCTAGATGTAGAAAAGAAACTTTTTCTTTTTATAGGCAAACAATTAGGGTTTTAATTAATCAATATTAATATTGACCCTAATCTTATTGTAATTAAACTTTTGCCCCATATAATATAATTAATTCAAAATTAATTCATATTATATTTTGAAATATAACTTGTAACTTTTAATAAATTAATTCATAATTAATTTATACCAAAGTCACTAAGAATTGGATTCAAAAACTCTTATAAAATTAATTAAATAATTATTAATTCATAATTAATAATTAAATAATTTGAATAATCAATATTATTCAAATACCAAGTGAACACAAATTTTTGTTACTTATGTAACATCTGTAATTGGACGGTCCAATTACAATATTCTATATACACGTTTCTTATAGTAAAATGAGCTATCAAGGGGACCCGATGGACCTACAGTTTTGAGCTCCAATAATATTGGAATTATTAATTAAACTCTTTAATTAAATAATTCACTATTATTAATCTTAAAGTTACTCCACTAAAAACTTAAGATTGCACTCTCAAAATTGTAGATGTTTTTTTATACAATCTGAAATTTTTCAGTGTCCATTGATTTAATCACTACATATGATTTGACCCTCCACAAATAGTTCATAATTAGAGTAAGGTCAAATGTCCGTTTTACCTCTCTAATTATTTCTTAATCCTTAAGTACCATTGATTCTCTAATGAACAATATATTCATAACAACTTATGAATTTATCTTTCTTTTTACATATAAACAGAAAGTTGAGCGCTCTTATTGTTCAAGACCTGAATCAACCCTTAAGAGAACTACTTTTCTACTTCTCGCAAGAAGGAGTGGATTTCACTATTGTATAGAATGTTCCCAGCTACTTATTAAATCATATCCCCAAAGTACGAAGTTATTGATCGGGTATCTACACCGATCTCACCCATGTAAATCAAAGGAAATAACTTAACAAGCAGGAGTTCATAATACACTCAGAATTAAGATCAATTCATATATGATCATCTGGTTGATAAATATAAATCTCTAAGATTAACGGATATTATTTAGAGACTTATATTTATCGTGGTCTAGTCCTATATAATCTTTATTATATAAGGTGCCTCCATTTCCACGTCACCACATGAATAGTCTTGGATAAGACTATCGTATCAAATACGAAAGGGACCGCAGCTGTAGATTTACCACAAATGAAGTACCCAGCTTCGTTTGTTTTCTACGGACTCTTTAAATTACTTATTTCAAACTAAATCCACCTGTATATAACACTTATATACTTAGTTTGAAATTACATCAGTAATCAAGGATGTTTCTCATGATATATACGATTTTTGCAAAATATATAAATTGAATGAAATGAATATTTTATTAAAATTTATAAAACCGTTTACAATATTACAAGCTCTTAGGGCAGAAACCCCAACAATCTCCCACTTGCCCTAGAGCAGATGGGACATATCTCGTAATCCTAGACCCTCTAGATGACCTTCAAATACTTTAGCCGTTAAGGTCTTCGTAAACGGATCAGCAAGGTTGTCTTGTGATGCAATCTTCATCACTTTTACATCTCCCCTTCGTACGATCTCCCTAATGAGATGGTATTTCCTCTCTATATGCTTCCCTCGTTTATGGCTTCTTGGTTCTTTGGAATTTGCCACTGCACCACTATTGTCACAATAAAGGGTGAGTGGTTTATCCATGTCTGGAACAACTTCCAGATCAGCCAAAAATTTACGTAGCCATACCGCTTCTTTAGCTGCTTCACAAGCTGCTACATATTCGGCTTCCATAGTGGAGTCAGCAATGCATGATTGCTTAATACTCCTCCATGTAATGGCTCCACTACCAAGGGTAAATACTGATCCGGACGTAGATTTCCTAGAATCTTTGTCCGATTGAAAATCAGAATCTGTATATCCTAATGGGATCAAATCATCTCCAGAATATACTAGCATATAGTTTCTCGTTCTCCGAAGATACTTGAGAATATGCTTTACAGCCACCCAATGATCAAATCCTGGATTAGATTGATAACGACTAACTATTCCCACTGAATAACATATAACCGGTCTCGTGCATAACATAGCATACATGAGACTGCCTACTGCAGAGGCATAGGGAATCCGTCTCATATCCTCAATTTGTTGAGGTGTCTTAGGACACTGTTCCTTAGACAAATGAACTCCATGACGAGAAGGTAAATTACCTTTCTTAGAGTTCTGCATCGAAAATCGCATAAGAATCTTATCGATATATGATGCCTGAGACAGCGCTAACAGTTTGTTCTTACGATCCCTTATTATTTGGATCCCAAGGACATAACTGGCCTCTCCCAAATCTTTCATTTGGAATTGGCTAGCGAGCCAGTTTTTTACGTCTGATAATATTCATATATCATTCCCAATGAGTAGAATATCGTCAACGTAAAGTACAAGGAAAACCACTTTCTTATTGATAATCCGTTTGTATACACAAGGCTCATCAATATTTTGCTCAAAACCATAAGACTTGATCGAAGTATCAAATCTTATGTTCCAAGATCGAGATGCTTGTTTAAGTCCATAAATGGACCTTTGCAACTTGTAAACCTTTTGCTCTTGACCTTGGGATACAAATCCCTCTGGTTGTACCATATAGATACTTTCATCAAGATTACCATTCAAAAATGCAGTCTTGACGTCCATTTGCCAAATCTCATAATCGAGACATGCAGCAATGGAGAGAAGAATCCGAATGGACTTAAGCATAGCTACTGGCGAGAAAGTTTCCTCATAGTCAACTCCCTCTTTCTGAGTATAACCCTTTGCCACTAGTCTAGCTTTAAAGGTTTCTACCTTTCCATCCACTCCTTTCTTCCTTTTGTAGATCCACTTGCAACCTATGGGTTTTATCCCATCTGGTTGATCTACAAGTTCCCAGACAGAGTTGGAGTACATAGACTTCATCTCGAGATTCATTGCTTTAAGCCATTCTTCTTTATCAGAATCCTCCATTGCATCATGGTATGTCAATGGATCATCTACACTCTCATCAGAGATAGCAATCTGTGCCTCTCCGATCTTTCTGTAGCGGACTGGTGGTCTAATAACCCTCCCACTACGACGAGGTGGTAGATGATTCTGATGAGAATTTGTCTGACGTTCAGATGTGGTCTGAATTATGTCTTTGTCAACAACTATTGTTGACGGGGTACTGGTCGAACCAGGAAGTAATTCCTCTAGTACAACTTTACTTCGAGGTTTGTACTCTCTCATATAGTTCTCTTCAAGAAACGTAGCATTTGTCGATACAAACACTTTGTTTTCTTCAGGACTATAAAAGAGTCCACCCCTAGTCTCTCTGGGATAACCTACAAATAGGCAAACTTTTGAACGTGGTTCTAGCTTCCCAGTCTTGTTCTTCAGCACATGTGCTGGACAACCCCAAATGCGAAAATGTCGTAAACTAGCTTTGCGACCATTCCACAACTCCAAGGGTGTCTTAGGAACTGACTTAGATGGTACAACATTCAAAATATACATTGCAGTTTGCAATGCATATCCCCAGAATGAACTAGGTAATGATGAGAAACTAAACATAGATCTCATCATGTCCAAAAGGGTCCGATTTCTCCTTTCTGCAACACCGTTCTGCTGGGGTGTTCCAGGAGCAGTCAGTTGGGATAGAATCCCATGCTCAAGTAAGTAATCCTTGAACTCTGTATCGAGATACTCACCTCCACGATCCGATCGTAGAGTTTTCAATGTTTTACCTAATTGATTTTCAACTTCAGCTCGAAATTGTTTGAACTTTTCAAAAGTTTCTGACTTCCGTTGCATCAGGTAAACATACCCATATCTAGAATAATCATCAATAAATGTGACGAAATATTCATAACCGCCTCTAGCTTTAACATTCATAGGACCGCAGACGTCCGAATGTATAAGCTCTAGTGGTTCCTTAGCTCTAAGCCCTTTACCAGTAAAAGGTCTTTTGGTCATTTTACCTTCTAGACATGATTCACAAACAGGTAAAGTGCCGATCTTTAACTCACTTAAATGTCCGCTCTTTACAAGTCTATCTAATCTATCAAGGTTAATATGACCAAGTCTTAGATGCCAAAGATATGTGTCATCATTTTGAGAAATCTTTTGTCGTTTTGTTTTTGGTTTTTCAACCTTAAACATTTCAGTATTAAACAGTGGGTTATGCATTAACGGTCTTAACACATATAAATTGTTTTCTTGTATCCCTGAACAAATTTTCAAACCATTTCTAGAAATAATAACTGATTTATTATCAAAAGAAACAGAATAATTAAATTCCAAAAGTTTGGATACAGAAATCAAATTTCTTTTAAAACCTGGAATATAATAAATATTGTTCAGTATGATAAAACAATTATTATTGAAATGAAGTTTAACTTCTCCCACTGCCTTTGCTGAAACGACTTCCCCAGTCCCGACTCGCATGTTGAACTCGCCCTCACCAAGCTGCCTATAAGAGTCAATCAGCTTTCATATTCTTCTCTTTGAGCTCATTGAGGTACTTAGGGCAATTCCTCTTCCAATGTCCATCCACACCACAATGAAAACATTTTCCTTTGAGCTTGGTGGCCTTGGAGCTCTTTTTGTTCTTCTTCTTGGGAGCTTGTGTTTTGGGCTTAGGTGTAGCCTTTTTGGTGTTTCTCTTCCTCTTGTTTTTAGCAGAAGAAGAAGACTCAGCAACGTTTGCTTCACCAGACTTACTCTTATCTTTATTCATTGACTCATAAGTAGTAAGCTCATTAAGTAATTGAGTAAGTGAGTAAGTTAACTTGTTCATAACATAGTTACTCTTGAATTGTATGAAACTCTTCGGAAGAGTTTCCAAGATCATACTCACTTGGCTACGTTCGTCTATTGCCCCTCCATGGCTTTCAGCTGTGTTAAAGTGGGTCATCATTTTCAAAACATGCTCTCGAACAGATGAACCCTCCTTCATCTTAGCAGTCATCACAGCACAAACAGCTTCGTGCCGTTGCTGCTCAGAAGGTTGCCCAAACATGCCCTGCAATGACTCTAGCATCTGAGTTGCTGTTGTCATTGACTCGTGCTTGGTAGCAAGCACATCGGACATCCCTGCTAACAAGTAGCAGCGGGCCTTTTCATCAGCCGTGACCCATTTCTGATGGGCCTCGCGCACAGCACGTCCAGCATTATCTGCTGGCTGAGGAGGACAAGGTTGAGTCGTGACAAATTTAAGGTCCTCACAGACCAGGACTGCGTTCATATTACTTTTCCATTTGACATAATTTTCCCCGTTAAGTTTATCATTAGTAAGAATAGAAATCAACGGAGATACCATTGCTGAAAATAAATAAAATGGAATTCATTTAATATCAATTTGCAAAATTTAATATCATGTAATTTTGGCATAAAATTAAACGTGATGCATGATCCACGAATAATAAATTATCAAAATCCCTAAAATTAATAATAATGCCACGATAATCTAACATGCCACAAATAGGTGCCGCCGTAGGGTAGGTCAAATATTTGTATGTTAGACTGAGACATTCTCAATCAAATAATATAACAGAAAACTCTTTTTCATATATTATTTGACTACCGTTTTTCGGTCAGGAAAAATAATTAACAATTAATTATTTCCTTTATGAGTGTAACCCATCATTTCGGAGTCCATAAACTTAACTTGAGAATTGCCGCCATAGGGTAGGTCAATCACAAGATACATCTAGGAATTCCTATCCGTTAGGAAGTCAACCTTGATCAACCTAAATGGACACCATCCGTAGGGGGACGATAACAAAGCCGTCTCGAGGCGCCATTTAAGTTTTACGGCGTTGAACTAATGATGAAGACCGCGGGATATATTGTCATATATCCCTCTCCCACTCACTATTTTAGGGTTAGGGATTTCTATTAGATTTTTCTAGTCATTGTCTTAGATTATTAACGGCTAAAAATATAATCTAAATTACTAGGAATTTGTGTGTTATTAAAGTTCGAAACTTATTAACACTTAATAAATTATCAGATTTTTAACATTTAAAAATCTAATTTAATATATCCATTTAATGAATTACCGGATTTTTAACACTTAAAAATCTAATTCAATTTATAAATCTAATGAATTACCAGATTTTTTAACATTTAAAAATCCAATTCAATTTATAAATCTAATGAATTACCAGATTTTTTAACATTTAAAAATCCAATTCAATTTATAAATCTAATCAAAATAATCAAAATTATAAAGAATAGATTTAATATGATATCATCTGATTTTAACTAATTAAAATCTAATCCACATTATGAATGCCAATTTATTGAAATCAAATTTCTAATTTGAAACCTATGATTTTCTATTAAAATCAATTCAAATTATTTTAAAGGCATTCCATGTATTATTTTTCTATTTATACTAATAAACAATTTTAATAGCAAAATAAAAATAATACATATGATGCATGTCATGTTATAATGTAGTGAGTAGGCACTTCATGATTCTATATGACATATTTTTAATGCATGTACATGTTATATATATTTATCCATTCATCTTATGAAAATAAAAAATAAATCAATAAATAACATGTGTATGACCGGGTTCTTTGGTTTTAACGACCTACAACTAATTTTAAGATTACAAAAATTAACCAAGGCATTCCTTGGCTTTCACTTGTAGTCTTCATGGTCTTCAAGGTCTTCATGGGCTTATAATTAAATCTAATTTAATTATCAAAAACTTCTATCAAATAGATTAGACTAGAAAAGCCCATTTCTTGATTTATGGATCCAAGAAAATTATCCAATCATATGGATATTTTCAATAGTGTTACAATTGAAATGGAAACCCCAAAAATATGGAACACATAATTTTAGGGACTATTATTATAATTTTATTTGTTTGCACATCTAATGTGCAACGTATCTAATGCGCATACATTTATTCATAATAAATGTCTTATTGGACCGTTCAAAACAGCCGCATTAATAATCCATTTCAATTCAAGTAATTATATTTTAAACGGTAGTTTTAAATACTATTAAATAAAACCAGCCGTTTTCAAAATAATTTTCCGTTTCAAATCATAATTATACCATTCAAAACAGCTGCATTAAAAATCCATTTTAATGCAATTAATTATATTTTAAACGGTAGTTTTAAATACAATTAAATAAAACCAGCCGTTTTCAAAATAACTTTCCGTTTCGAATCATAATTATACCATTCAAAACAGCCACACAATAAATTTCCATTTATACAATTAATTATGTTTGAAATGGTAGTTTTAAATACAATTAAATAAAACCTTCCATTTTCAACATAAAAAAAAATCTGATTCGAATCATAATTCTGGCACAGCAAATCAACCCCGTTGACATCAATCTTCAGCTTTACATTTTCAAAAAAATAAAGCCTAAAACTATTGAATTACAACGAAAAAAAAAATTGCCACAAACGGCTTACATATTAATCGAATAAAAATTTGCCACAAACGGCTTACATATTAATCGAATAAAAATTTGCCACAAATGGCTTACATATTAATCGAATAAAAAAAAACCAAAGAACCATACAATTAACGATCATACCATGCAATCCCATTCATCAAACAAGAATATAAAATATGCATATCAATAATCAAATCAAAATAATAGTGCCTACTCATTGACATACATAATCAATACAAACATATTATTTTAAAATTCATTGTTTTATTGAAAACCTTGGCTCTGATACCAATTGTTGGAATGAAAAAACAAAAATCAACAATTTGTTTTTCATAAAATTAAGGATTTTGCGGAACATTGAGTTTCAAAAACGTTTTTAGAAAACTCAAGAATCCAAGATCTATAAAACAATGAAATAAAAATAATATAAAGAAATAAAAATCATATTTTTACCTTCTGTATTGATCTCTGTGGATTGCTCACCACCTTGCATTCCTTGATATATCTCGAAACCAAGAAACAAGCGAGTGGACACAATTATATAGAATTGTGCTCACTTACTTTTTGATTTCTTTCTAAAAAAAATCAAATTAAATTAATGATTATAAGAGGTGAGTGTTTGATTTTGGTTATACAAAGAACAAAGACACAAATTCTTGTTCTTTGTATTTGTTGAAAAAAAAACTTTTTCTTTTCTCTTGTTTTTTCTCAAAAACATAAACAACAACCAAAAACCTAGATGTAGAAAAGAAACTTTTTCTTTTTATAGGCAAACAATTAGGGTTTTAATTAATCAATATTAATATTGACCCTAATCTTATTGTAATTAAACTTTTGCCCCATATAATATAATTAATTCAAAATTAATTCATATTATATTTTGAAATATAACTTGTAACTTTTAATAAATTAATTCATAATTAATTTATACCAAAGTCACTAAGAATTGGATTCAAAAACTCTTATAAAATTAATTAAATAATTATTAATTCATAATTAATAATTAAATAATTTGAATAATCAATATTATTCAAATACCAAGTGAACACAAATTTTTGTTACTTATGTAACATCTGTAATTGGACGGTCCAATTACAATATTCTATATACACGTTTCTTATAGTAAAATGAGCTATCAAGGGGACCCGATGGACCTACAGTTTTGAGCTCCAATAATATTGAAATTATTAATTAAACTCTTTAATTAAATAATTCACTATTATTAATCTTAAAGTTACTCCACTAAAAACTTAAGATTGCACTCTCAAAATTGTAGATGTTTTTTTATACAATCTGAAATTTTTCAGTGTCCATTGATTTAATCACTACATATGATTTGACCCTCCACAAATAGTTCATAATTAGAGCAAGGTCAAATGTCCGTTTTACCTCTCTAATTATTTCTTGATCCTTAAGTACCATTGATTCTCTAATGAACAATATATTCATAACAACTTATGAATTTATCTTTCTTTTTACATATAAACAGAAAGTTGAGCGCTCTTATTGTTCAAGACCTGAATCAACCCTTAAGAGAACTACTTTTCTACTTCTCGCAAGAAGGAGTGGATTTCACTATTGTATAGAATGTTCCCAGCTACTTATTAAATCATATCCCCAAAGTACGAAGTTATTGATCGGGTATCTACACCGATCTCACCCATGTAAATCAAAGGAAATAACTTAACAAGCAGGAGTTCATAATACACTCAGAATTAAGATCAATTCATATATGATCATCTGGTTGATAAATATAAATCTCTAAGATTAATGGATATTATTTAGAGACTTATATTTATCGTGGTCTAGTCCTATATAATCTTTATTATATAAGGTGCCTCCATTTCCACGTCACCACATGAATAGTCTTAGATAAGACTATCGTATCAAATACGAAAGGGACCGCAGCTGTAGATTTACCACAAATGAAGTACCCAGCTTCGTTTGTTTTCTACGGACTCTTTAAATTACTTATCTCAAACTAAATCCACCTGTATATAACACTTATATACTTAGTTTGAAATTACATCAGTAATCAAGGATGTTTCTCATGATATATACGATTTTTGCAAAATATATAAATTGAATGAAATGAATATTTTATTAAAATTTATAAAACCGTTTACAATATTACAAGCTCTTAGGGCAGAAACCCCAACATATATAACAAAGATGATACAATTCAAACAACATATATATATATATATATATATATATATGTGGCTAAAATTATGTTCACCGTTTTTAAGGGGTGGCTTTACTGTCACTCGACTAAGTTCTTCACACACCCAATTGCTCCCAACATCCGCTTTACAAATTTACCAATTAATTATTTACTCCTTATGAAATAGTAAAACTTGTCACAAACAATATGATTCACTTGAATATAGAAATAAGAGATGCAATTCATAGTTTCCTTACATAACAATTAATCAAGCAACAAAATATTGAATATTAATTAATGGTCTGATTATAATATAATTATGAGTTATGCGAATTTATGTGAATATAATTTCATTAAAATAAATTATTTGAATAATTTTGATGAGATTTTTATATGCATCATAAGAAATTAAGTAATGCAACTGCAAAACAAAATTGATTTTTCTTTATTCATGAACTATTTTTCTGACATTTTCTCTAATTTTATTTTCTTTCTAATGTATTATTTAAATTTCTTATGATATTATGATGTATATAAAATTTTGTATAAAAAATTGTTCGAAAAAGTTATATTTAAATAGTATCTTATAACTCAAAATTATATCATAATATTGAAAACTATTTAAAATATAATATAATTTCCAATATATTCGTTCTTGGTTATTTATCATGCATATACGGAAACTACAATCTAATAAGATTTGTTTTTACTCCATATTAAAGTAATTAACATTATTTATGGAAATGATTAATTTGTAAATTTATAAAGTGAACATATATAGAGAGTAATTGAGTGTTTGAAGTTTTTTTTTTAAAAAAAAAAAAATTAATACTACACTCTCAAAAATTTTATCAAAATGATGTGACATGCTAATATGTAGCTAATACATTAATTTTAGATGATGTATTGATGATATGATAGTTATATATAAGTTTGTTATGTCATTTTGACAATGAATTTGGATAAATTTTGGGTTGACATTACTCTTTTTTTAATGAGTTTAACATTAAACTGTTCAAATTTTTTATTCAAATTAATGACGTAGCATGTGAATTGTTAATATCTTATTAATTATCATATTATCTCATAATTTATAAAATGTTGATAACTCACATATCACATTATTTGAATATAAATATGGATAAAATATTTGAAAAGTTTAGTATTACTTTTTTTTAATATAACCACCCTATTTTTAAAATCATGTAAAAAGGATCGAGAGCAGCATCACACGTCTTCGGCGGACAACAAAAGTGACAGTGAACAACTTGTTTTTTTATATACCATATTTGTCAAAATATCACACAAAATTCTTCAAATTCATGAGGTACCAACCGATGATGGCGTGATATGAATGTATGATAAAGTCTACAAAGGAGACCGATCTTTTATGGAAAATAGTTAAGATAGCTATGTAAGTCTCTAATGCTCTCAAGTGCTACAGCTGGCAGCTCCATAAAGCATATTGCATGGGGGTTTCATGACACCTGGAGCACAAAAGGACACTCAACTTCAAATTAATTATGATTAACAAAGATTAATAATAATTGAAAATCATAATTGGCTTTTCATACAAGAAAAAAGTTACTAAAAGGGTTCAGTATGGAAATAAATTTATAGATAGTCATTCGACTTGTAATTCAATGGTTTACAATATTCAAATAGTTGAAAAATACAAAAAAAAAAAAAAAATGAAAAAATGAAAAAATTGTGTCTTGTAAATATTACGTAACTATACAAAAACTGTATGATAACTAACTTCACTTGGAAAAATTATAATTTTTGAACGGACCTATATATCGCACGCCATGTCTTTACCAGATGAAGCGATCAAGGACATATCCAAACAGCTACCCATACATATATATATATATATTTTTTGAGAAAACTTTACCCAATATAATTTCTTTTGATAGAACTTGCTCGAAATTTTTTATTAATGAATTAACATACATAAACATGCAATGTAAATATTTATAAATTGTAATTATCTTATATTTATATCTGATCCAAAATCTGGTTTAATTTAAAAGTTTTTGGCCATCCAAGTGGTCAAAATCATAAAAATGTGGCTATCTTATTCTGAACTCAATTAGGGTGGGGGTAAATAACTCTTCGGGTTACTTTCAAAAAGGAAAAAAAAAAAAAAAACATTGCGGTTTGAATAAAATTGCTTTCAAATTAAAGTTCAATAACCTGATCCACATTTGAATCCTAAAAGACTCTATCAAATTTAACTATGAATCCAATCTGCTTAATTAAAAACAAAAGGCTTCTCCACTTTTTTTTTTCTTTTTAATCTTTGAAAAAAGTTTCTCTAAGAAGTTGGTGCAACCGTGCAAAAAGTTTCTCTAAGAAGTTGGTGCAACTGTGCAAGGACGCCCTGAAAGTTATACAATGATAGTGAAAGTGATCACAGCTACCAGTCCCTTACAGGACTTTCAAGTTCAACTAGCATTCAACAAACTATCAAACACCTTCAAGTGAGAGTAGCTGGGGCTCGTGAGAGAGCGGACGATGCACATGTATCCGATGCATAATGCATCTCCCATCAATGACTTCATTGTGATGCATTCAAGTTTTTAGCTGCCTATCGCCTAATATTAGCGGTCAGGTGCATGGTGGACCACTGAAGCCTCTTGTAGTCCAAGTGGGCAGGATGAATTATGTCACACCATGCGATAAACCATGTCAGCTCCACGTGAAGTGCCATGTCAGATTCCTAAACTTCTAACATCAATCATCAAGGAAATTACTTGTAAGTTATTTAGTTTTGGCGCCAACAGACGAAAAATTGCATGGAATGTAGCAGCTCTCTGTAAAGCATTATTTAATTGATATGGTTCAATAATATTCAATTCATTTTTGTCTTCCTTGCAATGATCTGAATCTTTCACTAAAGGGATTACCGTCCAGTATGGTGCATTAATATGTGAAGTTGTTTACTGATTTTTTTTTTTCTTTTTCTTTTTCGCCGGTTGCAATGCCCCACCACTTAACCCCCAATTATATCATTTAGTTTGCTGATTTAATTTATGTTTTTTTTTTTAAAAAAAATGAATTAATTGTAGTTGTAAGTAAAGAAAAACTGTTTTTTTGTTTAAAAAAATTATCTTTATCTGTATATAATTTTATTTTATTTTATTTATTTTATTATATTTTTTTTGAAAAGATGTAATTTATTTTATTTGAATGCTATAAAAAATTATTTTCTTTTTTCTTCTTGAATAAAAAAGTTGACACCAGACAATTTCAAAATCTCCTTGAAAAATCCGAGGAAAGTAGAATGCAAAATCTTTCGAAGTCTGAAAAAAAAGAATCAGATTATCCAAAATTCTATCCAATTGCCACCTGCACCTCGTAATCTGTACTTCTATGTTCGGATCGCCCCCTGGGACTGGGAGCAGTACTTTGATATATACGCTTCTCTGAACAAATCAAACTTTTTTTTTTTCTATTCTTTGAGGTTTTATAAATTTTTTTAAAAACTTTAAAACAAATCAGTGATATTAAGAATAGGTGGTTATTTATTATTATTATTTTTTAAAAACTTTGTTGCTTCGGAGGCGTATATATATAAATTCCACCATGAGAAGGCTAGCCCCCGTTTGATTTGTTTTCACCTTTTTAATTTTTAGTTTGTTTAATTGTTTTCTGATAAAAGTTGTTTTAACTTTTATTTTATTTTTTGGTACTCTAAAGTGTTCGAGAACAGCGGTACCATACATGACACGGTACTATTCAATTTTTTGTAAGTGTCTTTTGAACTTGCAAAATAAGTTAATTTCCAAATAACTTTTGGTGGGATTTGAATTTTTATCATTTAGGTGGGGAGGGAATATACCAAAGTTTTTATAATTAGATATATTTAATTTTAAAAAGTAAGGATTATCTAATTAAATTAATTATTTACATTTAAATTAAATATGAGATAATTTATTTTAAAAAATATAATATAAATAATAAATTTAATTGATTAGTCTCTATTTTTTTTTTAAATCTGGTATACTGATTATAAAAACCCTCGGGAATATACAACCACTTATCTATGTAGATAACATACATATTCTGTTTTTAACCACAATCAATACTTCTCATAATTTCAACCAAACTTGATAATCCCATTTCATACCATAACCCCATATTTTTACTAAAGTATTATCATATCTTATCGTTCTACCTATCACCTTATCTCTACCATCTCACTATAGAAAAAGTGATCTATAACATCCGTTTTTAAAAAATACTATTAATTTGCATAAATCTCTTATTTTATTTGCATACTTGCCTTTGTTCCCTCATTTAGGTTTTGATATATTGTTCCATGGTTGATTAGTTAACTTAAACAAAACTAAAATTGAGTTAATAATAAATTTTCAATTATTTATGTTGCAACGAGCGACATGAAACATAGAAACTAAATCAACATGAGTATTTAACCCTAACAGTAAATAAAAGTTAAAAGAGTTAGATATTTCATGATTAACCTTTAAGTACGTAGGGCATCTAACCCTAATATAAATTTTTTTCCTCTTAGGTGAAACATCAACTTTAATATGAAACATATTTTCCATATCAAATGCATTTTAGAGCATGTCTACTTATAACTTAAATCATTGTGCACTTCCTTTTTACATTTATGATAGAGATTCGAGTCCACCGTTTGTATTTATCAACGTGTGTGAGGAGTTTTTTTCCCTCGTTAAATTGATCTCTCTCATATTATGTAATGTTAAATTTCATCAAGCTTTGTTAAACCCCTAATATTTTATATATATATATATATATACATATAAAATGAATTGCAAAACACTCTTATGAGTTTGTCTAAAAATACTCAAAAACACATTTATATTTTTATCACATCTAACCCTTGTGCCGTTAATTGACTTCAGTCAACTTTAATAGAGGATTAGGAATTTTGGTCAAATTATCATTTTGCCTATGAATAAGATAAAAAAATAATTAAAAAATTGTATCTCTACCATACATCTGAGAGATGAATGATGGCGATTTTTTTCAAAATATGAAAAATAAAATATTTTTTTTTAAAAAAAAGTAAAAATTAATTAAAATTAAAAATTAGAATATGAAAACTAAATTAAAAAAATAAAAATAAAACAAATCACTAGACAACTGGTAGCGGGGTCTAAACCAAATAACATGAAAATTTTGAAGCCTTAGAGCATCTCCAATTTTCCCATGGATTGTGTTTTGAAAAAAAAATATCATACATTAATATCAAAGAATTTGTTTCCTACATAATATAGGTATCATTTGGTAGATAATCGAATTGAAAAATTATTCTCTAATGCTACCATGTATTCTCATTTAATGTCTCCATATATTTCCATTTAATGCTTCTATATTTTCATTTAATGCTTTTATATTTTCTTTTTATTTTTATTTTTAATTATATCTGAAAATTGAAATTAAAAAATTATTGATTTACTGACATGACTGTTTAACACACCATTTGACAATAAATAGTTATGTTAATAATGCCTTTTTTTTTTTTTTTTTTTTTTGTATTACCTTAGCTTGACATTGATGAATGATAATTGCATTAAAAAATTTTATTTTAACTCAATATTTATTCATCTTATGTAGCATATAATTTTTTTACAATCCATAAAAATATTGGAGATACTCTTAGGATCAATTTCTTCTGGTGGCCATATATCATGCTGAATTTTAGGAATTCAAACTACACCTTCAGACATAATGAACTTGTTTCCATAATGAACAAATTAAATGTTGATCAAAATTTTAAAACCAGTTTGTATATCGAACATATGAATTCTACTTCTAAAATTCAACATGATCTATGGCCATTGGAAGAAATTGATCCTAAGGCTTCAAAATTTCCATGTTGTTTGGTTGGACCCCACTGCCGGTTGTCTCGTGGTTTAATTTATTTTTTACTTTTTAATTTATTTTTTATTTTTTTAAATTTTAATTTATTTTTCATATTTTAAAAGAAATATCCACTGTTCATCTCTCAAATAGACGGTGGAAATATACTTTTAATTTTTAATTTATTTAATTTGCTTTAATTTTTAATTTTTTAATTATTTTTTTATCTTATTCATGGGTAAAATGATCATTGGATCAACATTCCTGGTTAACAGTTAAAGTTAACGGAAGTCAACTAACGGCATGAGGTTTGGTGTAATAACAGAGTAAATGTCTTTTTGAGTGTTTTTAGACAAACATTAGGAGGGTGTTGTGCAATTTATTCATATATATATATATATATATATATATATAGTATTTTAGACTTTTGTAATTGTAATGTCGTTAAATTATTGGAATTATTATGTGGCTAAAATCAAAACCAGACTTTATAGGGTTACTTTTTCAATCGGCCCGTATCGTTGAGACCTAAATTAACATTATCTGGTATACTTATCTATGGTTAATTCTGTCTATCAAGCATCATACTTGAATATGGATTAAAAGTCATCTGGGCTTAATGACTTTGAGTGGTATTATTGGCACCCCAAACAGGGTCTGACCAAAGCCCATTCTTAAAAGTTTCCATTTCGTTCTTCACTCATCCGTCCATTGAGATTCTGAAAGTAATCTATGAATCCACCAGAATCAAACCCCTCAATTTGTCCTATACATATAAAAACCTTGTCAAAAAATGGTGTCACAAATCCATAAACCTAAGAAACCTGACTAGAAACGAAGATTAGACCCAAAAAAAAAAAAAAAAAAAAAATGGTATCAAGCGTGATTACCGAGAATTTATATGAAATTAAGTTAGATTGGCAGTTTGTTATAGAGGCATTGTTTGTTTTTCCCTTGGTAATTCTTAGTTCCGCTTAAATATTAATTTGAGTTTAACTTCTTCTTTTATTTTTCTTTTATCTTGTATCTTAGTTTAGGTAAAAAGAAAAATCTAATTTATAAAGGGATGAGGCTATTATCACCCGAGAAATTGCTTCTCACATCAATTTTTTTTACTAAATTTTTAATTACAAAAATATCCATACTTAAAAAGACTTATAGGGACATGATAATTGAAGGAAATAAAAACAAGATTTCTTTCAGTTTTTATTTTATTTTTGTTTTTATTTTTTTAGCTTATCTTCTTGTTCAACTACATTTATAGACAATTATTTTTTTCCTATCAATCTAAATTCATTTATTATATTAATTAACATCTAAAGTATATGTGAATTAAATGACTTTGGATGATAAAGTTTTGTGCATGTGTACATGTTTATTTCTTTATTTTTTCTTGCTTTGTTTTGTGTTTAATATAAGGTTATATAAATAGAATATCTCGAAAGAAACATATTTTGATCATACATAGAAAAACATATTTCCATCCAATAAAAAAAAGGGATAATCCTAATTTCTCCCCTGTAGTTTGATGAAATAGCCAAAATCCCCCCTTACTTTTAAAAATCACTAATATTCCCCTCTTGATTTACAAAATGGATAAAAAACCCCTGCAGTTTATTAAAATATCTAAAAAACCCCCTACCGTCAATTTGAACGTTAGAAGTCAACAGTTGATCGTTAATGTGAAAGGACAAAACTGTCCAAACAAAATAAAATATAAAAAAATATAAATATTTAATAAATTGATAATTTAATATTTAAAAAATTGAAAAAAATCTCCACCGTCCATCTTTAAAATGGATGGTGGTGATCAAAATTATTAAAAAATTTTAAAATTTTAAAATATTAATAGTCCAAAAATAAAAAAAAAGAACTCAAACTCTCTCTCTCTCTCTCTATTTCTCATTCTCTCTCTTCTCCTTCTCTTTTCTTTCTTCTTCTTCCTCTCTCTCTCTCTCTCTCTCTCTTCTTCTTCTTCTTCTCCTCTTCTCTCTCTCTCGGCGGTCTCCGTCAATGGAGGATCTCTATCGACGGAGACCCAAAACGGGTTTCCGAGCGGAAACCCGTAGATCTACGGGTTTCCGAGCGGAAACCCAGATATCTACGGGTTTTCGAGCGGAAACCCAGATATCTACGGGTTTCCGAGCGGAAACCCAGATCTCTGGGTTTTCGATCAACCCAGACTTCTCTGGGTTTTCGCTCGGAACCCGAAGATTTACAGGTTTTCGAGCGGAAACCCAGATCTCTGGGTTTTCTATCAACTCAGACTTCTCTAGGTTTTTGGCGCCGGAAACCCATCGATCTATGGGTTTTCAATCGGAAACCCAGAGATCTCTGGGTTTCCAGGGTCGGAAACCCAGAGATCTCTGGGTTTCCAGGGCCGGAAACCCAAGTATTTCTGGGTTTCGGCGTCTGAAATCCAGAAATCTTTGGGTTTTCGACAACCCAAATTTTTTTTTTTGTTTTTTCTTTTTGTTATGTTACTGTTGTGTTTTGATGTTGTTATTACCGTGTTGAGTGGTTTGTGTTATGTTGTTGTATTTGATGTTGTTGTTAAAGTGTTGAGAGGTTTGATGGCGATGGTGTTTTCTGTTGATGATGGTTTGGTTAAACGGAGATGAGTGAAGATATCCGGTTGGATGAATAGATGATGATGGTGCACTTTATGATTACAGTGTTATGGTGTTAAGGGTAGTTTGGTCTTTTTGCTTACTATTGTGGTCAGAAACCAATTCTCACTAACGGAGTTAACAGAAGGGGTAAAATGGGATTTTTAGAAACTACAGGGGAGTAATTAGCGATTTCTTTAAACTAGAGGGGGGAAATTAGGATTATCCCTAAAAAAAATCAAATCTAGGTTTTTAGACAAATTATTCTTATATAAAATATTCTATACATATATGTGTGTGTGTAAACAAGTGTTAAGAAGAGTAATTTTTTTCTTTTGCGTTTTTCATGGCCAATATATTTTGAAGTTATTGATGAGAAAGAAAGGAAAAAGAATGAGAGAGGAGATTGAACCAAAACGAAAAAGGAGATAAAAGAATAATAAAAGATGATGGATTGTAGAAGAATGAGAAAAAAAAAAAGAAAAAAGAAAAGCATGAAAAGCAAAAAGTATTTATAAATGTGAATTTTATAAATTACATATATAAATTGGTTTAGGGTAATTTTTTATATTTCAATGGGTCAATAAAGAAAAATATAAAATTTTAAATCTTATAAATGGGTGTAAGGAGCAGTTTTTTGGATGGCAATAGGGCCACCCTTTAAAAAGTCAAGACTTTTAGCTTACAACTTAATAAATAAGTCCTTAAATTACTAAATTGGCATTAACATATGAGATTATCCTTTTATTATTATTTTATTATCAAAAGATTCCTAACGAAAAAAAATTCTCAATTTTAACCGTAACTCTTATGGTGGCAATGGTCGTTGTCAGTAATCAATTGCCGACCACCCTCTTATGTGCGTCTTTGGGAGGAGGTTGGGTGGCCTCTTGATCGGAGGATGCTTTATCTCCCCTCCATTCGATTAGAAGAGGAGGCTACTACTTCCTCTTCATAGGGAGGCCACTAGCAGCCTCCAAACTATTTCAAGAGGTTGTGGCCTTCAGCTGTCAGAGAATAGAGGAGGTTACAACCTCCTCCATTTTATTTATTTATTTATAACCTCCTCTATTTTATTTATTTATTTATTTATGTTTTATATATTTTGGTTTGTATATTATTAAAATTAAAATTATTTTTTTGAGAAATTAAAATTAAAATTATTGATACTATTTTTTTTATAAAAATTTTAATAAATTCATCTTAATTAATTCAAATAATTAAAATTTTGAAACAATATGCTTATGAAATTAATTTTAATTGAATACAAATGAAATTGGAAAGTTATATAGGTAAACAAGCCAATCTACATTATCATTAAACCATTCTAAAAATTAAAAAAAATATATGTAAAATCTTAAATATCAAAACTTACTAAAATCTTACTTAAATTAAAATCTATTAAGATTTAAGATAATATACCAAACGCCAATTAAGTTTATTAAGCTTTCCAACTTTGTTCCCTTCAACCTTTGTATTGCTTGTTAATATTCTATGAAATATTTACATGCTTTTGCAAATGGTTGTGATGTGATGTAAAAATTGGCATTTCTCTTAGGCAGTGTTTGGTGAATGGGATTTGAGATAGGATTGGGATTCAAAAATCCCAACCTTCCCAAATCTCATGTTTGGTGAGCAATTAAAATGAATGAGATTGAGATTTTTGGAATCCCAACCTCTCATTCAATCTCACTCTTTTGTCATTTTTCAATCCCACGCCCACCCATGTCATTAGGTGGGATGGGATTGGATTGGATTTTATATATATATTTTTTCTCTCCATTTATCTCTCTTCTTCTTCTTCTTCTTCTTCTTCTTCTTCACACATCTGGTTCTGGGTTCGGCGAACCCAGAACCGATTGGTGGTTTTGGGTCCGTCGACCCAGAACCAATCAGTCCTGGGTTCGTCTTCTTCTTTTTCTTCTTCTTCTTCACACATCTGGTTCTGGGTTCGGCGAACCCAGAACTGATTGGTGGTTCTGGGTCCGCCGACCCAGAACCAATCGGTTATGGGTTCGTCTACCCAGAACTAGCGATCGGTTCTGGGTTCAGCGAACCTAGAACCAGACTTTCAGTTTTTTTTTTTTTTTTTTGGTGTTATGATGATTTAATGTTGTTGAAGATGATGTTGTTATAGGAGATGATGATATTGATGAATTGGATTGATGATATTGATGAATTGTGTGTTGATGATGTAGAATTGTGGGAGATGATGATATTGATGAAGTGAGTTGATGAAGTTGAATTGTGGGTGATATTTTTTATTTTTGTTTTTAGATTTTTTATAAAATTAATTTTATATAATAAAAAAATTAAAAATTAAATTAATTTATTTCAATCTAATCCTAATTTACACCAAACACGATATGGTATAATTTTTAATCCAATCCCAAGTTTTACCAAATATGAGATGGTGATTTTTCAATCCAATCCAATCCATTCAAATCCAATTCAATCCAATCTATTCCATTCCAATCTCGCGTGCCAAACAGAGCCTCAATGTATATGTTTTATATTTTTTATTTTTTTTATTTTTTTTATACTACACAACACATCTCTCCCAATTTGAAATTCTTTATTGGAACTCTTATCATATGAATATATTCTTTAAAAATTATTTTTAAATTTAGAAAATAAAGAAAAAATGTTAATAACTTTTTTAAAAAAATTTCTTTGAAACTTCCACCGTCCATCAAATTTCCACCATCCACCACGTGATGGACAGTAGATATCATTTAAAAAAAAAATAAAAAAATTTAGAATAGAAACTTTATAAAAATTAACTTATTTCATTTAGGAATGGAGATTCAATTTGAAGATTGGATCTCCACCTTCAATTGATTATCACTAACCCTAATTCATCATCCTTAATCCACCATATCAGTTAGCTATCATTTGCCCATTCATCACCATCATCAACCCATCATCAATAACATCAAAACATAATCATCATCATCAATATCATCAACCATTCGGAAAAATTTGAAAAAAGAAAAAACTAAAAAAGATGGAGAATTGTGGTCTCATTTGTTGGAGACTAAAGGTTTCCGATGAAGGAGACCTAATGGTCTCCATTGTGTGAAGTCTAAAATTGATCTCCTTAATGATGGAGACCAAATATGGTCTTCATGGTGATGGAGAATTGATACATAGAGATTAGATATAGTCTCCATTGCTGACTTTGAGTGTTCATCCTCGAAGCCGATGCATATTAGTTTTTGCTCTTGCTGATGTCGACTTCGAGTTTTTCCTTTCCAGATATAAAAAGAGAGAGAGAGTGAGAGAAAGGAGAAATGAGAGAATCTACATATGAATAGAGAGTTTATGTGTGTGAACAATTAGTTTGTGTGTGAATGGGGAGATTGTTTGTGTTTATTAGATTGGTTCACTCATCTCCAGATGGAGATAAAAATGAACAGTTGGTGAAGAGCCAAAGCCATCCATCTTTGAGATCCAATCTACTAATTTTTTTCTTTTAAATATTTTTGTTTTCATCTCTACCATTCATCACAAGGATGAACGGTGGTGATAACATTATTATTTAAAAAAAAAAATTATTTCAGTTTTTTTTTAAAGTATTTTTTTAAAAATATTATTATATTTTATATATTTTATCTTGCACCTGATGTGGTGTCCATTTGTTAGTATTTTTTTATTCAGTTAACTGTTTTATGTTATTATTAATTTATATTGCAAAAATGGTTTTGTCATTCTACATTAATGGTTAAACTTTAATTTAACATCAATTTTAACGACAAGGTTTTTTTTGGGATATTTAAATAAACAATAGGCGTTTTTTTTTTCTTTTTTTTTTTTTGTTTTTATCTATTTCATCAATTAATAGAGGGTCTTTAGCGATTGCGCCAAACTTAAGGGTGAAGCAAGGATTATCCCTCAAAAGTTTTAAAAAGACATGTTATTTAACTATCTGACCATTTAGGCTTGGGAGAAAAACAATGTTTTAAGAAAGAAAATAACTCCTAAGACATATATGTTCTCAAAAAACTCCTAAGACATATATGTTTGGAAAGTGGAGTTTTTTAGGCATATTTGGAGTGCCAATAGAAACACTCAATGTCTTCTCATCAACCTACTCAACATAATGTGTCATCGGACGGGCCTTGCACCTACAAAGTAGGTTGTGCCTGCCTACAATATTGTATTTGGTTTGGGATTTGATCGTATACTGTCGTACAAAGTTTCTTTGAACTTTCCCCTTGAAATAGAAATGGAATTAATCAATAAATCTCAGTTGAAATTATTTCAAGACAACAGGAACATTTGTAATTCATTTTGACAAATATATGGGTTGAGAGTGGTTTGACAGAAAGCCTAAAATCTTTATTCAACGGCACACTAGCCCCAATTACACACACACACATATATATATATATATTTCTTTTTTATCAGTATATATTGATATAATAAATTTTCGTTTTTTATTTATTTTTATTTACTTTAACACATTCAATATCTACTTAATCAATGATTTAGATATAATACATTGATTTAATTAATTTCAGTAAGTAGTAAATTGATAACTAGATATATATCATTCTTCTAAAGATAATTTCCCTTCTTTTAGAAAGGCAAGCAGTTTTTTTCCGTGCATGTTTTACAAACAAATTAACTAGTTTTTTTTTTTTTTTTAAGGAAACAAATTAACTAGTCTTAAGAAAGAAAAAATTGTTAATATACTGGCACATATGTCTTATAAAATGTATCGTAATGATGCCTAATGTCTATTGATTCAACCACATTATCAATACTGCCCCGAACAATTTAAAAAACTTATTGTTACAGTGAGTGCATAATTGCTCATGAGTTGGGGTGCACTGTGTATGATAGTTTATTTGTCCGACAAATAATTGTTAGAGCCATGCACACATATCTAGAGTTATTTATATATAATACATATAACTAGAGTTATATATATATATAGACACACACTCACACTGATGAATATGCTTCTAGTCTCACATCATTATTTCCTCACTCCCAAAACAACCATACTCCTAAATATTTATTTTAGTATTGCGTACACTTGCTCTTGAACATACTTATACGCACATATGATACATATAATAAAAATAATAAAAATGTAAAATCAATATTCATTAATGTCCATTTAATTATTTTGGATTCAAGTGTTAAAATGACTCCAACATAAAGATGTAATTAGGAATTGAAATTAAATCACAAAATTAATATAACACCACCATAACGTAAATGTTCCACGCATGCATTCGCACTTAAATCTTTATTCTGTTAATGTATAACTGTTCTCAAATTCTTTGTTCAATTAAACTGTCAATCTCCTGACACATTAGAAAAGATTACATACTTAGAGTCTTAGACCATGCAAAAACTTCTACATCACCATTTCTACAAACCACTGCATAAAAATGAGGTGGAGAAACCACAAAACAAGAATTGTTAAACGAAGAGCAAATAAAATTAAAGGAGGGAAGAAAGTATATAGAATAATAATAAGTTTCATATATAAATAAATATATATATATATATATATATATATATATACAGTCTATTGCTTGATATCGTGACACGAAACATACATGCCACATTAGGTTTTTCTTTTTTCGTTCACTCACAAACAAGAAGTGGAATCCTGAAACAACATAGGTACTAACAGGAATTGAAGGAAGTAATACTGGTGGGGACGTTGAATATGCATGACGAGAACAATATCGTCACGATTCGTATGAAAATGATGATCATAAATTCCACTAAACTGACGAGAGAAAGGGAGAGAGGGGTTTTGTTTTTATAAGAAAACAGTGAAGGATCTTTTTCGTGGGAAGAGAAACCTTATATCAAGACCTTAGATAGAAAATGTGGACTCCATTGCTCTGCTCATTGTTTTTGTTTTGTTTTGTTTGTTTTGAGATGCCATATCTCTTTCTCTCTCTCTCTCTGTCCCTCTCTCTGTGCAGTACTCTTCTCTGCACAACACAAACCAAAATGAAAGCAAAAGAAAATGGGAATTCTGATTTCTCATTAAGTACCCACCAACTATATATATGTTCCACGCTCTCTCTTTTTCTCTACACTTCTCTTTTTTCCAATTCCTATATTTAGCATTGATCTAAAAGTACACAAAACACACCATCATTAATTACCTCTTTGGTTCACTGGCAGAACTTAACATAACTCACGAAAAAAAAAGAAAAAGAAAAAAAAAACACACCCACCAAAGAAAGTGAAACCCCAAAAGAAAGAGATCAGAAACTTAAAAATATGATAATTTAAAGAGACCTGTGTTCAAGGTTATTGATATTGGTTCTTTGTCTCTTAACACTCCCTGAAGAAGACTCATCACCAGAAGTCTTCTCCATAACTGCTTTTAAAGCTTCTTGGATTGAGCTTATACAGTACTGTTGTTGTGGTGGTGGTGGTTGCTCACCACTGCTACTTGAATCTTCTTCTCCAGTAATGAACAAAACATTCTTTACACGACCACCAAGTGTTGTGATTTCAGCTTTTAGTGTTCTTAAATGCAAAGCTTTCAAGGTCTTTATTAGGTCTGGTAAGAGATCAGACCTATCTTCACAACAAAGTGAAGCTTTGATCACAAACTTACCATCCTCGTCCGCTGCATCAACCGTTAGCTCATCCATTTCCGTTGGCACCGGGCTGGTTTCGGCTATTAAAGAAGTCTGTCGTTTTAGCTCTTTGACATGTTGGATTACCTCAGCTAGCAACGAAGCTTTGTCCGTCTGTTTCCACACAACAAAAATGAATCAACTTTAAGTGACAAACTTTAAACACGTATTGTTTTTGTTAGCTATAGCTAGCAATGAAGCTGAAAAAACTAAGCTTTGTTTTCTGTGCATTACTACATTAAATGGACATAATATTGTACTACTATTAAGTTGTGTGAAAAGAAGAGATGGGGTTTTGAAGTTTTTACTAGTTTGATGATTCAAACTTGATTCTAATCAAAGGGAGGAGGAGGAGGAGGAGGAGGAGGAGCAAATAGTGTAGTGCATGACCGACAGGAATGCTAGTTTGTCTTCATAGTGTGACTAATATCCGGCAAGAAATTTCCATGAAAGCTTTTTAACTGCTCCTTGGTTTCTCTTTATCATTACAATTGAGCGACATTAACGCTTATTCCCTTTTTTTTTCGTTTTTTCTCTCCTCGGAACTACAACAAAGACTGAGAAGAATAAACCAAAAGACAGACAATTTTTCTTTTTTCCTACTCTTCTTTTAACATATAAAAACAGAAAATGTGACTGCCTTTAATGTGTAATGGTAGGTTTTGATTGCATATGATCACACCAACGATAGAAGTAGAATCTCAGAAAGATCTTTGAATGAAGAAGCTCATTATAATAGAAAACAAAAAGGGAACACAAAAGGCACATGACGCCCCCGTATAAATATTACACCATATTGTACGCGTGATCATATTAATTTGAGGGTGGTTTTTTTTTTTTTTTTTAATTTTTAATTTTTTTCATGTTTTATTTTCAGTGAAAGTGTTTTAACTGTTAATAGATGAATTTACTAATACCATTACTTACTTTGGTGGTGCTTGGTAGTAAGCTTCGTAGTTTAGCAAGATGGTTGTTGATTCTCTCTCTTCTTCTCCTCTCAGCCTCACTGTGGCTTTTAGAAGCGGCGAGTGCCTTGGCATCCATGATTTCCTGTGCAGTCATTTTTCCCAACTCAGACTGTAACCCAAAAGGAGCTGAACCGGGTTGAACGACCGGTCCAAGTGTATCGGATATGATCCTCAGATGATCAGCTGATGGACCATCATATGCAAATTGTAGGGCAGGAGCTCTTCTGTTCACCATGTTTCCATATGATGAAGGTGGAGGTGGAAGAAGAAAAGGGTCGTGGTCACGAACCGGGTTTCCCGTGTACTGCGCCGGGTTGAAGGAGTGAACCTGGGAGAGAGACCATGGTAGAATTGGGGAAACTTCAGGAAAAATCAAGCCTCCCCTACCTCCTCCTCCTCCTCCTCCTCCATATATGTCACCGCTTTGTTGTTGCTGCTGGTGTTGCATTTGTTGAAGAAGTAATTGTTCTTGGTAACCTTGGAAGCTATGGATAGTCTGAGAACACTGTCCTTGATCTTCTTCCTTCAAACCACACATAGCTTTATACTCACTCTATGCAGAATTCTAGGCAAGAATATTCAATTTCAGTTGCTTGGAGGTTGTTATCATATTTTATCACTTGCTTCTGTCAAAAGGAAGATTTAAAAGAAGAAAAGAAAAGCACTTTTCCACAAACATAGAAACGGGAAAAAAAAACATGGTTAATAGGGGAAGAAACAAGCAAAAAGAGAAAACAAGAAACAGACCTTCCTTTGATATATGTTATATGAGGGAATATGGACTGACTTTTCAGTGCTCTCTTCTCTATCTTTTGTGATGTTGGTGTTGGTGGTGGTGGTGGTGGAGCTGGTGTGGTACAAAGAAAGAAAAGCCAAAGATTTAGACTATGCTGTGGAATGATGATGATGATGATATTGATCTCTCAATCTCTTTCACTTGGGGTAGGTTTTTTTTCTGCCACGCCTTTGTGGGGTGATGACTGATGACTCTTGTTATCTCTTTTTTATCTCTTTGGCTTCAACTAAGCTATCAACTTGGGTGATTTGTTGGTATCTTTTTGGTTCCTTTGTTTTTTTCTTGGATGATCTGCATCGATCGCCTTCCACCACTCTAAATATATAGAGCATGTAGTTAAGTACTGCTAGTCTCTCCCTTTACTTTCTTCTTACGGCATTCTCTGTCGATCCTTGTAGCTATCAGGAGAGAGAGAGGTGGGGGATCTTTTTGTTAGTAAATAAGAATATTATAATAGAGAAAAAAGTAAGATAATAAAATAAGAATATTTGTTGCTTAGTGATTGGTTCAAAGTGTATAATTACAGTTTGTGTGTGCAGTGGAAGAGAGAGAGAGAGAGAGTGGGGGATGGGAAACACAAAAACAAACACAGTGAACACACAACACACAGATTGTCGAACCGACCAAAGACCAAAAAAGGCTGATAGTATCATCATGATAAAAGGCTTAGCTAAACTCTTTTCTCTATAAACTTTTATTTTTGAGGCCTCTTCACCTTTCCTTACCTCGGTCAAGCCCCCACGTTCTTCCATACTCTTGGCTATTTCCACGCCACCCTTTCTGCTTCCCCAAGACCATGTAATCATTGTGTCTTGGAACACACTCCATCTCTCTCTCTCCATAAGCTTCTTGGTTTCAGTAACAATATTACATTTGTATTCATGGCTCTTTGCGGTCCTTTTGGACTTTAGGTCTTTTGGAAGGTTATATAAGATAAAATTGCAAACCAACTAAAAGGGTACATTTTTTAAAGTTGATATACACACATATATATATTATAATTATATGTGCCTGAATTGAATTCTCACTTGATTATATCAGTGACATGTACAGCATATATTGAGCAAGAAAGTGGAGTTTTGTATATGAGACTAATGCTTGTACACGTTTTGTGCCTTTATTTGGAAAAACTAGGAAAAAAGAAAGTGTTTTAAATATTACGTGTTTCTCTTATATTGCTCTTTTCTGGCTACATGAGGATGCTTCCAAGTTCCCACTTCACAAATTTTATTTATTTATTTATTTAGAAGGTTAATGGCTTGACTCTCAGAGTGAGTGCTCGTCACTGTCCAACAAACCCCGTTTGTTTCTTTACACTTTCATTCGTTGAAGCACAAGTCTATAACAAAGACATTAATTAGTAAAACTTGGGAAAGGGTATGAGAAAAGAAAACACAAGTAGCTGGGTTCGGTTCGGGTAAGATAGTCTATTTAGGAGTTAAAAGAGCTAAAAACACCATGAAATTATAGATGTTTCCAATCACTTTTAACAGATGGGGTAGGTATCCCGAGGCTCTAATCACTGTTAGCTTTATCCGATGCCACGAGCTCTAGGTTTTGCTGCAAACGGCTTGCTGGTTTGGCCTAAAGAGGTTCAAAACTCTTTATGACATATCATGTTTTTGTAGTGAAAAGATAAAAGAGTGAAAAAGAAGTAGGTGTCAATATTATGTCTCAAAGGTCTTGACCAGCAGGGCCGCCTGGGTAGTTAATTACACAGTTATCTTTATAAGCTAGCAGCTTCCCTAACACAAAAGTAAAATGAAAAATGATTAGACCAACCTACCCTCTTTAGTTTTCTTTTTCAACACCCTAATTGTGTAGAGAGAGATGGAATATAATCTTTGTCTTAACTTTTTGATTTGATTGAAAGGTCTTGTTAATGTCTCTTAACCTTGTCTGGACACATATTAATATGATTTTATAAATATATAAAAGTTTGAACAGGTATATTTTATTCTTTTTTATTTGTTTTAAGCGGCCAAATGATCAACTTACAAATATTTGTCAAGAGATATATAGAAAAAAAGTCTTAGGAAGCAAGGTCTAAAAACAAGGAAGTCTCTAATGACTAGAAGTTGGGAAATAATTACCCTTTTTGAATCCAACTGGATGGATCTATTCCACCAAACAAAGTCTAAACTATAATTTTTATTTTGAAGTATTTGATGCAATTATTTTCAGTTAGATTGGTCGAACTTGATTGTATTTGTTACAATATATTCTTATTAATAAAAGGGTCTGATTATATATATATATATATATATGAGGACTTTTATAATAAGATTTATCTGATTTTAAAAAGTAAGGGTCAATCATTGAAATTCATATTTATATATATAGATGATTTTTATAATCAAGTATATCTGATTTTAAAAAGTAAGTACCAACCAATCAAATTCATCATTTGCATTCTCTTTCCTAAAACACATTATCTTTTTTATTTAATTTCAATACAAATGATAAATTTGATTGATTGACCTTTAATTTTTAAAATCAAGTATAACTGATTATAAAAACCCTCTATATATATACATATATATATATATATAATGTGGTTTTACCTAGAAAGATAACTCTTTAACTATGCCTATATCTCAATGGTAATTATAGTCATTGCTAGCTTAACCTATATATGCTTCAATATACTCCAAATTAAATTGGCTTAAGATGCATTTTTATAAAAATTTTAAAAAGAAGAAATGAAATAATCACACAAACAAGTACCAACAAGCAGATTTCCAATGTCTCCCATGGAGTGATTGTAATTGTCTTTGATATGTGGGTACGGAGGCCTTCTTTTACCATATCAGGCCAGTCACTAGGCACTCAGTGTCCTATATAATGTTCTTTCTCTGTAGAATACTATTTGCTTTGGCATGAGAAAAGGAAGCTTAGAGAAGGGTTCTTGAACAATATTATTTATTTATTTTTATAAAGAAGTGATTGTGGTCACACGCATGGGTGCATTGGTCCCCTTCGTTTTGATATCTTTTTCATCTTTTTTGTACCTTTCTAAGTTGTGGGATTTTATAATACCCTATTCAAACATTTGATGATAGCTGCACCACCCACTAACATTCTCCACGAGAGAAGCTCCCTTTTTTTTTTGTGGGGTTTTGTGATGAAGTCACTTCCACCCTGTCATGACGTAGTTTCTTCCTCAGTCCATTTTGTTTGCCCATCCATTTGTGCTTATGGCTTCTGCCCTGAAGAGTTTCCTCTAGCGTAGAGAAGCAGACTTTACTAGCTTCTGCCTTATTATGAGTGATCTTTGAATTCATTCCACATTTGGTGGAATTGCTTCCTCTCTCTTTCTCCCAGTGGAGAAATGAAATCTAAGGATAGACTTTTGGTTCCAATGTTTTACCCAACCTAATATTGCATGAGAATTAAGTAGATAAAGTTTGATTAACTTAACCACACAAATTTAGGGTTTATTTACGAAAGTCACTTCTTTTTTTTTTTTATTTCTTTTTTTTTTTTTTGTTTTGAAAAAAAAATCACTTTCGTCGCTTTAGTTTGTTTAATTTTGATCTCTAATCATACCAAACTGTGAGGTAATTGGTTTGTCAAGTTATACACTATATCAAACCTGAGCCAAGCCATAAAATCTGTTTGGTTCGCTTTAGTTTATCAGTTTAGGCATAAATCCAAAATATATATTTATATAATTCTTTTTTTTTTTGAAATTAGATACCTAATCATAATGGTCAAGGTTTGCCAAATCTACCAAATTAAATGTTACTTATATGACCGAAAAATCTACTCCCAAAATATGTGAGATTTCTTGAAAGAAAACCACTCTCACAATATGAAAGACAATCCTTAATCCAAACTTACTCATCATCAAGAGACAAAGCTAATTTAGCAACACCATGAGCAACCTTATAGTAACCCTAGAAACAAAACAAACATTTAAAAAGCTTACTATTATTGAGAATCAAAATAATATCAATCTCCCCTTACAATTTGGTAAATATACATGATAGAATTTGAATTCTTAAAAGGAAATGTAAGGTTATGAAAGTTATGAGTCAATGTTATATATATATCACGTATGATGTAGTCACTCGAACTTGTGATAATCGTGTCATTGTCAACTATATTATATTTAAATATTTTGAACATTCACTACTAATAAATATCGTTTGGTGGTAAAGAACACTCATTCAGCTGAATATAGTATAATCACTCGAACTTGTGTTATTGTTAACTATATCATATTTGAATAGTCTAAACATCCACTACTAACAAATATGACTTTATGGTAGGGAATAAGCATTCAGCTGGTAATGATCCAAGTTCAAGTGGCTACTCAAACTTAGTGTCACTTATGATGTAGCCACTTGAATTTGGGTTATTATTAGTTGACCACCAAGCCGTATTTGTTTTGTTTTGTTTTTGTATTTTGGAGAGAACTAAGCCATATTTGATAGAAGTGGATGTTCAAAATATTTAAATATAATAATTGTATTTGTTATATAAATTGATTTGAGTATGCAAAATACATGTAAGTTAGAGGGATTTGATATAAACTTAAACTAATTCACTAGTGTCCATTTAATTGTTGCCATGTTAAGTTTTTAAATGAACCGTATTTTTTATTGAGTTGATATAGCCTACCTTTTGTTTTATACATATTAGATTGGATTATAAGATTTTGAAGTTGTTATTTTATTTTATTTTATCTTGTTGCAGTTTTTATTTAAATCACAATTAAATGCGTATCAATTTGCCGTGAACTTTTATTTTTTATGTTTTGAAATATCATGTACGGTGTGAACTTTTTAAGCTCGAAACAGAATTAACTTGAAATTGATTTGATTTGGGTTTCCACCTTTGAATTAGGCAGCAAAATCCTTACCGTTTCTTTGGCATGTATTGTTGAAGAAAGACTGATCAATTCTCATGCACTGTTGACTTCTGATCAAATAACAAAATATCGGTTATAACTTTCTCCAGATATCTCCAAATTTTAAGAACCGTAAGCTATAGAAGACAGTTAGGCCACAGAGCTCCCCAGTGACTTAAGATAAGCTGGCTAACTCTTCTTCAATCATCAAAACAGATTAAATTTTAAAAATACCTTTCTAATTGGATCTAATGTGTTAAAACGATATGAATAATACTTGAAACTTATGACTTTTGTTCGAGAACTTTGATTGCAGGCAGTTTACTCATGTCAAACTCCACTAGTTGAAATCAATTAACTCGTCCTCTAATTTGGCTTTATGAAATTGGAGAAGAAAATTAAGCGGATGCCCTTGTATGCAACTCGAGCAAGTCAAAGATAAATTATGAACTTTCCAAACTTTGTAATTAAATCCATCCAATATCACTTAAAAGATGAAATATAGAGATCTTTATGTAGCCATATGAAAGTTGAAGAGTGGGTCGGCTGATTGGTAGTTTATCCGAATTTATGTCAACTGATAAAGATGTGATTTCATCTAGGGCTACCAAACCGTGTAATTTATTAGTATTCTGGAAATAATCATTTATGGTGTTAAGCTTTAAAAAACATAAAATACAAACTCGCTCTAGTCTTCGTTACAAGAGCAAGACCGTAAATTAAATGAATATTTGGTGCGGTCAGGTTCATCCAAAGGCTAATCAGGTACAAGATGTACTTGAATATTTTGTCCACTAAAATAGAGGGGCCATTAAATGGTCAGTACCTACCAATAAAAGAATGCATTCATGTCATCATAGAATTTTATTGCCTTATCTTACGTTTGTGTCCATTAACCGTTTACGTCACTAAGCAAAAACGATTAACTCAATTTTCTCATGTAACAAGTTGATTGAATTCCTAAATTCAACTCCCGATAGAAACAGATATTTTAAAAGTGTCACAAATTAGCAACTTGTGTTGTTTTAGACAATTTGAAATTTTGACTAACAAAAGCACTCTTTTTGGTAAAATTACAAGTCTTCTCTCTCTCTCTCTTTTTTTTTCAACTCTCTTTCTCTCCTTTTAGCTCCCTTTTTATCTGATGTTGGCTTCTCTTTCTTAAAATTATTAAGAAAAAAATCTGAAAAGCCCTAAAAAATAGGAAATAATATCAGTGAACCTCATTTTTTAACATAAAAAAAAGGAGATAATTTCATATTAATTTCATTTTTAGAGGTTATTTTGATAATATCTCAACTATTAAACATTAAACTAAACTCAAAAATAAAGTTATAGATATGCTCCATCACTAAAATTGAGATGGTTTGATAGTAAGTTATATAATCACATCAATAAAAATTATGAGTTCAAATTAGATATTTTCATTTGACTTTCAAAATTATAATAATTCTTAGTAAAGTAGTCTATAAACAAGGATTATCATCATCACGAAGATTTTCAATTTAAATAAAGTCAAAATATTGTTTGACTTAGAAGTAAACTAAGCTCAAAGTCAACATGGGTTTGCAAGCATGGATGATTAAAATTATTCCAATAGTTAGGCTTATAATTAATGAGATCTCCGAGTGGGCCAGAAAAAAATCTCATATCATACATCTAAATTCAGCCAACTTCTTAGTAAATGTAAATCAAGCTGAGGTTTTCCAATCATGGATGAAGATAGATGTTTTCTACTTTTCTTTGTCTTCTTGGAGGCAGTTCCTTTGGTTGTAAAGTCAAAAAAAATCAGCTAAATTTCCAAACAAATGTATCCCCAAAGTGGGACAGCGGGCCTTCTCATCCACTCCACGAGTCACTTACGACTTAATACAAGTACAAAACTGCTGTTATGATCATTTCCCTATGCCGAAAGCCTCTTTAATCTTGCACCACCTTTCTCTCCAACTTAAACAGCCTCAACTTTCAAGCAAAGTTAATGTCAGCTCAGCGTGTTCAATATTCCATTATTTTTTGTTTCATTTATTATGACTTCTTACCATTCGTTATAATCATATGAAATAATGGTGAATTTCGTTCATTGGTAATGAGTTTCCGATATTATAGTTAGATGAACATGCTAAACATATTTAATTTCGAAATAGTTCATATTATCTGTATTTTATTAGGGATTTTGTTAGTGACTGTAATAATTCTTGTGAAAATAAATTGTCATTTTTAGATGAAATTTATGAAGATGTTTAAGAGTTATAGGAGTAGCTTTTGAAAAATTTTGGGATACCACTTGTGATGGAAGCAACTCAAATTTGAAATATTGTCAGGTTAAAGAAGCGTTCTTTATCATCAAATCACATTGGACACAAAACTAGATAGTGTATCTAATTTATTCACTATAAAACAACAATTAATCTATAATGAGAAAGATAGCTTTTGACAATAATGGAAGCCTTACCATTTCTCTCTTATGAGTTTCGAAATAATTGTAGGAATACATAATTCTAGTACAAACAAAGATTTAGCTTACAAAAAATTTCTAATAAATTCTACAAATTTTCATGGAAGGTTGTAGTAATTTTTTAGACTATATTTATCAAAAAATTTTAGAATTTTACTATGATCAATTTTGCCAAAAATATTTATCTTAATTATTACATGTGAATGCAACAAGTGGATTGTTCAAGCACATAATATTGCTTGCAACGAAAGTATGCATTATACTTCACATTTATATGAATAAGAGGGAACTGTGGCTACTAATTAAAATTTAAAGTAACTAAAATCCAAGTACTTAATTATGATCCTGAACAATCGAAGATATTAAATAGCACTGTTGGGCAATGATTTTGCATAATTGTGTACTGCTTAATTTTAGACTGCAATTAAGTGAGAAAAATTTTGATAAGTAGTACACTTTTCATAAATGGGTTTGAAAGTCAATGAATGAAAATGATTTGCCAGACAAAAAGGATAATAATTAAACTAATTATAACAAGTTCATTGACTTGGAAATAACAATATTTGAAGGAATGGGAGACACAAAATATCATTAAAAAAAAATACAACAAAGAAAAACCCCGGAAAGCAAAAGATTTTTAGAAGCAATAAAGCCTTCGACAACTAGAGAGTTTAACCCAGCTAAGGGAGATCCTCTAAAACCATAACACATCAAAAGGGAAGACCTTTGCTCAAGCATGGGTAACACAATTACAACTCCTAGGAACAAATTAATAAATAGAGTTTAAAGCGATGATGTTTTCCACTCCTAAGCGAAAGACAAGGGAGCCAATCAAACGGTGAAATATTATGTCTACAAAACATTACTTTAAAAAGCCCTCAAGCAATCCTCAATGATACCCCAGTTTGAACTGCAAGCGTCAGCAAATTCAACATCAAGAAAACCATTTTCAAATGAGTTAAATTACTCAAAATGATTCCATTACTACATCTCTAGATTCATGTATGTTATGACTATAACCGTTATGTTACTCTCATCCACTTATACAACAATTTTGTTATATATACGATTTTTTATGGTAATGCATTACCATTGCACTAATGTATTAAGGGATTAACCCTAAATGGAAGCTCTCATTTAGATAACATAGTCACTACTATTCCATCGTTTAAAGATTATAACCGAACAAACTGAGTTACTCATATTCACAAATGATTGAAACAAAAATGACTTTTTTCTTTTTTCTTTTTTTTTTTTTTTTTTTTTTTTTTTTTTTTTTTTAAAAAAAAGCTTTTATTTTATTTTCGTTCATGTGCATTTATAAACACCTATAAGTAAAATATTATTGTAGTAAACTAGATGGATACTCATATATATATATATATATATATCACATTATGGATAAATAAATAAAAATATTTATTGAATAATTCAGAAGAAAGGCAAACAATTAATTATTTATTTCACATAATTTTTAAGGGCATGATCCTGAGAATGAAACCACTGCAAGGTTGAAAACAATCACAGAATATCATCATTGATAAACTGTTTGATTAAAGTCAAAATCCATTATGAGTAGATTATATTTTGAAAAAACAGTTGCATGAGTTGAGCTTATTGAAGACATTTATATACAGTATGGTATTTGCACCCTTTAAAAAAATCTATGAGCATTCCCTTTTGTATACATAATATGTGTACCCATTAAAATTTTCAAATTGTTATAATTTATAAACACACCCTATGTATTTTCAAAACTGACTTTCCTCTGAACGTTTAATTTCATATTGTATATTAATAAACCACAAATTAATGATAATTTAAATAAAAATGAAAATGAAAATGAAAAGGATGGGAGGAGTTGCAGCTCTTCCGAGCACAGCTTCTGACATTTTAATTTAAATTTAATTTATTTAAATTAATTTAATTGTTTCTATTAAAAAAAAAGAACTTATAGTAATTTTCAACTATTTTAATAATCACTATTTAAAATTTTTAGTTAATAAAATTAATGTCTCGATGAAAAGAAACAATACTTGTTTAAAAAATTAAATAATATATAATTATGATAAATGAGTTGTATTTTTAATTAGTTTAATCCTTTTAATAATTTTATTTAAGGGAAATATTGATTTTTTTTTTTTTAACAAAAAAATACTATGGGGTCGTTTGTTTTTTTGTCTGAAGACTGAATAATGCTGTTGAAGACTGGAGACTGAATAGTGACTGAAACCTGAAATCTGAATGACATGTTTGTTTTTTTTTCCTTTACATCTGAATGTATAGTAATCTTGTTTGTTTTTTAACGTTAAAATTGTCTGAAAACTAGTAATTTGACATTTACATCTTTTACTATTAGTTGTTATGTAACTTTATTTAATATAATACAAACAATTATAATAAATTATTTAACAAAAGCTAAAACACTTTTATGCATATATTAATAATATTTTTATTCATAATTAAAATGTGATTAATTATTATAGTAAAGTATTTTAAAAAAAAAAACTATATATACATAAATAAATTATTATAGTAAAGTAAATTAAATAAAAATAAATAAAATATTATTAAGTTGAATTACTATTGTTATATATTTAAATAAAAATAATATTGAAAGAAATATAATTAAAATGAATATGTATAATGTAAAATTAGGTCAAATTTGGAAATAT